>CM053769.1:243060478-243098666 GCA_028658325.1 Potorous gilbertii
CTCAGAATAAGTTTCAGCTCTTTTAGTGGAAAAGGCAGGACTTCACTTACCCAGTGATTCAGGGAAAATCTCATCTATATTGTATCTTTCTCTCCATAAAGGGAAAAATCTGTCAGCAAAAAGAGTATTAGTGGCTAAACTCTTTTGGTGTATAGGCTACCCTTCTAAGCTAATTAGAGTCCACAAGGATTTAGCCTGTCTTTTGAAATGACATTCTCTGGTTGCAAGATCAAAGTCCCAGTCCCAAGTCTCTATCTGACTTAAGGTTAGAAGGTCCCCTGAAGTGTAGTAAATTCCTGATTGTCAACCTGCATTCCCCTTCAAACAATTTCAAGAGTCTGCATGCCAACAAACTACAAAGGGCTATGTGGATTTGAGCCCCCCCAGTTTCCCTCAGCCTTCAAGATCTTTTGTGCCTGCCACGGAAATGAGTTGATAGCAGCAGACAGAACAAAAAACCTAACTGAAAAACTGTCATTGTCACCTTCTACCTCAAATCTTTTGCTCCAAATTCCTGTCTTTCACATGCAAATATGGCCAGTAACAAACCTCCCAGGCTTTGACCCACTCCATAAAGTGAACCATTTGCCTTGGTTTGAAAAGCATAAATTCTCAGTGCTGGAAGAGACCTCAGAGCTCAACTAATTCAACCCCCTACCTGAAATATTTGTCCCTCTACAACATCCCTGAGGAATGGTCATTCAGCTCCTCCTTGATGACCTCCTTTTCTGGAGAACTCACTACCTCCTGGGGCAGCCCATTCCAATTTTGAACAGATATAATCATTAGGAAGTTGGTGCTTATATTGAGCCAAAAATCTGTCTCCCTGTAATTTATACCCATGGGTCCCAGTTCTGCCAAGCACTACAAGTCTAATGGCTTTTCCACATGACAGTCTTTCAAATACTTGAAGACAGTAATCAAGGCTCCTCTCCCCCTTCCCCCTCCACATACTACCTACCACCAAGTCTTTTCAGTCTAGGGTTTTCATCATAGATATTTATTAAACAATTGACATGCTAGAAAACAATGACTGAGCAACAGAGGGTGATAGAAAGACCAGCAGACCAAGAGAGGCAGAAAGCCCAAGTTCTGGTTGTACCTGTTCTGTAAATTCTCTGGGATACATTAGACAACTCACTTCTCTCAAGCCTCAGTTTCTTCCTCAGTAAAACAAAGATCTCTTCTAGCTCTATTTCTGTGATTCAGGAATATATATCTATACATAATAAGTGCAGAGATTTTACCAAGCACTATAAAAAGGGTGACAAAGGAAGCAAGAAAAAGGTATAAGAATAACAGCTAACATTTATAGAGTATTTACTATGAGCTAAGCCCCGTGCTAAACATTTTAACAATTATCTCATTTGATCCTCATAATAAGCTAGGAGACAGGGGCTATTACTACCCTTATTTTGCCATTAAGGAAACTGAGGCCAGGGTCACACAGCTAGTAGTGCCTGAGACCAAATTTGAACTCAGATTTTCCTGACTCCAAACCTAGGACTCCATCCATAGCACCACCTAGCTGCCCTAATCTAGGTAGTCGAGAAGTTTATAATTGAATTATGGTGTGTGTACTGGGGAGAGGTATAGAAGAACCAAACAAACAGAAATAACGGTAACACCAAAATCATATGTAATGATATCTCAGTGAACAAATCTGGGAAACAATCACCTTTGTAATGAAGTTAGTGCTTTATTAAAAGTAGAGTTACTAGGCAGATGGCAGTTCTTTCATGAATCAAGATGTTAGCTTCTATAATCCTACTAATATATTTAATTGATCATCTTAAAGGATTTTATATACTTCTTTAAAACTTCAATGGGTCTATGTATGATCACACCAATGTGAGCACTGAGTCATCAGAAGAGATCATAAGGTACCCCATGGAATTCCTATCAATATCCTGTTGGTGGACACTAATAGTGCCATAGAAGTGAATTGTATTAGTCTGAGGAACTGAGTTCAAATTTTAACTCCATTACAAGTCACTTAATCTCTCTGGGACTCAATTCTCTAATGAGGAAATTATACTAGATGATTTCTAAAGTTCTCTCCTATTCTAAATCTATGACCTATAGACAGAGAGAGAGAGGCAGTGTGGCAGAGTAGAATGCACACTGGATTTGGAGGCAGATTATCTAGGCCCAATGTCCAGTTTTGATCCTTGCCACCTACAACTGTATGACCTAAGTTCAATTCAACAAGCACTTGCTAAGTACCCACTGTATGAAATGTACCATGTTAGGGATGTAAAGTCAAAAATGAAACTGCATCCACCATCAAAGACCTTAAATTCTCCTGGGGGAGTAGGAGCAGAAATCCTTAGATAAATCCCTTACTCTTTCTTGGTTACAGTCATGTGGGTGACTTAGACTAGAGGACCTCTGCAATCCTCTTCAGCTCTACATATGATACATACACTGGTAGTAATCCTTTAGTTCTTCTAATCTCCTATGAATATCAGTGAAACAATCATCCCTGTATCTGTTTGCCCTTGCTCTTATTCATGAATGGTATGTATATATATATATATTCTGGATATTAGCTTTCATGTACAAGTTATCACTGTTAATACGTCATGGACTACCTGCATCTTTCCACTGAATTATGAGTCACTTACAGTTTTGATTTTTCTGTGACTGATTGGTTCCTTCATCTGCAGCCATCTAGCATATGCCATGTTGGTGGTTTAAAAAAAATGGGTTTCTTTGTCAGGACGTGGTTTGACATCATTGAAAAAGCTGCAATTTTTCCTAAATGCAATGCAACCTATTCTCTTCTTCTTGTTCAGTTCTGGGCTCAGGATGTTATTCATTTGAATGAATAAATGAGTGAATGAATGAATGTAAAAAGCATATATGAAGTCCTTACTCTATGCCATGCCCTGTGCTGAGGAATACAAATAGATACTAACTCAAAGACAGTTCCTGTCTGCAAGGAGCTTACATTCCAATGGAGGAAAACAACACATATAGGGAAATGGTGTCCAGAGAGGGAAAGCTACAAGAATGATGACTATAAAGATAAGGAAGTAGATTGATGCACTCTTTTCAGAAACAATGACAGAGTTGGTTTAATTATGGTTTTATCACTAGAAAGCTGGAGGTTTGAGGGGTAGGGAGAGGAGGAGAGAGTAGCTGTCAAGAAACTGGCCAAGGTGTTGTATGGCTGGAGCTTGGGTGGCTGAGGTACTTGCCAATAAAAACAACAGGGCCCCAAGGTGGGAGTTCCTGGGTTAAGTTCTCTATAGGGCATAATTTCTTGTGTCAGTGATATGGTGGGTGTCAAGGAAATACGGAGACAGATTCATGCACAGCATATACAGGGTAACTTCTGGGCAAGCCTCATTCCTTGAAATCTTGGGAAGAGGCCACAGAGCTTGCACCACACGTGAGTTCAGCCTGAGAGGGTCCAAACACTAGGCAGTTACTGACCCAGATCTTATTTCCAAACTCTGCCCCATCCAAAATCACCTGTTTTTCATGATACAACACCCTTGTTGCCCCTACTAACTTTACCCAGTCCAAATGCCACCTTTCCACCCATTCGCCCCAAGGTTGCCCCATCTCCCTCCATTACAGAATCCAGAAAAATAAGGACACCCATCAATAGGCACTTTTTAGGTGGCCATCCCCTAATCTTTGTGACTCAGTTTCCTTCTGTCCTCACTAACTTCCACCCCAATTCAAGAATCCTACTCTGGTCTCATCATCCTCTCTTCATAGTCTTGACCCTACAACTGGCCAGTTGAATTCCCTTGAATTCCTTGCCCCTTATTCTCTCACAGCTTGTGCCTTGCCACAACTTAGCCTTTGGTTAATGTGCTCTATCTATCCCCTCTTTGTCTACTCCTATTTGCACACTGTTACCGGTGGAGCAAGTCATGCCGCTTGTTTGAGCTCATTCCTAATTCATGCTTTCTAATCTCAATTGAACCCTCATTGCTGTGGAATAGTCATTTTATTATTCTCTGCTTGACTCTATCATACTTTTTGTGGTGGCTGTTTCAAACCTTTTCCTCTCTCCTCAATTTACCAGTGCTTTTGTAACTCTCTTACAAGACCTTTCCTCCTAATTTACTGGGAAAACAGGCCATTTACGATGAGTTCTTCTCATTCCCTCATCTAACCCCTCAAAATTCTTTACCTTCACCCATCTTCTCTACTTTGTTCCAGGCTCCTTGTCAAGGTATAACATGATCCCATCTTTTTCACCATTTTCTCTCATCTTCATGCTTTCTTTATCTACTATTACCTTCTCTGCTACCTACCTGAATGCATACATCTCTCCCCTCCTTAAAATCCTTCACTTGACTTTGCAATCCTCTTGAGCTAGCCTCCTACATCTTCTCCTACCTCTCCTCCCCTTTACTGCCAGATTTCCAGAACTGGTAGTATATTAGCTGACTCTCCTCATCTTCTTCTTCATCAGCTTTGAGACTGGGTCTCTATCTCTCCCAAGCTGGAAATGCAACATCCATTTGTGGGCTCATACCTAATCCTGGTCAGCAAAGAAGCTTTGATCTGCTCTGTTTTTTACACTTGGGCCAGTTCACCCCTCCTTAGGCATTTTGGTGGTCCTCCCCTCCCAGGTGCTTACCAAATTTGTGCCAGTGTTCCAGATTGGATTTATTGCCCTACTACAGTTTTAATATGTTCTTGCCCTACTGCATCTCAGAACCCCAGTGAATCTGCCAGCCTCAGCCTTCCTAGCAGCAGGGACTACAAGTATATACTGTTACATGTAGTTTCTAACTCATTTCTTAGGCCCTTGGAGTCTGGTTTCGCAGATGACTATGCAAGCAGTTCTTTCAAAAAATACCTAGGATGGCTTAATTGCATCTTCTGCTACTCTGATGAACTCGGCAACCTTGAGGAGGAGCACATCTCCAATGAAGTGTCCAGCATGGATGTACTGTTTTAACTGACTTTGTAGGTTGGGAATAGGATTTGGTATAAGGAATTCCCATTGGAATAAGGAATTCCCAGGTGAAGAAAATACATTTAGCAATGTAGGTCAGTACCTTCTCTGCCACTAATAGTCTTAGACAATTACCTGCTGAAAAATTAAGTGATGGGCCCAAGGTCATACAATTAGTATGTTTCAGAAGTAGGACTTGAATTCAGGTCTTACTGGCTCTGAGGCCTGTGACTATCCACTATACCACTGTTAGGTTGTTGGGTTTTATTTTTAAATTATATGTTAAGATGCACATCTCTAATATTTTCTGGAATATGTGATGTTCATAAATCACATAGGGCTAAAAATGAGTGACTGTGACCAACCTTTCTGATAACAATCTTTTTCTTGGGTTTAAGGCCCTGAGAGACTAAGTGTCTTGCCTAGCATCACAAAGATAGTGACATAGGCAGTCAGGATTCAAACCCAATTTGCTTGACACCAAATTTAGCACCTTCCCACTTTATGTTATAGTGAAGATTCCTTTCAGGTTTGGATTAGACTTGAGGAATGTTGAGTTCTCTTGCACCTTTTAAGTCTATGATCTTCATTCATTTCAATAAATAGTATTTCATTACCCTATATGACTGCTTCATACTCTAACTACCCACATCCAAGGACCAGCAATACCTTAGCAATGCCTACTCCACTGACACCAGAGTCTTTGTTGCTTTCAATTTTAGGTAAATTATTCTTGTTCCCACTTGAGTATGAAGTCATATGATAAACACTCTCTGGCTTAAAAGCGAGAGGATTTAATGCAGAGGTTCTTAACCTGTGACCTTTGGATAGATTTCAATTAACTTTCAATAACAGATTAAATTTGAATGAGAAAAAAATTCACTTTAATATTAATATAACTGGTTTCCTTTATATAGTCCTGGAAGTAGTTAACCACTCTGAATGACGGCAAACCCTCTTTGACCTAGATACATAACTGGGACCTCATGTATAACTCATAGTTATATAGTGCTTACACATTTTTGTCACAACAACTCATTGATAGAGATAGTGGTAGTGGCACAAATGTCATTGTCTCCATGTTACAAATAAGGAAATATCCAAGAAGATAGCCACCATCAATAAAACCCACAAAAGTACGATGTATAAGCAATAAACAGGGATCCTACAGATCCAAAGTAAGGAGGCATCTTTCCTTAGATCATAGATGTTGAGGTAGAAGAACTTCAGAGACCATCTGACCCAATCCTCTCATCCTGATAGGTTGCTATTCATACTAGGTATATGGCTCAGAAAGGACAGAATTTTATTCAAAAAAATGCAATAGATAAAATGCCAATGTGGGAATTTGGGGAGATGGAATGGTGCTCTATGTTAATGATGTTCTCATATGTGGCAATCTATGAACTGGACAGGGGAAATGTGGGGGAAGGTCAATAGAGGAAGAAACAGGTGTTATTATTTGGGAGTATTTTATAGACTACCTGCACAGAAGGAGGAATTATTTAGGAGATTGGGAAACAGATAACAAGCCTGGCACAGAAGAAACATGAGATTGTTGTGAAGGGGGACTTTAACTCTATGGACATCTGTCGGAGCTCTTTTTCTCTGCCAAAAAAAAGAGCAGCTGAGAAATTTGTGACTTGCCTTAATGATAATTTTATCCTTTACAAGGTGGAGGAAATGACAAGGGGAGCTAGTATTAGGAACCTGGATCTGGCAAACAAGTTGGAACTGGTTTCTAAAATAGAAATGACAGGAACGGTGCTGACAAGTGTGGCATAATGAGTAGAGTGCTAGACTTAGAATTAGGAAGATCTGAGTTCAAATCCCACCCTGATACTAATTAACTGTATGATACTGGATAAGGGATTTTACTTATCAGAACTTCGGTCACCACATGTGTAAAATGGGAATAGTAATAGCTACATTAGCTACTTCACAGGGTTGCTGTGGAGCTCAGATGAGATGCTGTACATCAAGTGCTTTGAGAAATTGGAATGTATCATATACATGTCAGATATTAACATGATAGTGAGAGAGAGGAAGGCCCAAAATAGCTTTGCATACCAACCAAAATTTCCCAAGAGTGAGTTTCAAATAATTTAGAGAAAGGAGAGATAAAATCCATTCACGCAATACTCTATAAGGGAAGTTAACACAAGAGGGGATAAAAACTATTAAGGATGAAAATCTAAAGACACAGACAGAAATTATTCAGATAAGGAAAAAAAAAAACCAGTGCAGCAAAGTGGATAGGTCACTGGACCTGGACCCAGGAAGACTTGAATTCAAATTCCACCTCAGATATTTGATACATATGTAACTCTGGACAAGTTGCTTAACCCCTCCATACCTCAGTTTCTTCATAAGCAAAATTAGAGTGTTAGAGATGATGGCCCTACATTGTTTAACCACTCAGTACTTCAATTTCCTCATAAGTAAAATTAGAGGGTTGGATATGAGAGCCTCTAAGGCTCTGTCTAGCTCTAAATCTATGGGAAGAGCTATTTAAAGAGATAAATCCGGATGTATAAGGAAGTCATACACAAACTCAAATTTTTTTAAAAGGCACATATATAAGATGAAAGCAAAGGTGGACTGCTGGGTATGAATGCAAAAGAATAACTAGTTTTCCCATAAGATGAGGATAAGAAGTTCTGAAACCCAGAGTGAATGGAGCCTGGCCATAAATAACACCATTGGAAGAAGGATGTGACATCCTTGGAGTTTTGAGGATGATGACAGAAAATAATGGGGGGGGTAAGCTACTTTCATTCTTACTTTACATGAAATCTAAAGGAAAGAACAAAGACAAACATAGAGTTAACTAATCATTAACATAGAGGTCAACCCCAAGATAAGAGAAAAGATAAGAGTACTCTGTAGACCGAGAGTCATGAGTAGGGAATATGGAAGGACGTGGTTTGAGACAGTGGATGCTTTTGACATATTTTATGCTATTTTTCTTTGCTACTTCTTATTTTGGGGAAATTATTCTTGTTCCTACTTCAGAATGAAGTCATATACTAAATGCTCTGTGGCTTAAAGGAGGGAAGATTTAAAGTGGGGGTTCTTAACCTGGGTCCTTGGATAGATTTCAAGAAGTCTGTAAATTTGATTGAGAAAAAACTTCACTGATTTTAATCTAACTTGTTTCCCTTGTAATCCCATATGTTTTAACATTTTTCTGGAATCCATCAGTTTCACCAGACTGCCAAAGGGGTCCATGATACAAGATAAAAGAAAAACTGAAAAACTCCTGAGTTAGTGGGTAACAGATCATGAGCTTTATCATGAATAGCTTTGGACTCAAAGTTTTAAAAGCTTGGAAACAGCTAGTGAATTAGAATAGTTAGGGAATTAGGAGTACTAGTTATTAGTTGTAGTAACACTAGAGTAGTAGTTGAGAAACATAATTGGTGAGCCACTGTCCCAGAAAAGGGGATTGGTGTCCCAAGAAGATGGACATGCCAAGTGGCCCAAAATAAGCACCTCACCTGATGGTGCAAACATTCCCAGTAGAGATGTCAACTGCTAATGTCACAAAAGGCTAATGATCTGGAGTTCATTCTTCATTCCCAAGCTTAATGTCATCTCATCCATTTATTTATTTTTTTCTCACCAATGTGGGCCATTCATTCCACTCTTGCAAACTTCAGTCCATTCAAGACTTCTTATCTTGTGTAATTCTTGTCTAAGCCTTTCGTGTATTTTCCACAGAAAAATCTCTCTGATGCCCTGACATGAGTTATTTATTTATTGTTTCTATTTCTCTTTACATAACCAGCCCAATTCCTTTGCTCATTATATATGCTCATGATGATCTCCATTATGCAATTTCTCAAGCTAAAGTTATCATCAGTAATACAGAAATTCCCTTACCCTTTCAGTTGAACAACTTACAAGCTTAGCTGACTGGGGAAACTGAAAACCAAAGTGATTCTCCCATGGTCATACAGCATTTGTTAGAGTCACAACTTGAACCTGCCTTTCTGATTTCAAAGCTGACCCTCTATGCACTGTATGCGTTATGTCACATTGCATCTCAGTCAAGAGAATAATGACTGAAAACAATGAGGTTTTTTTCAAGCAGGGAGAAATATAGAGTATCAAAAGCACCACACCATTTCCACATTCAACTAGCCACCTTTCCTTCCTTGTCCTATTCAAATCTAGGCCTAAATCATGGTCCATCTATAGCATCTTTTATAGGAGTTCATAAGATTTCAGGCTGGTAGGGACTTGAGATATGATTTAATAAAACCCCCTCATTTTATACAAGAGGAGACTGAGGCTTAGAAACTCATCTAGGGTCACAAAAAGCTGGTAGGTGGTAAGGGCATTTCAAGATATATGTACTGGTGGAATAATTCAGAGAAGGAAAGATTCAGAAAGAAGCGAAAAGATCAAGAATGGTACCAATCTACATGGATTCGTTTTAACTCAGAAAAAATTTTTAAAAAAAACATACTTTGATAAGTTTGAATAGTCTTTGGAGTGAAAGCTAATCAGAAATTTCCAAAGATTCTTGGAAATCTTAAATCAGTTGGGTGATTAATGACAGTCAGCAAGTATTTATTAAGTACTATATGACAGGAACTATACTAAAAAGAGATATAAAGAAAGGCAAAACAAACAGTATTTGTCCTCAAGATATTTATATTCTAATGAGGGTGATGATATATAAATCACTAGGTAAACAAAGGATCATTTTTTAAAAGTCCATGGAAGGTCATCTAAAAGGAGGAGATGCTAGTAGGTGAGAAAAACCACAAAAGACCTCCGGCAGAAGGCAAAATATATTGCAAATGGAATGAGACCCAATCCCTCTTCCTTCTCTCCCTACAACATTCCTACCTTTAGTAAAAGCCCCAGAACAAACAGCATCTTGTTGTGACAGTCTAGACATCTATAGCTCTAGGAATTCCTCTATGAATTTACATTCTATTTCTGTGGAATGGAATTCCATTTCTGTGTCATTTCTGAGGAAGCAGCAACCAAAGTAGGCACATTTTGGAAATGCCTATATAGATCTGAATTATTATTTCTGTCAATATCATTGTCCTTTTCTTCTGCCCAACAGTGAGTGGTCATGATTATGTTGCTATACACCTATGAACTGTAATTCTCATTTAAAATCTTAACTTGAGAGGGTAGATCATTTCACATGGTATCTGATGGCTTTGTCTTTTCACTTTCTTCAAATATTAACAGTTACAGGGTGACATTCACCTCTCCTTCACCTCCTAATTGAGTAGAGTGGTGCGGAGGAGGAAAAAATTGATCCAGATGCCAAGTTTCCTCAACCTTAATGCACATGGGAATACCCATTACCCCCCAAAGAAGAGATCTAGCAGACAGCAGACAGAACCTCCAGACATCCTAAGGGACTTCCTCAACCCATTACCCTCTCTCCCCAACAGACTTATCCCTGGATAAGCTAATGATGGCCCCAGGCCAGCCAGAGGGAGGCTTCATAAGAGATCAGGAGGGAGCTGATTACACAACCTACAGCTGAGTTCCATGGGGTCCAGCTTGCCCTTGAGGCCAGGATGGGAAGGGGGGGAATTCATTAGTTGCCACTGAGACAACTGATGATAACACAGAAATTTGGATTGAAATCATGTCATAAGAACAGAAAAGGGTACCTCTCCCTTCTACTGAGGTTACCTTGTATTAAATTGAAGCCCTGGGCTCATGTGAGACTTAAAACCGCCCCCCAATTAGGTAAACATGAGACTCCCATACTTGTCCAATAGTCATCAACAAAATCCACATGAGATATGAAAGAAAGGGGGAAAATACAAACCTTTCTGGGTTTTAAAGTTCAAAGTATCATTAGTTTTATTTTAAAACCATGCATTTTTCCAAAGTATCTAAATCTGAGACCATTTCTCAGATGGATAAGAATAATCCCATCTTTTAGCCAAAATGACCCAATCACAACAGTAAAGTTTATGATGCTAATGGCTGTTAAAATGCCATTTGCCATAATACAGGTCACTGAAAAATGAAACATCTCCTTTTCCCAAACCATTTCTGTTCCCTTTCCACCCTGCCATCCCCAAGAACATATGTCTCAATTATGAACAAAGGATACTTGGAGTCATTTTCTTTCGGTTTCAGTTAAGAGAAAGTTCTACTTGTCTTGTTTTTAAATGAAAGAAGCAGTCCATGAAGGAACCATGGATGAGGAACAAGGAATCATCTCACACAAAAGGAGAGGCAATGTGACATTGTGGAAAGAGCACTGAACTCCAGAGTTAGGGGATCTGAGTTGGAGTCTAGGCTTGGGTGTCCATGCACCAATCATTCCACTTTCCCTCCACACCTCCATCACCTGAGTCTTAGCTGCTTCATCTGTAAAATAAGTATATTAATACTTATGCTCCCTACTTTGCAAGAGTGCTGATACCATTCTGGTACAGGGACTCATCCCCTTACAGCTGGACTGCAGCAATAGCCTGTGGGTTAGTGTCCCTGCCTTGAGTCTCTTTTCAGTGCAGTCCATCCTCCATTCAACCGACAAACTGAGACTCCTAAAGCACAAGTCTGATCATGTCACCCCTTATATAATAATACTAATAGTAACTAGCATTTATATATGGCATTTCAAGATTGGCAAAGTGATTTACATATGAATTCATTTGATACTTATGAAGTAGATGCTATTGTCCCCACTTTACAGATGAGAAAACTGAGACAGAGGTCAAGTGACTTGCCCAGATAGTAAGTATCTGAGGCTGGATTTGAACTCAAGTCTTCATGATTCCAAGTCACATGCTTTTTCTGCTGAACCACTTAGCTGACCCCATTCTCCTTTTAACTCTATCTCCAATGTTCTAGACTTCAAAACCATGCTTTCTATACTACTGCCTCCTAGAACTTCCCTCAATGTCTGGGGCCTTTTTGCCCTGGAACAGCCTACCAATTACTCAATAAACATTTATTTAGCAGCTACTACAAGCCAGGCACTTTGCTACCACCCTTGTGATAGGTTCAAACTGGAATACAACTCTACAGTGCCTGTCCCCTTATTTCCATTGATAAATATTCCCTGGGAGCTTCCACTTTCAGGAAAATCCCAGGCCATCCTAATTCAATTCAATAAACATATATTAAGCACTTACTATGTGCTAAGTGCTATAGATAAAATTAAAAGACAGTCCTTTCCTGATAGGCAGTCCTAGCCTGTCTTCCTTCTCCTCTGAACCTATTCCAGTGACTCCTTTTCACCTCCAGGATCAAATATGAAATGCTCTGTTCATCATGAATGCCTTTAATGTCCCCTTCCAACCTTTCCAGGTTTGTTATACCTTATTCCTCCTCAAGCCCCATTCCCAGGTACTCTGTCTTTTGCCTTTCTTTTGTACCCCACCATTTAGTATGGTATAGAGTAAGTGCTTAATAAATGCTTGTTGACTGACCAGTAAGGAAGAAGTTCCTAATCATTCTGTTTTTAGATATTAATTGTTAAGAAGGTTTTCCTCAAATAGTCTCGAAATGCGTCTGCAGTTGCTACATATTACTACTAGTTCTGTCCACTGAAGTCAAGCAAAAGTCTAATGATTCCTCTTCTCCAGGACAACCTATCTAATACTCAAAAGTTATCTTCAGTTAGGAAAGAGCTCCAGAAAGTCATCTGTTGTAATGTAATTTAAGAGGTACTGTTTGATCCTACAAAATACAACTAAGATCAAAGGGTACAAGTTTTAAGGGGACAGCTTTTTCTCTTTTCCCTGCCAAGGGAAGATTTCACTTTGACAGAAGGAAGACCTTCCCATAATTAGAACTATCCCAAAGTGAAATGAGCTGAGCAGGAATCGCCCCCACAACAGTACAAGCTGTACTAAAAGAGCCAGCTACACAGCCTTTGCTAGAAGATAGTGGGATATGACAGAAGGACTTGTGTTTGACTTCTACCTCTGACTTCATGTGACCCTGGGCAAGTCATTGAATTTCTTTGGCCTGTTTCCTCATCTGTAAAATGAGGAGATTGACTAGTTAGTTTCTAAGGTCCCTTCCAACTCCAAGGCTATGATTCTACACCATCCTCTCACCTCCATTGATAGGCACCTTGTCACCTTTTTTGTAGCCCTTTCCAGCTCTGGACAGCTCCAATTATTAGGAAGTTTTACATTCAGACTGAAATCTTCCTCTCTGCAAGTACTCACCATTGATCCTAGTTCTGCCTCTGGGTCCAAAGCAGAACAAGGCAAACCCCTCTTTTATCTGACAGCAGCTTCAAACACATGAAGACAGCTGTGCTCTGAGGAGCCTCTGGATTTAATTCCTGGTCAGGTATAGATCCAGGTCAATGATGCATCCTACAGGACTAAGCCCAGAGAGACAGCCTCCCAACAAAGCAAAGACTTGATGGTTCTTGACCTTCCAAGGGGTCACTCTAGAAACATTTTCATATTCCAGAAATCTAGATGCTTTCACAAATTGTATACCCTAGGGCATAGAGTTTCCTTTTGATCCCTTTAGAACCTGTTATTTTGTTACATTTCATCCAAGCAACCCGACCCACCTCTCCCAGTTAGGGTTTTGCCTATAAAAGATCGAAAAGCTAAACCCCACTGTTTGTTCAGTCTTTGGTTCCCACCCTCCTCGTCAAATCTTTCAGTTCCCTCTCTGTCACACCTCCAAGGACCCAATGAGATTTCCACATCAATTAAGGAACTTGACAGCCAGTTTGACTAACACCCAATTAGGACTTCAAAAGTAGTCAGAACAAACAAACCTCCAACCTGTTTTTATTGAGGGTCGTTCTTTTTAAAACCAAGAAGTGGGGGAGTAGAAAATATAGTTAAAGCAACTTTCACATTACCCCTTGGCAATGTGAATTTACAGCAAGGATAAAAGTATAATTCAGGAAGTGGAGAAAATGCTGAAAAATGGTGAGCACAGGCCCCTCATTTGAGTGGTACAAATATTACAATAAAATCCGCATCTTAGAAGGGGCTGTTGTAGAGGACAGTTAATCCTAGCCCTGTTTTGAGGTTCTTTCAAGCAAGACTTGTCATGGAGATTGGGTGCCTAGGCCAGAACCTTCTGTTGTGAATTATTTCTCTCTGTCTGTGTGTCTGTCTTTGTCTCTGTTTCTCTGTGTCTGTCTCTCTGTGTCTCTCTGTCTGTCTCTTTGTCTCTGTCTCTGTCTCTCTCTCCCCCCCTGCATCTCTCTCTGTTTCTCTCTCTCTCTCTCTCCCTCCCTCCGTCCCTCTCTCTCTCTCTCACTTTTCCTCACCCCTTACACATACTCATACACACAGAATCCCTTTCAAGTCCCTTTTCCCCCAGAGGCCTAGTTCTCTCTGATATATAATATAGTGGAAAGAGTTGGCAAGCAAATGACCTCTGTCCTACTCCCAGTTATACTACTAACTAGCTATGGGATTTCAAACATTTCATCAAACATTCCCTATGATAATGGCCAACAATCAGCTAAGGGTGTGTCCCACCCATAGAGATATAAACATTTTAATAAAGAACTTTTTATGACCAAAAATTATTCAATTTCAGGGAGTTTGAGATCTCTGGGGCAGGGAGTTGGGAAAATTTTAACTTGTGAACAAAATTATGTATTTGAGAGGAATAGAAAATGTTTATAAAGCAATGTAGAAGAAAGGACAGATATTTTGGTATAGTGGGACACACATGAAGTTTAGAGTCAGAAAGCCGAGGTCACATCAAATGAAATAATATTTGTAAAATGTTTGGCACAGAGCAATATAAATGCTTCTCTGTGAAATGGGAATAATAATCTTTGCCCTGAAATTGCTTTAGTTGTATGTATATGCATGCATGAAAGATGTATGTGCATCCATGAAAGATGTATGTGCATGCATGAAAGATGTATGTGCATGCATGAAAGATGTAGGTGCATGCATGAAGGATATTTTTATTAAGTTAGAGACAGCAGCCAAATTCACAATGAGGAGTACCTACCACAGGCTGTGGATTTGATCCCTGAGTCCTTTCCCTAAACTCAGTTATACACCATACCCATTCCCTATGCCTCTTGGTTTTAATATACATTATAAATGTAAGGGGTTTTGCCCAATGTTGAAAGGAACCTTGCTTTCTGGTGATGAAGATATGGAGGAAAGGGGGAAGGTGGTATAAAGCTGTCTACCAAGTGGGTGGTAGACAGCACAATTCTTGGTATTGACCCTAGCCCTAGGACAGGCTACATGCAATAGTGATGACCTCTTTGCTACCTTACTGTAAGTGAACTTGATTTATGCTGAGAATTGGTGACTGCTGTGGCCCTGATGCTCTTGCTCATTGTCATCACAAAGATCCAGGGTGAATGGCAAAGATTTGGCATCGCTCACCTCCTGGACCAGATTGTTATGATGGGAGACTCACCACTTCTAAAGGCAGCCCAGGTCACTTTGGGCAACTCTAATTGTTGGAAAATATTTCCTGACATCAAGTCTAAATTCTCCTCTTCACAACTTCCATTCATTGTTCCTGGTCTGACCCTCTGAGATAAAATAGAACCAGTTTAATCCCTATTCCATTTGACAGCCCTTTCAAGTACCTGAAAACATTTATCTTTGACACCTTGAGTTTTCTCTTCTAAGACTTTCCTGACTTAGAAGCTGACTCTCTATTGACTATCCATACACTGTCTCTCACACTTGAAAAAAAAACAAAACAAAACTCATGTAAAGGGCACAGTATATACAAGAGAGTCCCTTTTTGCATGAACCCTTCACCCATGACAGGGATTGTTGGGAGATTCCTCTTTTGGCCTCAGTAATGACTGGAGGGACCCCGGGAATACTCTAGATAGAACCACTTAGGTCCCTTAGGTAGAAGCTTGATCCCTGGACAGACACAGAGTCCCCACTTGCCCCAGATGACCCCTTGAACATTAAAAGATAGAATCCTTGGGCTGAATGCCCTTTTCTCATTAAAGCTAGCTTATTGAATCAGCAGTCAAAAGCCTTTATTATCATTGCATATGCAAATATTGAAGATAGTGAATCTTTTAAAATATCATTGTAGGACACTCCTTTACACTAGTACACATTAGTAGTATTCACTATATTTAAAGATCAATGGCTCTGGAGAAATATAGACAGCAGTCATTTTACCTATGAGTCTCTTTCCAGAGTTTCTGTCCCTGAAAAAACTACCTAGAAGTAGTATCCCCTGGGGGCTATCGAAAGAACCCTTCCCCCCCCAAAAAAGTTCTTCCTCACTTTCCTGCCGTAACATCAGTCATTACAAAATTCATCATTTTTTTGTACAAGGAAGCCAGAAGTCCCTTGTTGAAATTTTAATGTATTAGGCAGCCTCAGATGTTGTGGCCCTGGATAAGTCAGTGTCCCTGAGCCTCACTTATTTTCCTTAGCTGAAAAGTGGGCATAATCATAGTTGGATGAGCAGTTGTTGTGAGGCGCAAACAAGAAAATGCATACAAAGCACTTTCTGAACCTTAAGTGAATAATCATCATCATTGTTTTTGCTCGTTATTGTTATTTTATCATTCAGAAGGATAATAAGGAAGTCATTAGTATGATAAATGGATAGACAACACTCACTAAACCTTTATTATATGACAGTTACTTTAACAAGTGCTAGGAATACAAATAGAAGCAAGTAAGAAAATCTTTGCCTTCAAGGAGATTCCACTCTCATGGGGAAGATAACACATAAAAGAATGGGATGGAGAGGGGACTCTGCCTTGGCTTGATGAAAAGATGGAAGACAAGTGGTATAAAACAAGGAAATTCACAACGGGGCACTGGATCTGTTATCTACCTATCCATCCATTCATCTATCTGTCTGTCTATCTATCTATCTATCAATATGTCATAGACAATCTGAGAAAGGGAATTGTATCTCCATCTGCCTACTGGGCATCTTCATCTGCATGCCCCATAGGCATCTCAGACTTGGCATATCCAGAACAGAACTCTGTATCTTTCCTCCATATTTTCCCCCCAAACTCATCTCTCCTCCTAACTTCCCTATTTCTGTTAATGACATCACCACCCTTCCAGTCACCCAAAGTCAGAACCTCAGAATCACTTTTGATTCTTCTCTCTATCCAACATGTCTAATCAGTGGTCAAGGAGCATAGATTCTACCTCTTCAACATGTCTCATATCTATCCCTTTATCAACTTATATAACTTTAGTTGATCTCATTTCTACTCCTGCAATAGCCTCCTATTGGTCTCTTTGTATCCAAACTCCCTTCCCCATATCATCCTCTACACAACACCCAAAGGATATTCATAAAGCACAGGCATGTCACAATCTCTTGCTCTAGAAGCTTTAATGATTCCCTAGTGCCTTTGAGGTAAAGTACAAGCTCTTCTGTTTGACACTTCAAGTCCAATACAGACGGGGTCCAGCCTACCTTTCCAAGCTAATTATATACTGCTCTCCTTCATGGACTCTACATTCTAGCTATATTGCCCTACTTGTGCCCCATACATGATAATCTCCTGTCTCCACATTTTTGCACAAGCTGTCCTGCATACCTAGAATACTCTCCTTATTTCCACCTCCTATCTTTCCTGATTACCTTTAAGCCTCAGCTGAAATTCCACCTTCTACAAAAAAGTGTTTCCAAGTCCTTACTAATCTTAGTGCCTTCATGGTGAAATTATCTCTGACTTATTGTATAGATATCTTTTTTATACATAGCTTTTTGCATGTTGTCTCCCCGACTAGACTATAAGCTCCTCAAGAATAGGGACCATTTTTTGCTTTTCTTTGTGCCTCCTATGCACAGTACCTCACACAAAGTAGGCACTGAATAAATGCTTTTGAAGCAAAGATTCATTCATGGCTTGGAGAAGTCTTCATGAAAGGAAAAATCAATCCATTAATCAATAAGCATTTATCAAGGATATTCCATGTGTCAGATAATGTGCTAGGTACTGGGAATACAAAGACAAAAAGGAAAATAGCCCTCCCCTCCCTAAGTTTATATTCTATCAAAGGAGATGGCATATACATATAAACATATACAAAATGAATAAAAAGTTATCATAGGGGTAGCATAGGCACTAGAAGCTGAGGAGATCACAAAAGGACTCCTGTTGAATGTGACAACTGAGCAAAGTTTTAAAGGAAACTGAGGAATCCAAGAAGGGTAGTGAGGAAGGAGTCTATGAAGGACAGTGTGCAAAGTCATGGAGGTGGGAAACATAATGTTGTAAGTGAGGAACAGCTGCAAAGGCTAGTTTGGCTGGACTAGAGAATGCAAGAAGGGGTGTCATGAATCCCTAAGACTGGAAAGACAGATGGAGCCAAGGAGTAAGGGGTTTGGGATGCCAAACAAAAAAGTTTGTATTTGATCCTAGAAATAACAAGGATCCAAAAATTTAGAGCTAAAAGAGAACTTAGAGCACTTCCAGTGCCCTCATTTTATAGACAGAGAACTGAATCCCAAAGAGAGATAAGTGCAAAGATTGAAGGTCCAGTGAAGATGAGGGTGTTTAATGCTCTTTGCTGCTAAGATGACCAAGAAGAGCAAGAACAACTGGAGTACCAATGGCCAATGGCCATGACCAAATGCAGCCCATCTGGTGTACCAACTGTGCCTGTTGAATGCCCAAGGACAAGGTAATCATGAAATTCATCATTCTGCAATATCATGGAAGCTGCAGATGTCAGGGACATCTCTGAGGCCAGTGTCTTTGACTCCTATGTAACTACTCAAGCTGTATGTAAAATTATATAATTGTGGGAGCTTCACATACCACAGCAAGATAGTGGAAACTATTCTCATAAAGTTTGAAAAGACTAGACACCCCATACGCTGCTTCAGCCCCCAAATCTCCCAAAGCACATGTAAAGAGCTATCCACCTATCAAGGCCCCCCCTTAAATGAAAATAAAATGACTAATCTACCTTGATTTAAATTTGTGCATATATCAGTAATAAGGCACTAGAAGAGATATGATGATAAAAGATTATGATTATGGAAGCATTTGGCAGGGTCAGCTTCTTCATTCCTTTACCCTTCATCTCTGTGATTGGCTAAGAGTAGGGCAGTAGTGGCTGTAGCATTTCTTTTTCTGGGTTTCACATGAGGGAGGAGAGAAGAGATTGCATTTCTGCTTATTGTAATGGTAGCTAGGAGGGGAATATGTTGGGCAGTTACTCTGCAACTTCATCTCTCTCCAATATCTATGAGAGTCTGGGACTATGGAAGAGCTAAGAAAGATTAAGAAGAAGAATTAGCCTCAACAGGCCACATGCTTCTCTTTGCACTGAGGAAGTTAAGTTGTGAAATGCACCTTTTATATACACTCAAATTCATCTGAATACCTGGTTCTGTGGATGACTATTTGACTATATATCACATCTGCAGATTTTGTTTAGTTCGCGTGAACCTGCATCTTTCAGGACCTTGGATAGAGCCTCTAGTTCCCTATCTTTTCACTGCTTAGTAGTGACTAACCTTTTAGGCCCATTCCACCTTCCTCTAGCTTTTGTCCTCTGAATTATAGAACCATTAATTCCACAGACTAATCCCCCACACCAAACTAGACCAGGCCACTTTGATCTGTGTCGTAACTGAATCCATAGACGGCTTTCAACTATAGCCATGCTCTAGTCCTATCTGTAGACTGGAAGGTGAAGCCAGAGTGAAAAATTTAGTCCAGAACCAAAGTGAGTAATCAGAAAGATGATGGGAATTAAAATATATGCCATATAGAGTTAGTTAAAGGAACTGAGAATAGTCAAACTGAAGGAGTGAAGAGATAATACAACAGCAGTGTTCAAGTATTTAAAGAAAGATGGGGTTAGACTTCACCTGTTTAGCCCCATAGAGCAAAACTAAGAGAAGTGGAAGACATTTGAAGATAATTTTGGTTTAATATATGAAAAAATCTTCTGCAAATAGATTCAAAGGTGCAATGAGCTGCCGCCCCAGCTAGTATGTTTCCTGGTATTCTGTAGGTTAGGTATGCTATAAAAAGAATTCATTGCAGAATTGAGGTTCCTTCCCACTCTGCAAATATACACTCTGAGGCAAAGAACTGAGTCCTATATACCCAGGCCATGTGTTGGCCTCAGTTGCCTCTCCCCTCTGAACATTATTTTTCTTCTCTCACTGGAGATGATTAAGCAGAAAGAAGACATAACAATGAGTAGAGCTGGTTTCTGGTCAAGTAGCAGTTTATGATGCCCTGCTAGGTTCACCTACAGAGTCAATCAAAAATGCTCCACTTCAATATATTGGACTAGCATGTCTGTGTATACAGATCTCTTCAAGGCATTTCTGTTATATGTAATAGTCCCCTCTGAAGCAGGCTTACTAGTTTCTTCCAGGTGGAGGATCACATCAGCCAAGCACTCTACACACATTCATAGGGACTGGGTTCACTGGTCAGTCCTCCATTATTCTTGACATGCACTCAGCTTCATGCTGGATCAGGGTGAAAGAGGGCCAGTACCCTCTTACACATACATTAACTCATATGAGTCTCTCAACAACTATATGAAGCAGGGAATATTGGGATTATTATTCCATTCTCCAGAAGGTTACATGCTTAAATTACTTGCTAGTGTCAGGGACAACATATTCTTGAATCTTAGGTCAGTACTTTATCTTTTTTGCTTATTTTTCTTGTTTGCTTTGTTTTGCTTGATACCTTTTATTTTTTATACCATAATCATTTCCAAATACACATTGCTTTCTCTCACCTACCCATACATATTCTTGTAAAAGAGAAAAATTGTTAAACAGATTTGACTGATACAGTCCTTATGCCTGGTATGATATTCAAGCTTTCACACCAGTATTTCCTGAGAGGAGGGCTATGTCTCATTACCAAAATACATCATTTCCAGTATTCTATCTACTATGCAACATTGTCTTTCCATTATGTTCCAGAAATGTGGAACAGCTAATAATGACGTTGCAAGTCAGCTTGATAGTAATGGAAGAGTGCATGAAGGGATATAGTAGGATATAAAGCTAGAAAGGGAAGTTTCTGCCAAATGATGGAGGATCTTAAAATGGCAGACTGAGAAATTTTATTTTGTCCTATGGGCAAAAGGCAGTCATTGAAAATTTAAGAGAAGAGAAATGATGTGGTTACTTATTGTGGATGATGAAATGATGAACTTCTTGCATCTGAAAATTAAAATGATCCCCCTCCAGTGTTCTGTCTCTTGAGTGGTTAGCAACCCTGATTATCTAATCTCTAATGAAACAATTAACAATATCTGCTATAATGGCATGGTAGAAAGTACAATGGATTTGGAGTCAGAGGACTAAATTGTGAAATACATTTTACTCCTGCCATTTACTACCTGTTTATCCATGGGCAGGTTATTTTAGATCTCTTGGTCTCAGTTTCTTCATTTGTAAAAAGAAGGAATTAGACTAGATAGTCCCTAAAATCTTTTCTAGCTTTAAATCTCTGATCCTGTAGAAAAGCGAATCATAAAAATTCAATTTACGGTACTAGGAGTGGTCAGGAATGTTAAGTAGAGGTACTGAGATTTTCGTTGGACTTCAAAATCAGTGAAGAACTAGGTATAAGTACAAAGGAGGATGGCATTCCAGATGATTTAAATAGGAGTGAAAACCTATGGGCAGAAGTGAGCAGGTTGGGCATACAAGGAAGCTTGGCTAGATCAGAACTCAATTCAAGAGTCTTGATGAGGGAGAAGAGTGAGGGAAATGTTAGGGAATCTAATTAATTTAGCTAATAGGCCTAGGGAACTGAGTATTCCTGTTTCCCTAGTGGTCATTCTTATTAACCTTTCTGTAGTATTTGACACTGCTGACCACCATCTTTCTATGACCTTTCTCCTTCTCAGTGGCTTTTGATGGATCTTTGTCCATGTAACAATTAGTAGATTGTGGATGTGCACTGGCACCCCCCTCAACTCCCCAGGTTCTGTCCAGGGCCCTCTTCTTCTTTCTATGGTCCCTAACTTGGTGATCTCATTAGCTCCCAAGGATTTAATTATCATCTATGCAGATGATTATCAGATTTCTGCTGAGCTCCAGTCCTGAATTACCAATTACCTATGGAAAATTTCAAGCTAGATGTCATGTAGACATCTCAAAACTCAGTATCTTTTCCCCAAAATCTTCCCTTCTTCTTCACTTGCCTATTATTATTGAGGGCACCATTCTCCTTCCAGTCACCCATGTTTGCAACATTGATGTTATCCCTGATCCCTCCCTCTTCCTCACCCCATATGTATAAGCACTCTTTTTTTTTTATTGTTTCTATCTCCACAATATTTCTCTTACCCTATTACACAGTACACATTAGACATTCATTCACACAGCTAAGGGACTAGTTCAGGTTTTCATGACTTCTCACCCAAGACTTTTAGTAATATTCCTAAATTTTTCTAAAGCAGTGTAAAACACATTGTAAACCTTAAAGTGCTATGCATATGTTAATATTATTATATTGTTATCATTATATTTCTGTAGTTATAGGTGCAAAATATCATCAATATGAAATGGAAGGGAAAAGTAGTTTCCTCCCTGGATTATCTGGAGGCCTGCTCCACTTCTACCAATATTTAAACAATAGGAACCTATATGAAATCACCAATGTCTTATTTACTTCCAGTATTGTGGATGTGACAGTAATTCTGTTAAAAAAGTTGACTGAGAAAACTTTTAATTTTTTAGTACTTTAATATTGTACAAGATTTGTTATTTCATCAATCTGTGTTCTACTTCTCTCTGTGTAGACTGCCATCTAACCACACTTTCTCATGTAGCCCAACATTGTCCAGGTTTACTCCCCTTCACCCCCCAAATAAATCCTTCAGGTAGAGGAGATACAGGAAGGCAATTCCCAAGCATAATTCAAAAAGTTTCAAGCACACTAAATCAAAGAACATCAACATAACAGAGAGGGGAAAGGGGAGGAGAAACTTTACAGAAAAATTGAAGAAATTAGTAATACAAAAAAAGGTCCAAACACAATGAATAAATACTATAGAGTCAAAGACCAAGAAGAGAAATCTCAAAAAAAAAAGTGTCATCTGTAGAATCGTTGATCAATGCCATGGGGGCCTTTCTCTGATTCTTGGAATATTTTGTGGACTACAGTGCAAGAGTCAGTCAGTCTCTCTCCGGAGCTCCAGTAACATCTTTTGAATGTCTTGAACTGGATGTCCTATAGGCATCTCACACTCTATCTATTCATAACAGAACTCGTTATCTTTTCCCAGTGTCCTCCCCTCTGTCTAACTTTCCTATTATTTTTAAGGACACTACTATCTTCCCAGTAATGCTTGTGTCATCCCTGACTTCTCACCAGCAATGGCTCTACATATACAGTCTGTTGTAAAATCTTGTTTTCACTTTCACAATATCTTTTATATAATTGGACACTAACCTAGTATATGTGCTCAATTCTCCAGCCTGGAATATAATGGCTTTCTAAGTGATTTTCCTGTTTGGCATTTAAAGAATTCTGATCAACTAAATGATCAACTATGATTCCAAAACAGATAAATAAGAATGCTGCTTACTTCATAAAAATTGATAAACTAATATATTGAATAAGAAATGCTTGACTAATGTGGTAATAGGTTTTGCTTGATTGCAATACAAGATATTTTTTTCCTCCCTCTTTTCCTGCTTTCCTTCTTCCTTCTTTCCCTCCCTTCCCTTCCTTCTCCCTCCCTCCTTTTCTTCCTTCTTTTCTTTCTTCCCTCTCTTCTCCCCTCCCCTTTCTCCCTCCTTTCCCTCATTCATTTCTCCCTCCATTCCTTTTTCCTCCCTTTTTCTTCTTTCTTCTCTTCCTTCCACCTTCCCTTTCACCCTCCCTCCTTTCCTCCATGCTGTTCTCTCTCACTTCCTCCCTCTTTTCTTCTTCTTTTCCTTCTTCCCTCCTTTCTTTCCTTTCCTTTCCTGCCCTCTCTCCTTTCTATTTCACTCTCATTTTCCTTTCCTTTCCCTTTCTCCTTTTCTTTTTCCTCCCTTTCCTCTGTCTTCTTTCCTTTTTTCCTTTTTCTTTCTTCTCTTCCCCTTCCTTCCCTTTTTCTCTTCCCTCCCCCTTGTCTCTCCTTTCCTTCATTCCTTTCTCCCTCCCTTCCTTCCATCCTTTTCTTCTTTCCTTCCTTCCATCATCCTTCCATTCTCCCTTCCTCCCTGATTTCCTCTCTCACTTCCTCCCTTTCTCCTTTTCTTTTCTCCTCCCCTTCCTCCCTCTTTCTTTCCCTTTCCATTCCTTTCTCTTTCCTTTTCCTCCTTCTCTTCCTTCTCTCTTTCCTTCCTTCCTTCCTTCCTTCATTCATTCCTTCCTCCTTTCTACAGATAAAGGTGAAATTTAAAAAGAATAATTAACAACTAAAAGATGATAACAAAAAGTTTAAAGCCATCACAACCTGACCTCTTCCTATCTTTGTGGTATTACACTTTACTTCCCTTCACACATTCTACAGTTAGATACGGAGACCTACTTGCTGTCCCTCACATGTGACATTTCATCTCCTAACTCCATACTTTTGTACCATTTGATCCTCTTGTCTACAATGCCCTCCTTGCTCACCTCAGCCTCTTAGCTCCCTTGGCTTCCTTCAACTCTCAGTTAAACTCCTACCTTCTATGGACACCTTTCCCAGGACCCACTCTCCACCCACTATTGTTAGCACCTTCCCTCTGAGATTACCTTTCATTTATAGTTTATATCTTCTGTGGACATAATTATTTGCATGTTTCTGACTTCATTAGAATATGCACTTCTTGAGGGCAAGGGTCATGTTTGTGCCTTTCTTTGAATCTCCAGTATTTACCACCATGCCTGGAACACAGTCAGCACTCAATAGATTCTTGTTTGCTATTTCTTCGAATATGTTTGTACGTGGTCTTAATGATAGCATTTATATAAATCATATTTGGTGATATGCTACAGCCTACTTGATCCTGCTACCTGTTGATATAGTGCTCTCTGCATTAACTGCAATAAGAATTTGTTAAATTCTAAGTTATTTATAAGCTGATATTACCCTGAAACTACACATTAACCACAGGATCCAGAACCTATTTGCATAATATCAGGAAAGGCCCAAGCCAGGATGGTTCTAGAAATCTTTTCAGGGGCCCTAGAAAGAAAGCCCTCCCCAACTATGACCTTGAGAAAGCCTTCCCAAGAGAGCAACAGAAACTTGAGGTTTGGGATTTGCAGCAAAGGGCACCTCTCTATTACCATTCTTCACCAGCTATCTGTGAGGCTCTTTGCTCCTGTACACTAAAGAAACTGCTGGGCTCATGCAGGAAGAACGAAGAATTATTGGCCTTGCCTGATCTTAAATCATGAGGGCAATGACAAGCATTTCTTCACATGATGCATGAGGAGCAACAAATAAAGTCCATGTGGTGCTCCCGCACTGTTAACACTGTGTGAACCACAGCTAGTTGGTGATTCAAATCAGTGTTTCCTTTCCTAAACCACAGAGCCTATACCTGCAGAACTTGGAAAATTTGTTAGCTACAACTTTGATTATTTGACTATAAATGAACGCTAATTGCCTTTACTGCACAAATGGAGTATCCCTCAATGAGAGACACAGACTCTGGAAGGCGGAACCAGGAGGGTTGGGGTTGGAAAGGACCTTAGGGGCATCTGGTCCAACCTATAGCAGACTGAGAATCCTCTCTACAAGAATCTACTTCCTTGGCAACTGATCATTCCTGTCCTTTTTAGGTGGAAGTGAAACTCACTACCTTCAGAGGTAACTAATTTCATTTCTAGGCAGCCCTAAGTTAGGAAATGTTTTCTACTATGAATTATTCCCCCTCCCTCCCACCCCAGTGGCTTTCCATTCCTTGCTATCAGTTCTGTTCTGTGAGGCCAAGCAGAACAAGTGTAATTTTTCTTCCACATGAAAATCCTTCAAATACTGGAAGATGACTCTCATGCCTCTTCTTACTTCTGAGTCTTCTCCAAGATAATTTCTCATTTCCTTCAGCAATAAGGGAAGAAGTATTTATTATTAAGTGCCTACAACATGCCAGGCACTGTGCTAAGCACTTCACAAAAAAGTTGGTTTTTTTTTTAATTTGGTCCTCACAACAACCCTGAGAGGTGAATGTTATTGCTACCCTCATTTTACAATTGAGGAAACTGAGGCAGATACAGGTTGAATAACTTGTTCAAGGTCACACAGCTAATAAGTGTCTAAGGTGACATCAAATTCAGATCTTCCGGACTCCAGACCTAGCACTCGATTATCTACTTTACCACCTAATTGCCATAGTCTCCTTTATGGCATGGACCCCAGTGCACAGTCACACTCACATTTGTCAGTGCTCTTCCTAAAATATCCATAGATGAAAACAGTAGTCTAGATGTTAATGGACAAGGAAGAGTACAGTAACACTATTACCGCCTTCTTTTTAGATACTATGTTTCTTGTAAGCTGCTTTGTGAGTTACTATGTAGCACAACTGATTTGTTTCTAAGTCTGCAAACTATCAAAATTCCCAATTCTTTTTCACAGAAACTATATCGATTCATACTAGCCCCAGTCTCTTGTGCTATTTTTTAATTCTAAAGTAAGACTTTACACTTATCTCTATTAAATTTTATTATTTATGATACTTTGGGGATTTTGACTGTCATTCTTTCCAACTCTGAGAGCTGAACTTGGAGTGAGGAGACATGGATTCAAACCCTGCCTGTGACACTTACTAGCCATATGGCCATAACTTCCCTAAACCTCAACTTCTTCATTTGAACAATTGGAATAATCATACCTGCAGCCCTTACTTTTATAGGGTGTTATATATGTAAAGTGTTTTGCAAACTAAAGCGTTACATAAATGTTAACAATAATTACTATCTACAAAATTGATGAGTCAGCTTTCAATGTCTTCATCTTTAATTCGATGGATAAATATCCTCAGCTTTCAATCATCTTTAAGTCTTTCAGTCATCATTGACTCTTTCTTGTCCCTTATCTCATGCACACATCTAGTCAGTTGCCAAGTCCTGTAATTTCTACCTCCATGAAATTTCTCGCATTCTTTCCCCTCTTTTCTACTCTTACTATAGTCAACCTATATCAGGCCCTCATTTACATTTTGCCTAGAACAACTCCTAAACAAGTTCATGTCAGTTCTAACTCTAATTAAGAATCTCCACAATCTTGCTCAAGCCTATGTTTCCATCCTCCCCTTAAATGATACCCATTTTGAGATAACTTCTGTAAAGTGCTTTTTGTTGCTGTTAATTCAGTCATTTTCAGTTGTGTCCAACTTTTTGTGACCAAATCCATTTGGAGTACTTTGTCATTTCTGTCTCCAGCTCATTTTACAGATGAGGAAACAGGCAAAAGGGTTATGTCACTTGCCCAGAGTCACACAGTTAGTAAATGTCTGAGGCCAGATTTGAACTTAGGTCTTTCTGTTTCCAGACGCAGAGTTCTCTATCCACTTTGTCACCTAACTGACCTTGAGTAAAGCACTTTGTAAACCTTAAAGTGCAATATAAATGCTAGCTATTATTAGCAGTTATTATTAATAAAACTAAAAAGCTGTTTGATCTTTAGCAAGTCATATGACCTCCTTGGTTCTCAGTCTCCTTTAAAGTAAAATTAGGGAATTGATAGGATCTTAGAGATTATGTACTCAAATCTGCTTATTATATAGATAAGGAAACTGGGGCCCAGAGAAGAGAAGTGATTTAAAGTCAAACAGGAAATAAGCTGGGATTCAGACCCAGGTTTTTGACTATAAATCTAGAACTTTTTCTGCTCTACCACACTAGTTGAACTGAAGGATCTCTAAGTTTCCTTAGATTTCTCCCAGCTCTAAGATTCTACAAAATTCATCTTTCAGGACTTAACAATAAGGAGAGGCAGTATGGTCTAGTGGATAGCCTTAAAGTTGAGACGATGCATTTAAATCCTGCCTCAGACACTATTAACTACATAATCCTGGGCAAACAACTCAACTTCTCTGGGCTCTCCATTGCCTCATGTACAAAATGAAGGATTTAGAGCTGATGAATTCTGAGGTCTCTTCCAGATTCAAATCTATCATTCTATAATCGTAGTCACAGACAACAGGGCACAGTTGCCAGCTAAATTCCAATGGACCAGGATGTCTTCCTCATGTTTTAATCTTGAAGTGTTTCTTTGGATTTTATATGACAGTTCAAAACAATCCAGTGGCATGAGATACCAACGTATCTCCACTTTAGTCCCATCACAGACTATTCCTGGATGGTTGATATTTTGCTTTCAATTGCATCAAGGTGTAAGATGTTTCCTCTAAAATCTTTGTTGAAAAGCCTGACAATGTAGTTTTAAGCAGAATATCTCCTCCAGCCCATCTATACTTACTTGACCTACTATTCTGCCTTAGGGAGAAGACATGGAAGCCCAGATGGTACAGAGATCGAGTCTCCCCTCGGCTGAAAGCAGCATGAGCCTGTGCCAAGGCTCTTCTGCTCTCTCTAATATCACAATAAAGCATGTCTAGAATTTAATTAGATTATGTAAATGCTTCCTTCCAATTAGAACTTTTTAAAATCATAATTTCATGGTCTAAGCTATGTAAATATTGAAATGTTTTTCACAACAGGAGAATTAAAACACAAGCCAAAAGCTTCCTGGTGCTATTCCTATTCTCACCTATGGACTAGAGTCCTCGTGAGATAGGCCATTAATCCTCATGTTTCTTTGAATATAGTTAGGACTGGAGATTGTGATGAGCTTGGTGTCCTGCTTCTCCTCAAAATACTGCACTCCAAAACCGAAGGTGGGTCATCGTGCCCTTCATCTCACCTACACAAAGGCAAAACCTTAAAGCTCTGCTCACAGAAGCAATGATGGATGGTTAATCTGCAGGGATCCTATAGTGACTTCTGAATTAAAATGAAAAGGACACAGGAAAAAAAGTACTTGGGATCTGTAAGCTGTACAACATGTGAAAATACACATAAAGAATATTGCGATAGGCAAACAAAAGTCATCCTCATATTTTATAATAAATTTTGAAAAAAATTAAATGATAAAAAGCAATATAGGCCAGATGTTAAGAACTAATCTCTATCTGCTCCTTTAATAACACATCCCTGAACTGCTACTTCCTTTTTTCCTATTCCCCAATATTTCTTTACATCATGAGCCTTTAGAACAATGCTTTGCACAAAGTAAACACTTAATAAATGCTTTTCCATTCATTCATTCAACTCATTTTCTTTTTTCAGCATGTCAATCTTATTTGAATATTTTACTCAGTTTTCTTTCTGTGCCACCGAAATCTGAAATACACTTTCCACCTGACCAATAAAATAGCTATTTGACTTTCTCCATGCCCTTTCCCAAGCCCCAGTTTCTTAATGCAAGTCTTTCAAAAAGGAGGGACTAACTGACGTACGGTATCAAATGATTGTTTCCTTCAAAACTCATGGTATTTTTATCTTCTAAAATAAGTTAATGGTAGACTATCAGAGTAAGAAGAGGGTAAGAGATAAACTAGCCCAACCCCATTTTATTATAGATAAGGAAACTGAGATCCAGAGCAGTGACATAACTTGCCCAATGTTACATGGCTATTTGGTAGAGTTTTAATTATCAAATCATTTTATTTGGGTCATACTTACTGAGTAGATGTCCCTGTCTGTGAGATACTACAACTCCATTTGAAAGATAGAAGACAAAAACACACTAAAAAGTTAAACAATGCAGGGAATTAGCATAGTAGTATATGTAACTATAAAATAATGAGACTAGTTTAATCAACAGGCCTGAACTTACACTTTCAAGTAACATTCTTTATACTTGTAGATAGTACTTTGTGGAATTTAAAGTGTTGTCATAGACCTTACCTCTCTTGTCAAAGTTTCAGTTCAGTTCCACAAACATAATTACTTATCCTTTGGCATACATGAGGCACTGAGGATAAAAGGAGAAACTAACTGCTCTTGTCCTCAAAGAGATTACACTCTATTGACAGAAAGGATATAATATCTACTCAGATAAATACAATATAAGAGAGAGAGTGATAAAAAGTCTTTGATATCAGACAAAAGGTCTAAGGAAAGCTTGAGGCAAAAGGAAACACTAATAGTCTAATAGAAGAATGGACTCTGGAATGCTTCACATTTTGAGAAGGAAAAGTATAGGGGGAGAGCAATTTTGCAGTTTCTTTGCTATCACCCTAAAATGAGAGGTGACTGGATGATGCAGAATCCTGTTGAGTGATAAGTTAGCTAGACTTATCTGCCTTGCCTGGAACACAAACCTAATGAGCTTTTGCAGTTTTTTGGCTCAAAGGAACTGTCTGCCATTTTATTAGTATAATATGTTGTCAGGGACTTTTTAGATGTGATTACAAGTTAAAAGCTTGTCACTATTTTTATGAGTTTGGGAGATTCTCCTAGAGGTAGAGTGATGAGGGCTAGAAAGGAAGTAATTAGCAAAGAAGTGGCTTTCTGTGAAGCAGATTATTCCTAGACACAGACATTAAGCTCATGGTTGTGAGGTGCCTGAGTACATAGTATATACTGCAAGGATTGGTGGAAGAGGGTGACTCACATTTCTGTGTAGACTATGATAAATTGATTATTACTGAACTTGCTTTATCTTTAGTAACTGGGCTGCCATAATTATTCTTGCTTTTTGCTTTATTATTTAGTCAATTTATTTTAAGTCTAAGAGCTAACTGTCATAGTGATTGATTTTTGTAAATGGGAAACACATCAATAGGGGCTCATAAGTTACAGTGGTAAGCAGTGAAGCAGTGAGGTATATATACCAAAAATGGTAATACCTAGGTCCCTGAGAAAATTAGTAGCAGCTGAGTGGTGGTACTCCATTTCTGGGAACCCCAAAACTGTCAGTGTGGGGCTATGTCAGCCTAGAGAGAGGAGATGTCTATGATCCACATCAGAGTCAGGGTAAGGAAGCACTCTTAGGACAGTAGCATGAAGGAAGTTTTATTACATGAAAAGCAGGGTTATAAAAATAGCAGAAGGGAAAGAGCAGGATCATTTTACTCCAAGCTTTGACAATTGCCCCAGTGACACCAAGTTAATATGGCACCTAACATTGGGGAAATAGAAGCAGTCTTTGGGAAAGGGATTGTTGCTCTTCTGACTTTGGAAGATCTTCACCTTTGTGTAAGATGCCTCTATCAGGACCTTAATTCCTACTACAGGAATTGAAGTATAAGGAACTGTGAGTCTCATTCTCACCCTCTATCCTTGATTATCAATATTCCTATATTTTTTGATACTTAATAAAAGTGTAATTCAAACTACAACAGTCTCAGTAATCACAGAATCCTGAACCTCAGGTCCTTCAGCACTAATGAAGATGTTGAGGAAGAAGGATAAAATTTTGGGGGAGGGGGAACAACTTGAATTCAGTTTTGGACATATTAGGATTAAAAAGCTGATAGATCTAGATGGATAGATCAAGCAAGCAGTTGCATATGTATGCCTGGAGTTCAGAAGGGAGATTAGGACCAGATATATACAGATTTGGTAATCATCTACATACAAGTAATTGATAAAACCAAGGAAGTAAATGAGTAAAGAGAGAAAGTCCAGTACAGAGTTTTAGGGGGACAACCAAGCTTAGGGAAGATGAGGCATGAATGATGATCCTGAGAAAGTAGTTAGACAGATAAGAGGAAAATTAGAAGACAGTAGTGGGGAAGGGGGGAGTAAGAGTGGAATGTTAAGTGGGGAAAGGATGATCAACAGAGTCAAAATCTCAATAAAGGCCAAGAAGAATAAAGACCAGAAAAAAGAATGAGAAAGGGCCACTAGATTTAGTAACTTTAAGTTAGATAGTGACCTCTGAGAGGGTCGTATCATTAGAATGGTATGATCAGAAGCCGGATTATAAGCAGTTGGTGAGAAGTGAAGAAAATGAACAGAGACTGCTCTACTCTCTCCACGAATTTGAGAGTTAACGAGAAGTGAAATATATGAAGATAGCTTGAGGGGATGGCAGGATCAAATGAAAGGGTTTTTTTTTTATGAACGGGAGCTAACACAGGGAAGGAGTAAGGGTGAAGGGGGAGAAAATGAGCAGGAAAGGAGGGAAAGGGAATGAATTAATATGACTGATTAGTGAGACAAACTTCCAAAGGATCTGGGAATATATAAAATCTAAGACACAAGTAGAGTAGTCAGCCTTGGCAAGGATAAAGAACATCTCATCCTCTAAGACTGGAAGAAAACAGAAGGTTGAAGTTTGGAGGTGTAGAACAGGGGAAATGAGGGAACTTGTCACAGTCTTGATTTTCATAGTAAAATAAAATCCAAGACATTATAGGAGCAACATGCATCTCACATAGACTGGGTTAGTTTCTATTTAACGGGGAAGGAAAACTGGGAAATGGTCAGTAAGACCAGATTGGTCTGGGGGCAATGAGACCAAATCGTCATAATTTTCTGGTCACCTGGGACAAAAAAGGCCTCAGTCTTTGAGGAGTGAGTATTCCTTAGGTCTTATGGAATCCCCATTGTCTTGTGAGTTAATGTAGTTTTTCTTTATCTTTGCATCTCCAGGTTTAATATAGTGTCAGGCATAGAGTAAGCATTCAATAAATGCGTACTAACAGAAAAACCCAAAGAAACTGAGCCTGAATTCAGGGGAAAGGATTTATTTGACCTCTTAAATTTGGAGTCTTGACTCCATCTCCTTTTATCTTGCTTTCCTGCTATGGGAATGTCAAGAATTGTCAGCTACATTCGCCTGAATCAGTGTTGTATGCTTACTAGGTCTCCTCTTCATTAATTACTGGATCTCCTTTTGATTACCACATGGTCCTTGTTTCACTATATCCATTCCTAAGCCTGAAACACTGAGCTTGGCCCCAGTTAGGTTTGACCTAAATAATACAAGGTCATTTGAGAGAAGAAGGGCTTAAGGAGAGAAAAAGGTTTGGAACAGTTACTGTGCATAATGGAGAATCAATCAGCAATAAATAAAAGGATTGCCATATAACAGTAAAAGTTCAGTTCAAGTTTAATAATATGAATTTGTTGCAGATTCAGCTCAACTCTGCAGACAGAGGAAACAGCAGAAAGAAAATAATGATGGAATCATAGTTGGAAGGGACTTCAGGGCTTGTCTAGTCCATCTCCTATCTGAAGGCCCTTCAATAGCATCCCTCCTAAGTGGCCATCCATTCTCTGCTTGAAGACCTCCAGTGACAGGGAACTATCTATCTCAACAGAGAGTACACTTCATTTTCAGCTGTTCTCTTAGGATGTTGAACTGTTTTCTGCTTCCCTGTAACTTCCATCCATTGGTCCTAGATACAACTTCTGGGGCCAAACAGAACAGGTCTAATATTTCTTCCATGTGACAACCTTTAAAGTATTTGAAGACTACAAACATCCCTCTAAAACCTCTCTTTTCCAGGGGAAAGTCTCTCATTCTTTCAGTTATGTCCCAAGACTTAGATTTGAATTCTCACACCTCTCTTTTGGATGCATTACCATTTGTCAATGTCCCTCCTAAATTGTGGTGCCCAGAATTGGCTCTAATATTCCAGTATTGGTCTGAACAAAATAATCTCTGCTGGGACTATTATGCTATATTTCAGATATTATAGCCCATTAGCTTTTTGGCTGTCACACTTCCTAAATGGCTCAATATGAAATCTCAATGCACTAAAACACTCAGATCTTAATCATCATCATAGCTGGCATTTATAGAACAGTTAGTTAATACATAAGCATTTATTATGTCCTTACTATGTGCCAGGCCACAAAACAGTGTTTTTGTCTATTGACCTTTAAGACGCCATGCTTTCTTTATTATCTAAGTTGGAGAAAAACTATCCTAATTCATGTTTACAGCCTAACATCAAAGCACTGGCCTGAAGTCAGAAAGATCTGAGTTCAAATTCAATCTCAGATTTTTACTAGATGCGTGACTCTGGGTAAGTCACTTAACCTGTTTGTCTCAGTTTCCTGATCTGTAAAAAGAGAATGACACCAGCATCTAACTCCCAAGGTTGTTGTGAAGATGAAATATTTGTAAAACTTTGCAAAACTTAAACCACTATATATGAATGCTAGTTATTAAACATTCAGTTTTAGAAGCTCTCCAAATGGAGTTTTGATCAAGGAAGCAAGAGTGGAGGGACAAAGCAATAGCTTAGTGGAGTACTGAGGTCAGAAACAGAGCTTGGAGTGCAGAAGCATGGCATGAAGGAAAAGAAATCTGTAAAAGGGCTAAAGAAGGTGAAAATATAATCCTGCAAATTGTACAGATACAGGAATCTGGAGATGATTGTTCTTGGCTATAAATTCGGCCATAGGGCAACAAAATTCACAGAGTGATGTTTACCTATTTGATATTTAAGGAAATGATACTCTGGAAGTAAGTCACTGGATCATCAACCACAGTAAACAGAAGAATCATTTACATTTCCTTAGAGTGGACAGGTTTTTCATTAATCTCAAAAACACAAACTCTTAAACGCAAGAATGTCATCACTTTATCTTTGCATCTCCAGGTTTAATACAGTGTCAGGCATAGAGCATTCAATAAACGCTTACTAACAGAAAATTACAAAGAAACTGAGTCTGAAGTCAGGGGAAAAGACTTATTTGACCTCTTAAATTTGGAGTCTTGATTCTATTTCATTTTTTCTTTTTTATCCCCCCATTTCATTTTTCCCCCATTTCATTTTTTCTTTTTTATCCCCCCATGAGAATGCCAAGGTTTATTCACAGTAATCATTGTAGTTGTAAGGTAGTGGAAAGAGCCATGGTCTCAATGGGTTCAAATTCTAATTCTGCCACCAATAATAGCTAATTGATAGAGAATTAGATGTCTTTGGGCAAGTCACACAAAGTCTCAGTTTTGTCACCTGTAAAATGGAGAAAATAATACAAGCACTTATCTTACAGGGTTCTTGTGAAGATGAATAAGATAATCTGTGGAAAGTGCTTCATGAACTTTAAAGTTTTGTATAAATGTCAATAATGACTGATTTTATCTAAGGTGACATCTACTTCTGACATTTGGTCTGTTAATTATTTATCTGTAATCACTTAATCACTTAAATTTACTTTGCAACTATTAACATTGACTAAAAGCTCTTGAGGGCAGCAACTGTTCTATTTTAATCTTCATATTTCCAGCACCTAACAAAGTGCTTGGCACATAATAGACACTTAATATATATGCTTACCGACTAAATAATTGATTAAACATATTAATTCCAATTTTTCCTGTACATCTACCTCAAGATTCTTTCTGTCCATGCATTTCCATTTATTTTTCCTCTTTTTTGGTCATTGACTTGGTCATTGTTACCATTTATTACACTTCTGGATCTGCCTTTTTTTCAGTTTGTTTTATTTCACAAAAATCATTCTAGATCCAGGTAGTTCTCCCAAAATGCATTGCAGTATTCAATTACATTAATGCAGCAGAATGTTTTGAACCATTATCCTATTATTTGACATTTACTTTCAATTTTTTGTAATCATGTATAATTCTAAGAAAATTTTTGTACAAATAACTCTTTCTGAATAATCAATTAAGTAGCATTTATTCATTATAAGTACTTATCTACTATGTGCTAAGCACTATGCACTTTGTAATGATGAGTGGAGCTGAGGATATAAACATATGAGTTAATCCTTCCTTCAAAGAGCTTTCATCTCTAAAACTATCATTCTATGATGTTGTAACTAGCTGATCTACAAGGTCCCTTCCATTTCTAAAGCTTAAGATACTATAAGTTTGGGTTGAATGGGAGTAGGAAATAAGGAATCATTTAGGTTTCTTAGAGCTAGGAATATTATGAAATTAACTATTTAGGAAAATTAATTTGGAGGACTGGATTGAAGGAGGAAAGGACTGGAATGAAAGGAAGTCAACTATTGAAATAATCCAGGTGTGAAAATGGTCATAGTCCCTCCAAAAAAATGAATGAAAGGCCTATCAAAAAAAAAAAAAGATAAGATTTGGTGACCAAATGGACACACAAAAGATGAAAATCCATATCCAATAGCCACCTGTCTTCACCTCTTGACTAATCTCTCCAGTTTCACCTTGTGCTTTTTGTTCACCCCATCTCAAAGGCATATATTCGCAGTGGTGCAAAATTCTGCCAACTGTATCCTCTCAACCGTTCAGGCCTGGATCCAACCCTGGCTCATCAATTCATGTTTTTCTACAAGAAATTTTTCAAAGAAAACTTTCAGATCTTTCCCAGTGTTCTCTCTTTGTTCTTAATGCCTTTCCTTCCCCTCATGGGGCTTTCATCCTGGCCTTTCTTGCTTGTTTTCAATGTCTGTTCTTGCAGGTTCTGGGATGACAGTCCTTTGATCTTATCTTTTCCAATTTACTTTTCATTCTTCAGTTTTAGGTTTTCCCTTTGTTTTGTTTCTTTTACTCCATTCCCCTTTGCCTCTTGCCCCTCCCAAAAATCTTCCTGCCATTTCCTCCTCCCTTCACTACCTTCTTGTCTCTTTTCTCTCTCACTGAAATAGTGAATCTGTTGAGCAAACATAACCATAGAATTTTATTTGGAAAATTACACAGGATGAGCAGTTTTCTTCCTAGCTGCTAGGAAGGCTCTTCACATATCTTTTAATCTTATACATGTCCAATGTAAGTGCTGGAAGGGGTCTCCAAGACTATTTATGCTAATCACCTCATTTTACAAAGGTAGATCCTGAAGTCCAGGGAGGTTTACACAATTTGCTTTAAGGTTAATTAGTAACAGAGCAGGGACTAGAACCCAGGTCTCCTAGCTCCCAGATTGGTGCTCTTTCTACCTACTATACTACTCTTGCTGTTATCCTTTACTCTTCCAATCAAGATCCCCCTGGTCACTTACAAGACAGAAAGAAAAAAAAGCCCAGAACAGTCCCAGACTAATTCAGTGGCCCTACTTCATGCATATGACAAACACAGGGATAATGTGAAATCCAAGTTCTACAACTTATTATTTCCAATCTCTAAAATATCCTGCTTTTCAATTTATCCCAGGTGCAAAAATACACCAAGGTGGAGAAAGCTGTGCCTTAATAATAACCTTACCACTTCATTCAGCCAGGTCTGGATGATAAGAAACAAGGGCAGAAACCCAGTGAACAATACATTATGGATGATATTAATCTTATTCACCAGTGACCTTGCAAACGGCTGCTAGCATGTGATGGCTCACAGCAGATACCCTGTGTTATGGAGTGAGCATAAGAGAACAGATGAGACTAAACAGACCAAACCTTGGCCTAACCCTGTTAAACTGCCTTCCCTCTCTCCTCAGTGATAAAAAGCAGTATTATCCCTTTATCACCAGTAATGAAGCTGAGCTGCAAAAATAAAATAAAATAAACTTTATTCCAAGGTTGAGCAGATACCTAGAGACCCCCTTTTTAGCTTTATACTAAATCACTTATTCCAAATAGAAAACACAGGTGAGTATAGAGCAGAATTTCAAAAATGTTACAGGAGAGAACTTGGATATCCAAGTTTTTTAATTATATAAAAAAATCTACATGATGTTTACATTTTTAATTATTACTTGCTAGTGACCCATCATCCTAATTCAAGTTCTCATCATAAGGCACTTTCATGTGATTACTGTCATGGCCTGAGTTCCAAATAAATTATTTGATGACAAAGTTACTATTTCATTATTAAAACTGTTTTTACTGGTTGCTAACGAATGGAGCAAGATGTATTAAGTGTCATGGAGGTGCTAGGTTTTGATACTTAATAATTTAAAATAAGTCCAATTCTGAAAATGTCTAAAATATATTATTGGGTTTTTACCCCTGAAATATCAAGGAGCTGATGATATTAACAAAATAGGGGGGAAAGATGATTGAGGATAGCAATATGTAATTAAAATACTAAGAAATTTTAAAAATAAGTTCAAAAGAAGAAATTTTGAAAATAAGACAAATAGCTAAAATGAAAAAAAAAATAGACTTAGACAATAGACTAAGAGCTAGTTTTTTTGGTGGGAAGTTTACCAATACATATTTAATCTGGTTTTAAAAAAGGAACAGAAAATCAAATTGCCAAATTTTTTTTTAAAAACTGAACAAGGGAACTCCACAATGAACAGAGAAGAAATATAAACAATCATTACATGAGGACTGGTTAGAGGAACTGGGGCTATTTAACTTGGAGAAGAAAAGACTCAGACAGGGACATGATACTTAATCTTCAGGCTGCTGAAGGACTGTCATGTGGAAGAGGGATATTTGTTTATTTGTTCTCTTTGGCTCTGGTGAGAACTAGGAGTAATAAGCGGGAGTTTTGAAAAAGGCAAATTTAGACTTAA
>CM053769.1:243114363-243135716 GCA_028658325.1 Potorous gilbertii
AATTTCACCATGTTACTCCTCTCTTCTAAAATTTTTAGTGACTCCTGAGCAAGACTTATGCTCTTTTGCCAGATGCTTAAGGCTCTTCACAGTCTGGTATTACTTTGCCTTTCTAGCCTCACATCTTATTTCATCCAGTCCAGCCTCCAGCTCCTTTCCCCTAAACACACCCTATATTTTCTCATTTCTGTGCCTGAGGCTCAGCCTTTTCATATTTTGACCTTATTCTTTGTATCATTTAAAACAGAAATTCTTAAACTGGGGTTCATGAGCTTATTTTAAAATTCTTTTGATAATTCTTTCAGTGGGAAGCTAGGAGACAGTAGATAGAGTGCTGGGCCTGGAATGTGGAAGACTCACCTCAGATCTGTCCTCAGATACTTACCAGCTGTGTGACCCTGGGCAAGTCACATAATGCAGTTTGCCTCAATTCCTTATCTGTAAAATGAGCTGGAGAAAGAAATGGCAAACCATTCCAATGTCTTTGCCAAGAAAATCCCAAATGGGGTCATGAAGAGTCAGACACTACTGAAAAAAATGACTCAACAACAATAATTCTTTCATTGTAATTTATTTCCTTTATAATATTATGTATTTTATTTGATGCATTTAAAAACCATTTTTCTGAGAAAGAGTGGGTTTGGCCAGATTTCCAGAGTTGTCCATGACACAAAAGGGTTAAAACCCCTTTTTTAAAGCCTAAATAAAATGCTACTTACTCCATGAAGTCTTTCCCAATACCCTTGTGGAAAGCTTCAACTTTTGGAACAAATTGATCTTATATATTTTTATGTCTTACAGTTGTCTGTGTATTTTCTTTTCCTTGTTTTAATAGACTGTAAGTTCCATAAGGGTAGAAGTGTGTCTTATGAAACTTTGTATCTCCCCTAGATGTATTCTGTAAGTATTTATTGAATTGTATTGAATATCCCTTGGCATTTGTGGGGCCATTGCTTTCTGTTTACTCCTTTCTTCTGCCAAACGTTGTTTATATTTTACTTAGCGAATTAACTAATTTGTGACAAGTACCTGTCTTAGAATGATAAACTCTTAGGGCTGGAGAGGATTGTAAAAATTCAGTCCAATTGCCTTATTTTAGAGGTGAGGAAACTGAGACAAAATGCGATCAAATCACTTGTCCATACAACTAACTACTGGCAACCGCAACTCATCTGTGTTCTTTCCATGTTGCTCCTCAATTTATTCACCACGGAGCGACTACTTCTTAATGTACGGCTATATAACATCCATCAAATGTGCAGAGAAACATTCTCTCTTCAAGTCTGAATACTCTTTGTTACTGTAAACTTTTTGTTTCTGAAAATTTGCACATATCAGTCCAAGAAGGAAGGAATTTAATTGTTTGTTTAAAAGTTTTTGTCAGATGTAACATTCATATTTATATGGATATTCAGCAAACATTGTAGTTTTCTTCCTTCTTAACATAGCCAGAAAAACCCTTCATAACTTGCTTGATAACTGTTCTACATGAGTTTTTATTCAGAAATTTGTCTAAGATGGGAATCCTCAGACTTCTTAGACTTAGAGCAGGCTTGCCTGCTTTGAAATTTTTTCCACTTTAGTCCATCCTTCAACCACTACAGTGATTTTCCCAAGGTAAAAGGCTACTAACATCACCTCCCCTACTCATTAAACTCCAGTGATTTCTTGGTGCCTCCAGGAACAAATACAAAATACTCTGCTTGCCATTCAAAACCTTTCTTAACCTTGGCCCCTCCTATCTCTCTGTCTTCATACATTTTACTCCTCAATATGTACTTTTTGATCCAGTGACACTGACCTCCTGGCTGTTCCACTAATAAGACACTCCATCTCTCAGCCCTGGGCATTTTCTCTGGCTATCCCTTCATATCTGGAATGCTCTCCTTCCTCCACTCCAACTATTGACCTTCCTGTCTTCCTTTAGGTTCCTGATAAAATTCCACCTTCTTCAGGAATCCCTTCCCCATCACCTCTTAATTCCAGTGTCTCCTATCTATTATTTTTTATTTATCCTGTACATAGCTTGCTCTGTGTGTGTGTGTATTTGCATTTATCTTCCCCATAAGGTTGTACTCATGTAATCAACTTGAGGAAAGAGGTTGTCTTTTGTCTCTTTTTGTTATCTCCAGTGCTTAGCATAGTGCCTGGCACATAATAAGTGCTTAATAAATGTTTATTTATTGATAAAAATTATTTGCATGTATACTTGTTTCATTATTCTTTATTATTTGTTTACGTTGCTACTGAATATATGGTGAGCTTCTGAAAATAGCTGCCTTAAATCTTTGTACCTGTGGCATACTAATTTCTCAACAGCTTTTGTAGCCTTAAGAATTCTGTGGATTACTAATATAAAAAGGTACATACTGAGCATAAAGTAAATGGGTGATGTGGTTGATATCAAGGTTATTTATAATTTTATTTCTACTAATGAAGAGTAGATCTAATCAGTTCCTTTTGTCTTTTCAGTTTTTATTCAGGGACTTTAGAAATTTGAAAGCAAAAGGTCAAGTAACTTCTTAAAAGAAATTTTCTTAGAGCTTTTATGGAATCTGAACAAATTATATACTTACATGGTTTTTTATCCCCTATTTTATTAAGTTTACTTAAGATGTGGCAAATTGAACAAGATTACAAATTTGATTTGATGTTTGCAGCATTAGGAGCTCATTTTAACTCACTAATGCAGGTCCATTAGTGACTGGAGGATTTCCCGGAGTGTCCAGCCAGGGTCACTTCAACCTCTCAATAATAATAGTACTAATATCACATTTACCAGCATTTACTTCACAAATATCTTATGGGGTAGTAGCTCAAACATTATTTCCATTTTACAAATGACAAAGTTGAAGTTCAGAGAAATAAACATGATGTGCCCAGATCATACATTCAGTAAATATTAGAGCATGGACTCGAGTCCAGGTCTTTTAACTTCAACATGGCTTCTGGTAGGGTTGGGGGGAGGGTTTCATAAGATTTCTAGGACTTTATGCCAAAATTGTTATGACAATTGAAAGATTAGATATGGTGATGGGTGCCATGGAAGACCAAAATTGTCAGAAAACATTTTCATTCTGCTTATTACAGCTTAAATTCTAGGAGCTCTGGCCACTACTTCTAAAAATATGGGGACTCTGAGTTGTTATTGAGATTATCTGGTCAGTCAGCAAGGCTGGAGATGGAAAGACAGGGGAGGTCTCTACTCTGCTACCACCATTCCTATATCCCTCTCTACCCCACAAGAAAAGCAACATAATGGCAGCCTGGGTCCATTGGCCCTTCAAAAAACAGTGGGTTAAATTAGTCATGTTCACTTTATATATCCAGATGCACAAATAGGAATATGTAATAAGTATGTATGTATATGCATATAGGGTCTACCTCTAAAGCATGAATCTCTTAATTTAAGGTCCATGAACTTAAAAAATTTTTTTTCGACAAATATATTTATTTGTATTTCAGGATAAATGATTTCCTTTGTAATTTTACTTGATGCATTAAAAAACTTTATGCTGAAAAGGGGTCTATAGGTTTTACCAGATTGCCATATGGTCCAAGATACAGAAAAGGTTAAGAACTCCTATTCTAAAGGCATTCAATCAGAATGTTAGTGATTCCTGTGATTGTTTTAATTTTAGAAGATTATTGATAATTTTAAGTATGTTCTTTTTTTATTTATATAACATAACACTTTAGTTTGATGCTTTACAGTTTTTCTATTAAGTGCACCACTATCTGTATAGTTATGTGAGTTCAAATCTGTATAGTTATGTGAGTTCAAAGCAGAACAGCCCTTTCCTCACTACTACAGCCCTGTACCCAGAGCATACTGGAATCTCCCCTTCACCTCTGCCTTTCTGTCAAAGTCCCTTTCCCGCTTTTGCTCCTGGATGTGGGATAGATGTGATACACATAGCTCAATGAACCAGGGAGTCATCAACTACCATCCTCTTAGTAAGTTGGAGGAATACCAGGCCTTAGTATCTTCCCTGCCTTTAAACCATACAGACCTGTACATATTACCATCTACTCTGTTGCTATATCCTAAGGACCCCTTGCTTTCCACCTCCTACCTGGATCTGTTGTCTCCCCCAGTTAGAGTATAAGCTCCTCAATAGCAGGAAGTTTCTTGTTTTTATATTTGTACTCCTGCCACTTAACATAATGTTTGGCACATAGTAAGTGCTTATTAAAAAAATTTTTTTTTTGTTTTACTTATTCATAGAAAGCAGTCACTGGTTTCAAGTTCTTTATGATCCAGTGAAGACAAGGTAGCTGCATGTTGATTGTTTTCTGTAATGGACTTATTTTCTTTTTTGCATTTTTAGTTTGGGGGGGGGGTGTTGAGGTTATTTAATTATTTCAAGGCAGCCTCCATTTCTCTCTTTCAATTTATGAAGAAGTAGAATTGACACTAATCCTCAAAGGGGGTGGAAGGAATTAGATCAATTGCTCTGAAGTGCAATGTAATTGTCAACATAGGGACATGTTGGATGCTTGGAAATGGGAGAAATAAATGAAAAGAATTGTTTGGAATTATCTGATGAGAGCTGAAGTGAGTAGGAGGGTAGTGCCAAGTGACAGATGTCTTATGGCCAGGATAAACAGAGAGGTGGAGTTGAAATCCAAAGCAGGTAATTTAGGTTGGATGGGAGAATGGTGTTTTTGAAGAAATGACACTAATTAATGGGATAAAAAGGTAACTTAGTAGCATTTTGACCAGATTGAAAAGTGAAGACACAGGGTCTGGAGGGGTGGGTGAATATATGGATATGTGTGCATATATATATATATGTTTATGTGTGTGTGTGTTTATATGTGTGCATGTATAAATAATCCATATGAATACCTGACATCTGAGCCAAATCCTTCTAGGTAATAATGTGTACAGAGTAAAAATTTGGTTCGGTATTTATCTCAGCAGAGAGGCGACTTGGTACATAGAATACTGGATGTGGAATCAGGAAGAACTGGGTTAAGTCCTGCCTTGAATAACCCACTAATTGTATGACCGTGGGCAAGTCTCTTGACCTCTGTCATCCTTAGTTTCCTAATATTTAAAATTAAGATATCACCTACCAAACAGGTATTAAAACAAGATAATCTATGTCAAACCTTAAAGTATATAAATTTAAGCTACTAAGTATTAGTATAAACTTCATTTGCACTTGGGAGCAGTGCCTGGCCACCTGTGATTTCTCTCATATGACAGCTAATTTTTTTCTAAAATAGTTTCTACCCTATGCTTTCTGTTGTTTTGCATTCTGGCATGAGTTCTTATTCATTTAGGGTGAAAATCACAATTCACTTCTCACAGTGTTCTATTACTTTTCAGATTGAAAGTTTATAATCTGACCTTTAATTTTGATAGTGTAAGCTCTGCCTTTTTGGGGGGGACAATATTTTATGTATTTACTTTATTTTTGGCATTTCATAATAAATCAGTCTCTTAGTTACTGATACTTTTTTTTCTGCTATAGTCAAATCTCTTTGAGTTAGCATACATACCTGCAATCAAGGGTGTCTGAAATTCACAAATGACCAAATTCTATTTCTGAAATTGACAGAAGTCATTGTAACCTGTTTTCTGAATTAAAATGAGAACATTAGCATCAGAAAGTCACAAGTTGCTATCGCTATTCCTAACCATGTATTCTGTCATGTCCTTACCAAATAGCTTTAGAAGCTAGGGCTGCTGTGTTGTTAGATAGGTGGATATGGTTTCTTGAAGTCAAGAAATGTGACATAGGTCTTTCTATACTCCATAATTCATGGCACAGTGCTTTTCAAATAGTTAAACATCATTTTGTTGGTTGGTTAGTTGAAATTAGATAATTACATTTCAAAACTAACCTTTTGAAATTAGAAAATGAATACTTGTCCTTTTAAAATGTTCTTCTTTGGGGATTTTAATGAGTGTACAAAATTTTCATAGTTTTGTTTGTGAAGTTATTTAGTGTTCTGGTGACATAAAACTTTTGTTTTCTGACAGCAGTGCTGGTGGATAGTAATGCTTCTCATTCAGACGTTATTGTTTTCTGATGAAATTCTGATGAATGTAAATACTTTTCCAGAACTTTGCTTTCAGAATTAAAAACAGAATTTTATAAAAACAATATCATGTGGATTTTTTTAAATGGTGAATTACAGTGACATTCATTTTACATATGCTATTAGTTTCAATTTTGGATGACCCAATAAAATTATTAAAAAAATAAATATTTTTAAAAGCTGGGCTTAGGCTTAGTGGTACTACCTAAACACTTTGTGATTGTGTTTTCAGACTTCTGTTTTCACCTTAATTTGAAGAATTACCTAGATGAGGGGAAAACAATCAATTTTGAGGAAATTTTCATCTGTAATAAAATGCTGGTTTTTAAAATAAGGAAAGTGACTTAAATGCATGCATGCTGGTCATGAGTTATGCATTGAACATCATTTGTGAATTAAGGTGTATGTCTCTTTCTGTTCTCTGCTGCATGCCACTTATTATGAAATTTTAAATATTTTAAGTGCAGATGTGAGCTGTTTCTGAATTTGTATAAATGTTGATGCATCGTATACTGAATGTGTGCCACGTACCATGCTCTGTTGACATTATCCTCTATTACTTAGCTTCAGACAGTAAAGTCATGACATGTGCGGCTGTGTGGAGGATGCCGAAGGAATTGGAATCAGGCAGTCATGAATCCCCTGATGATTCATCAAGCACCACTCAGACCCTGGAGCTACTCTGTCACCTTGACAACACAGCCCATGGCAACATGGCCTGGTAGGATTCTGCATATTTTATATCCTCACAACAAACCTGAAGGATAGACCAGAGCTCTTAGTTTGTACAGATTTATATTGCAGAAGCTATGTTACACACTTAAAAACTATTCTTTTTTTCAAAAAATGGTACAAATTGATTTTTTTGGTCCCAGATGTTTTGTCTATTAGAAACGTTTATGTGTAGCCCTGCCACATACCCAACTGAACAGCCTTTCTCTTGTCCTTCTGTGCTTTTTTAATTTCATATAAAAATCAGTGTTGCACATGGCTACTTGACTTAATAAAAAAGAGTCAGGCACTGAATAGTACATCATTTTTATATTTCTCTTTGGCTTAATAAATACCTTTTATTTCAGATATTTTAGGCATAAGTTTTTAATGTATTGTTTCAGGTTAAAGTTCATAATTTTTTATCTAACATGGAATTATATGTGTATGCATGCATGTATACACACATATTTATATGCAGACATATAAATTCATATAACATGTCTCACAAATACTCCATGCCTTTGTAGTCACATTTATCCCTCCTATCTGATGTTTGAAATGGAAATAATTCATTGTACATTCACTAGCCAGTTGCTTTGTAGATATATGTAGCATAGGATTTTACCATACCATTTTACCATTAGTTACCAATGAAAATATATAGGGATAGGGGAAGAGCTGGAAATCCTTTTTAGAGTATAGAATTACACATGATCTCAGAATAAGATATTAATTACTAAGTAATTAATGGGCCTCATGTTGGGGGAAGGTGTGGTGTGGATTTGTATTAAAAAAATATAAAAACGGTTCTTTTTGTATATAGTTTTCAAAAATTATCATATTCCCTTCTGTGTACAGTCATTTTTTACTTATATAAACTTTCAAGTATCTACATGGTAAAGGGGACCTTTTGCTGGGGATTATCTAAAGCAATGACTAAATCTAACAGTAATTTACATGTAGGTCTGAAATGCATTTTAAAAATTTATTTTGTAGTAAATTTACTTTTTAATTGTTTTGTTGCTATTGGGTCATTTACTTATATTTGCTTAGGAAGTTCAGTATACATGGATTATTAAAATTAGTTTATAATACCTGAGGTGGTCGCCCACTGGTAGTTGGAGAGACAGATCAGAAACTTGATAGTTAACAAATGGAAACTAACATGAGATTACAAATTTTTGGTGGTTAATCGTTCAGTGGAAAGTTACTATGCTTTGAGTGACTTCTTCTTTAAGAAAATTAAAAATAATAAGCACTATTCTTGGACATAAAAACAATCACAACCCCTTCTCCTGGGGTTTTTGTGCCTTTGATTTACATCCCTCTCAAAAGCCACCATTGCATCAAAGACTCACTGCAGTTAAAGATATAACATTTTGATACCATCCGCAGATGGAGTTAAACAAATTCAGACTGAGAAGGTTTGAACATTACATTTAAAAATCTGTGTATCTATCTATCTGTCTGTCTATCTTTTCATCCATCTAATTACAACGTTTTATAATAGATAGACCATAAGCACTCAAATCAAGAGACCTCAGCTGTACTCTTTCCTCTGCATCCTACTAGCTATCTGGTCTTAATCAAATTGTTTTATCAAACAAAGCATAGTACAGTCCAGGACACTAACTAAAGTTAGGGGAGCTGGTTTCAAATACTGCTTTTCGTACTTACTCCCTGTGTGACCTTGGGGCAAGTCACTTAATAATCATCAGTTTCCATATCTGTCAAATGAGAGGTTTGCCTCTGTGGCTCATTATGGTTTTAAATCCTTGATTTTTTGACCTCACGACCACCTTGAGAATCAGTTGCTTATTTGTGGAATGGGCATAGTATTATAATTCCTACCTCAGAGGACTTTTGTGAAGAAAATGCTTTGAAGAAAATGTATATACTAAAGTAATATATACATATGAGCTTTATTATTATGTGTACATGTAGAAAGGCATTGTGTATCATAGCAATGTCAAAGAGATAACCCAGTTGAATGAACAAGATGGTTTTTGATAACCCTTTCATTTGTGTGATTCTGTGAATGGTGACCTTTTCAATTTTATCACCTTGTCAGCAGCATGTTGTCATTACCCCAATTATTTTTGGGAACTCCTTGATCAGGAATTATCTTTAGAACTTGCCTTTAGTGGTGGCAAATCTTTGTCTTTTAAAGGATAAATTTGATTTTTGGAAATAGCCACAAGTCATTCAAAACTAAGTCTAATGAATAATATATTGGTTAGTTTTAGTGACCTTTTTTCCCCTTTTCTTTTTTTTTGTTATAAAGTTTCTTTTAGAGAGATATATTGGACATGTCAGTGATGAACAAAAGATATCAATAAAAAATTAAAACAACATCATTTCATTGCATCCTCATCCTAGGGATGCCAAATATTCTGGTCTATATCCTTGTGACCTGATTTTAGAAAGGTATCCTTTGACCAAATTTTTTCAAACAGTTTTGCCTGTTTGCCCTAGAGATCTTGATGTGATCTAAGACCCCTTAGGATCACATCTTGCCTACATCAGAAAGTTTTAAGACAACAGATTCCAAGCTAGTTAAGATTTAGATGGGCTGCACCATGAACAATGGGCCCATCAAATCTTTTTCTCTGGTACATAACTCCCCCCAGAAAGACAAAGCCATTACAGTACTTTGCTATAATGCTAGGGCACTTTAGAAACTGCTTCTTTAAAACAGAACAATGGCTTTGCTCCATAAAGGGAGCATACCCTACATGGTCACAGGATTTTAGAGCTGATAGAGACTTCAAGAGAGATCTTCTGATTTGTCACTTTACAGATGTAGACACTAAGACCTAGGGAAATTAAGTGACCTGAAATCCCTCAGGATCTCACAGCTCATTTGGTTGAATCTTTTAGAAGAAAGTGCATTATCTCAGCAAACTTTATGATGCTTAGCTAGCCTATGTAAGAATTATTGATTCTCTGTGCCATATTTAACACAAAGCTCTCAAGCCAAAGTGTCAGATACAAAGCTTACAACACCCTGAGTATGGCCCAGACCAGACTAAGATGTAGCTCCTATTTGATTTTAGTGTATTGATGTATTAGCAGCAAAAATAGAGATATATAAACATGATTTTTTCAGTCAATATGCAACTTGCAGGGATCTTTACTAAACTATAGTTTAGTATCCCTTGTTTATATTTGAATTTCACACCACAGATCTCAGTTATAGTCAAAAAGAGTCTAGAGTTAAAGGACATGAATCCTGTGGAAGCTGTCCCCAAAGAATCCAAGGTCGGGTGTTTTGGGGACCTGGATTGTGGTAAACTGGTCCTGAGGAAAACTCAATGCTCATACAGTTTTTGTGGTTGGTGAACACAAGTTTGATTGGGGGTAGAAAGGGGCACCCAAATCGTGGGGGATAGTCTATGAATACTAGGCTAGAATGTAAGCTCCTTGAGGCCAAGGGCTGTTGTTGGGTTTTTTTTTTTTTTTTTTTTTGTTGTTGTTTTTATACACCCATTCCTGAGCACAGTGCTCCACTCATATCAGGTGCCAAATTGGTATTTGTTGGATATAGTTGAATTGAATTCCCTATGTTAACTACTCCAAATCTTTTCATTTCTTATCATGCCTCCACTCGCATTTCAGAGTCTCCTCTTTATGGTAGTTAATGCAGCTCCTTACTTTCTGCAAAGGTTGAGGCCATCTAATGAACCTTCCTTGACTCCTCCATACCTCACAATTTCTCAGTGTCATTACGTATTTTCTTTCCAACCTCAGAGGAAGAGATTTCCATATTCTTTGCTAAGGATAATCTTCTACCAGTACCTTTGGTATTGTGCCCTTCCACCTACTCTAGTCCTGACTCCTCATCCATCCTGTCTTTTCATGCATCTTCATTCTGTCTCCTTTCTGCTCATAATTCTTCATAGGCTTATAAACAGAATCTCTAAATGGAAAGGACCTTTGAAGACTTCTAAGACAACTCATGTTTGAACAAGTATTCTTTCTACGAAATATCCTTTATGTGAATACTTGTGGATACCACATAGAGAACTCTAATTCTTAGAAAGGTTTTCCTTACATCAAGCACTAGTTTATCACTTTACAACTTTCATGTATTATTTTTTAGTTGTGTCTCTTAGGGATAGGTGGAATATGTCTAATCCCTCTTCCAGGTGTCAGCCCTTCATATACTTGAAGACAGACCTTGTTTGCAACACCCCCCCCCTCCACCCGACTTTTCTAGGCTAAACAGCTCCATGTCCTGATCTCAAGGCCCTTCACTGTCATCATTAATTTCCACTGGGATACATTCCAACTTATCAGTGTTCTTCCTATAATGTGAAATATTGAACACTGGGAGTAATCTGACCCTGGTAGACCATAGTGAAATCATCACTTCCTAGTTCTGTACATTATCCTTTTTCTGATATAGCCTAAGATTGAATTTGCTTTCTTACTTGTCACTTTTAACTCACCTTGGGTTTATAGCCTGTTACTACTGCTAGATCTTTTCCAGAAAAATCACTTTGATGACATCTCTCCCATTTTATATACTTGTTTAGTTTATTTTTTCAATGAAAGTACAATCCAATATTTTGCATGACTACACATGTATAACCTATGTTGAATTTCTTGCCTTCTCAGTGAGAAGGGTGTAGATGGAGAAAGGGAAAGAATTTGAAACTCATAGTCTTAAAAATGAATGTTAAAAATTGTTTTTACATGTGACTGGGAAAAAATGAAATGCTTAATAAAAGCTAAAAAAAAGAAGAAAGTACAGTTTAGTTTTCCCTTAACCATTCAACTACCATCTCATTTCTTTCTTCCTCTTCACAGCTAAATTTCTTGAAAGAAAAAAATGAGATGTAGCTGGTGCTTCTACTTATCACCCATGATATCCTTAGCTTTTGTAAATCAGGTTTCTGTCCCCAGTAATTTTTAACACTGGTTGGCGTATCTTCTGCGGTTTATTTTTCTTTCTACTTTTAGTTCCTGAATTGGAGTTTTGTTCTATCCCTGCTGCACTTTTGGGTCAGCCCTGCTTGGTCTCCCTTGGGTTATGTGAGTTCTTGTACTGACCTGCTTTTCCCAGGGTTAGGTCCCCATGGCTTTTTGAGATTCAGAATATTAGATCTTCAGAGTTCTTTTATAATTTCAGGACAGTGTGAAATGAATCTTGGAGCCCTGGGGTATTGTGGTCAAGCTGTATTCATGATGACTTCTGTTTCTTGAAGCTTTTTCAGGGGACCCTTTCCCTCTTGATAATTTTGGACAGAGAAGCCTGTAGGCCCTTTTCTGGTTATGCTAAGAAGTTCTAGTTTGGTTTTGTTTGTGCTCTTGCTTGCTTTGCTGGTAGCCCTCTTTCCTGTTGCCCATTACTGCTAGATGACCTTTTTGTGCAATGCTGACCTTTTTGTGCAATGCTTGGATAGAGGAAGTCATTTATTGTAGTTTCTTATTTGATTTTAAAAATCATTTGGTTTCAGGTTTTTGCCAGAGTGTAGGTAGTCAACCCCTGCTCAGGCAGCCAGATAGCCAGAAAACCTATACATCTCTGATCACTCCTTTGTTAAAAGTCTTTAATCCATATAATAAAGTAGAAACTGGAGCCTGACATTTAAGGTGTCCTACACAATCTGGCACCAGCTTAACCTTTCTAATCATATTATACAATATCCTCTTTCATGAATCTCACTCATTTCACCATTTCCCAAACATGAATTTTCTTGTCTCATGCCTTTTCTTATACTGTAATAGTTTGAAGAATACTCAAGCATGTGTATTCTCATTCCATTAATATAGGTCACAATCTGTCCATTTCTGATTAAATGATTTTCATTAGATGTTGGACCAAAAATTCATAATTTCTTGGGTAACCACATCCAGTGGTGATGAACCTCTATGAATCTAGCTAAACTATTTTGATACTCTATTAGTGCTACTGTATGACAGCAAGATGTGTAATTTTACAGTATTCAACCAATTAAAAAGGAATATCATATAGAGGACAGTAGAGAAGTTCTTTATGGATAGCAGCAGACTACAACAATGAGGAATTTCAAAAAAGAAAAGCAATAAAAGATGCCATTAAGGAAAATGATAGGAGAAGAAGATGAGATAGTTATATGGTGAGGGTGGTAGACTACAGATGAACCCAATGAGAGTGCCCCAGTGGTACCCTTGTAATAGCAAGAGAAAGAAGCAAATGGTGGAGTTTGGGGTAGGTCTCCTGTGACAAATTTATGAGAGTACATATATGAGAGTCACAAAGAATGGGCAAGTTTGAGGGGGCTGCAGTCTCTACCATTGGAGGGAACTTCCAAATCAGTGAGATCACAGATCCATTTCAGTCCTAGAGAATTTTTCCAAAAATGTATTTTGTTACTTGAGCTATACTCAAAACCTTTGCAGTTTTCAAGTTTCTTCCAGAGTTTGTGTCTTACTGTTGCAGCTTTTGAGAATTCAGAGTCAACTTGTTTGCAATAAGAGTAAAATAATGGCGGCCCATTCACTTATGCTTATCCTTCTGCCTAGAGTGGCCTGCTTTTTCCTCTCAATCTCAGCTTCCAAGACCTACCTTAAATACTTTAACTTCCACCAATACTCCTTGCTACTCCTTAGCTGGAAGTGAAGTGAAGTCTTTCATCTGAACTTCCCCTATCACATTATATTATATTCATTTGTATTCATGCAAAATATTATGTTTGGGGTCAAGGACAAGATCTTATTTATCTTTGCATCTCTGTTAGTACTTAGCATAGTGAATTGTACACTTAAATCTTTATAGAATGAGTGAATCTACAGAGGGAACATCTTCCCTGTCCCTCTTCTTTCTTGTGAATTGAATGTCTCTCTTGATTTTGAATCTATGATTTTTACTGGAAAGAACAAAATAAAAATGGTTAATAGGAAGTTAAAACTGAAGATAAATGAGATGCTAGTGCAGTTAGCTGTCCTCTGTGTTCAAGTCACCAGGCTTGGACAAACTATATTCCGATTAGTCAATACCATATTCCAGGCACTGAGCTAAGTCCTGAAAATACAAACACAGGCTAAAAATACTTACATTCTAGTGGGAGAGACAACATATAAATAATCAGATACCTATAAGATCATGCAGAGAAGATGAAAGGTTACCTTAGAGAAGAATCCTCTGGCAGGTACAGGTGTGATGAGGGTTAGGCAGGCTTAGAAAGGCTTCCAGTAGAAGGTGGCATTAGCATTGAGTCTTGAAAGAAGCCAGGGATTTTAAGAAGTGGTATTGAAGAGCTAGAGCAGGCTTGAAAGACATTAGATACAATGGCACAAAGCTGGGAGAGTTAATTTTATGCGTAAAGAATTACAAGTAAGCCAATATGGCTGGATAGTGGATAGTAGAATACAGAGAGGAGGAATGTGTAAGGTTAGAAAGGTGGAAAGTGTCCAGGAATGAAGCATTTTAAATGCCTACCAAAGGACTTTATCTTTGATCCTGAAGGTAATAGGGAGCCACTACTGTTTATCAGGGAGGAGGGACAAATTTATCAGGCCTGAACTTTAGGAAAAACACTTTGAAATTAAACAATTTTTCCATAAACAAAACCAGAACAGCTGAAAGTAGAAAACAAGCAGGTATATGGGTAAAAAATCTTTGCAGTACTTTTTTTTTTTCGAATAAAGTTCTCATTTCTAAGATATAGGGAACTGATTGGAATTTACAAGAATAAGAGCCATTTCCCAATTGAAAAATGGTCAAAGGATATGAATAGGCAGTCTTCAGAGGAATAACTCCAAGCTATCAATATTGTTATGAAAAGAAGTGTTCTTAATCCCTAGCAATTAGAGAATTCCAAGTTAAAACAACTCTGAGATTCCTCTTTACCTATCTGATTGGCAAAGTAGGCAAAAAAACAAAAGAGAAAGGTTAATGGCAGATATACTAAAGGGGCTGTGATAAAAGAGGCACATTAAGTCACTCTTGGTGAGGTTGTGAACTGGTCCTGCTGTTCAGGAAAACATTTTGGATGTGTTCCTGAAAAGCTATTCAGTTGTGTATACTCTTTGATCTAGTGATGTAACTACTGTCTATACCTCAAAGAAAGATAAAAGAGGGAAAGGTTCCTTATGTACAAAAATATTTATAGCAGCTCTTTTTGTGGTGGCAAACAATTGGAAACCATCCTACTTTTGTAAGGTGATCACACATTATTCACTTTCATATACTCTATGTTTCAACCAAGCTGGCCAATTTGCTTTTTTACCTATACTCCCTCTATCCTATTCATCTGCCTTTGAGCAGGCTGTCTGCCTTATCTGGAAACTCTTCTTCCCCATTTCCGCTTCTTGGAATCCCTAATTCTCTTCTCAGGTCTGCTGCAGAGTCACCTTTTATAATACATCTTTTCTTATTCCATTAATTTACTCCCTATTTATATTTTTATATCTGATTTGCTTATGTTTGTATGTCTTATATACCCACAGTAGAATAAAGGTTCCTTCAGGATAGGGAGTATCTCATTTTTATTTTGTATCCCCAGCACCTATCATGGTGCTTGATACATAGAATATGCTTAATAGAATTTCTTCTGCTATATTAAGTGTTTTTTTTTAATGGTACATGATTTAAAATTTAATTTAGAATTTTCCATATTTCACAGTAGAATAGATTTTCTGAGTACTTACAAATTTGATATTTACTGTTTTAACTACATGACTCTACATTTAAAAAAAAATCATAGCCCTTGATGAAAAGCTATAGAATATTCTATTGTACATTTCTTAGCACTAAGAAATTAACCTGTATTTTAAAAGGAATATTTATAAGATGTGTAAATAATTTATTACTTTTCCCTCATAAACTATAATAAAAAGGAATAGTAGCCAATGACTTAATTACTATAACTTTATATACACATATTATATATTCATATATTTAAGAGTTTTTTCTTTTTGTTATAAACTTTATGCGCTTTAAAAAAGATAATTTCAGAAATAATCTTAACATAGGCAGTTTCTTTTTAATCTAAAAACTATTATCTTTTAGAAAGTAAACATTTAATGACTGGCATCTCATAATGTAATGATGACATAGTTTAGAGCAGTGGTTCCCTACGTTCTTGGAACTCCCATTGTCTATTTGGTTATATTGCATTCCTGAGTTCTGTCCTAAAAATGTTTTACGAAAAATATTAATGTGTAAAAGAATACTTCAATAATTCAATAATTCTTGGTTTCGTTGATGTAAGTCTTTTCTCCACTAACATAGAGTATACCTAAATCCATGATTTAGTAAATGTCCTTCAGATAGTGCTGTGACTGAAAAATTCATCACATCATACTAGTTATTAGACCAACCTAATAATCATTTTCTCCATGCTTGTCCTTGGATGACAACCATTCTGTGCATTGCTAACCATACATTCAAAACCTTTTTAACATGGTAGACTGCTTGAATTTTTGCTCCACTGACATAGCCTTACATCACCTTTGAGAAATCAAGGTTACCTCCAAGCCATGATGATTCACCAGGATAGGACTTTAGTGAAGGATACAAATGAAAGTGAATTTAGATTAATTTTTTTCATATTCATATTATTTTAGAATTTTTTCATATTCAATGAATATTTAGTACTCATTTTATTTTAGAATGTTATAGCAATTATTTTTTAGGTATGACCCCCAGCTAACCAGAAAAGTAAATTTCTCCACCAACATTCATGTTGTAGTCATTCATGACTACCCAAAGAAAGATGAAGATTTTTTGGCCAATATGAAAAAACTTCCACCTATCAATATGCATTATATGTAGCGGATACTCAATAGATGCTTGATTAATGAACAAATAAGCAAATGATGTAGTTGTTTAAGAATTAAAAAACATTTTCTCCATTTTCATTTGATTTTCACAAACCATCCCATCAGGTCTTTCATATAGTATTATCCCCCTAATTTTACAGATGGGGAACTGAGGCTCAGGGAGGTAAAATGTTCCAAGACTACATAGCCACTAAATGAAAGAGTCAGGATTCCAAATCAGAGCTTTCAATTTCAAACTTAATGTTCTCTCTCCCATTAAAAAAACTGAACCATTTTTCCCACCTTTTGTTATTGTCCTTATTAACTCCTTCAAAAGGGTTGTTTTTGATTTTGATTTTTTTGGGGTGGGCTTTGCTTACAGAATTAAAAAGAAATCTTTATTTGTTGTTATGATTTTAAGGGCATTGAACATTTTTGTTAGGTGTGTGCTACTGTGTTCTTTACTTATTCATCCCATTTTATGTCACTTCTAATTCACTGTTAGAGTGTGATAAAGCAAAAAGTAGATGATTTTTATGAACAAAGAAATAAGCTTCTTAGTTTGAAGTAACAAGTACTGAAGAAATTCTAGCTTATTTTCCTATGTTTATAGCACTAGTTTCATGGTGATGATCCATGGTAAAATAGAATTTCCCTTTTTATTGCATACTGCATACACCAGTTATTTCAAGGTATTTTACAAGCATTAATGATTGTAGGGTTTGCTGCCTATAAAATAATAAAAGTGTTTATCTTTTCATATGTATTCAATCACCCAGGGATAAATGATGAAACTTTTGATAAAGGAGTAGTTCTGTCTACGATGATTTGATTGTTTTTCAATATTTAAGTCCACATAGAAGACCTAATACTTCACTAAAGTCTCACTTCCAATGCCTTATGGTGTAGAGCTGTGTTCTCAAAGGGTATGCAAATAGAGATGGACTAGCTCTGCAGCTGTGAAATAGGCTGTTTGTTTAGAGGAAATCATCAATAGATAAGCTCTGGAGTAGTGGACTTTTTTTCAAGACATTGCAGTTCTTGAGGATGATCTCTTGAATTGTAGAGGGATTATTATCTTCTAAGGAAGTCACGCCATGAATGGAGGGGCAGCAGAAAGACATGCCACCGCTTGGGTTGCCATTTTCTTCCACTTTTTTAAAAAAATAATATTTCATTGTTTTTCAATTACATATAAAAACAAATTGAGTTCCAAATTCTCCCCTCCCTCTTTTTCTTCCTCCTCCCTGAGATAGCAAGCAATTTGATATAGGTTATACATGTACAGTCATGCAAAACACATTTCCATATTAGTCATGTTGTGAAAGAGAACAGACAAAAACACACAAAAAATGAATGCTTCGATTTGATTCAGATTCCATCAGTTCGTTCTTTGGAGGTGGATAGCATTTTTCATCATGAGGCCTTTGGAATTGTCATGGATTATTATATTGCTAGAATAGCTAAGTCTTTCACATGCTGTTACTATATGCAGTATTCTTCTGGTTTTGCTTATTACTTCATTCTGCATCAGTTCATGTAAGTCTCTCCAGATTTTTCTGAAAGCATCCTGTTCATCATTTCTTATAGTACAATAATATTTCATCACACTCATATACCACAATTTGTTCAACCATTCCCCAACTGATGAGCATCTTCTCAGTTTCCAATTCTTTGCCACCACAAATAGATCCTTTTTAGAAAAAATCTCTTTGGGATGCAGACTTAGTAGTGGTATTACTGGGTCAAAGGGTATGCACAGATTTATAGCCCTTTGGGCATAGTTCCAAATTGCTATCCAGAGTACTTGGATCAGTTCACAACTCTCCCAATAGCGCATTCATTAGTGTCCCGAGTTTCCCCACATCCCCTCCAACATTTATCATTTTTCTTTTCTGTCATATTAGCCAATCTTATAGATGTGAGATGGTACCTGAGAGTTGTTTTAATTTGCATATCTCTAATCACTAGTGATTTAGAGCCTTTTTTCATATGACTAGTGATGGCTTTGATTTCATCTGAAAATTGTATGTTCTTATCCTTTGACCATTTATCAATTGGGGAATGATTTGTATTCTTATAAATTTGACACAGTTCTCTACATATTTTAGAAATGAGACCTTTATAACACACACTTGCTATAAAGATTGCTTCCCAAATTTCTGCTTTGCTTCTAATCTTGGCTGCATTGGTTTTGTTTATGCAAAATTTAAAAAAAAATTTAAATTTAATGTAATCAGAATTATCTATTTTATATCTTGTAATGCTCTCTACCTCTTTGTTTATTTGACTTAGATTGTTAGATTTATTGATATATTGTTGAGTAAAATACCCCTTAAAATTGCTTTAATTTCATCTTGATTGATGGTGAATTCATCATTTTCAGTTTTGTTACTGGTAATTTGGTTTTCTTCTTTATAAATTAAATTAACCAATGGTTTATCTATTTTCATTTTATTCATAAACCAGCTCTTAGTTTTATTTGTTAGTTCAATGATTTTCTTACTTTAATTTCATCTTTGATTTTCAGGATTTCCATTTTGATGTTTATTTGGGGATTTTTAATTTGTTCATTTTTCCAGTTGCTTAGTTGTACATCCAATTCATTGATATGTTCTTTCTCTCTTTTATTGATATAATTATTTAGATATATAAATTTTCATCTCATAAAATTTAGTATATTGTCTTTTCATTCTCTTTAATGAAATTATTGATTGTTTCTATGATTTGTTCTTTTACCCATTCATTCTTTAAGATCAGATTATTTAGTTTCTTACTAAGTTTTAATCTATCTTTTCACAGCCCTTTATTGAATGTAATTTTTATTGCACTATGATCTAAAAAGGATGCATTTCATGTTTTTTGCTTTTCTGTATTTGATTGTGAGGTTTTTATGTCCTCATACTTGGTCAGTTTTTGTGTAGGTGACATATACCATTGACAAAAAATTGTATTCCTTTCTATTCTCATTCAGTTTTCCCCAGAGGTCTATCAGATCTAATTTTTCTAAAATGGTATTCATTTCCTTAACTTCTTTCTTGTGTATTTTTGGTTAAATTTATCTAGTTATGAGGGGGACAAGTTCAGGGTCCCCTACTAGTAAGGTATTAGTGTATTTCTTACTGTAAATCATTTAATTTTTCTTTTAAGAATTTGGATGCTATACTAGGTGGTTTGTTTAATATTGATAGTATTAGATAGTACCTCATTGTCTGAGGTACCTTTTAGCAAAATGTAGTTTCCCTGCTTATCTTTTTTAATTAGATCTATTTTTACTTTTGCTTTGTCTGAGATCATGCTACCTCAGCTTTTTTTCTTCTTCAGCTGAAGCATTCTCCTCCAGCCCTCTACCTTTATTCTATGCGTGTATCTCTCTGCTTCAAGTGCTTTTCTTGTAGACTAATATTGTAGCGTTCTGGTTTTTAATCTACTCTGTTATCTGCTTTTTTGTGAGAGTTCATCTAATTCACAAATTCACATTTGCAGTTATGATGACTATATACTATACAGTATATATACTATATACTGTCTTTCCCTCTATGCTTCTTCCCCCTCCCCCTTCACCCTATCCCTTCCCAAAAGTATTTTGCTTCTGGCTACCATGACCCCCAATCTGTCCTCCCTCCTATAGTGACCCCCTTCTCTTATCTTCCTCCTCTCTTTCTTCCCAGATATTGACACATTTTATACTTACTTGGAATGGAATTTCTCTTTCTGCCTATGGACTCTTAGATTTTGTTATTATATGGAAATTCTGTTGATTTTTGAGGGTTTATTTTGTAGCTTCCCACTTAGCTAAAGCTGTTGTCTCAGTGTATTTGCTGTTTACTATGATTGTCCAAGTAAACCTTCATGTTAGCCAATAGGATAGTTTTATCTCCCTTTTACCTATCCTTATGTACCTTTAATTTCTTTCTCTTGTGTCACTGATTTTGCTATTTTTCCAGAACCATAGTAAATAATTTTGGAGGCATCTTTGTTTTACTCCTTTATTCCCTGGGTAAATTTTTAGTACATCCTCACTGTATATGATGTTTGCTTTTGATTTTAGATATTTTTTCTACTGAAAAAAAGGTGTTTCTATGCCTATACCATGTAGTGTTTTTAACATATGATTGTTTGCTTTATTAAAGACTTTTACCACATTTATTGGATAATCATGTAGTTTTGGATGTTTTTATTGTTAGTGTGATTATGTTGATTGTTTTTATAATGTTGAAATTTCCTAATGAGTTTTTTTTAGCCAAACATTATTTCATTGTATTCTCACAAAAACCTCTGTAAGGTAGGTAATGTTATTATCCTCATTCTACACTTGAGGAAACTGAGGGTAAAAGAGATTAAAGAAGTCCCAGGGACAAGCTAGGGAGTATCTAAACTCAAGTCTTCCTGACTTCAGGCCCCTCCATTATACCACCAAACTGCCTTATTCATTGATGAATCCAGTGTGATCATAATGAATAGTTTTTTGGATGAGTCACTGTTGTCTGCTTTATAGGGTTTTATTTAAAATGTGAATAAATGGTGGAGGAGCCAAAATGGCAGAGTAGAAAGACTCACATATGCTAGCTCTGAACCCACAGCTCATAATTACCTGTAAAAAGAATTCCCAACAAATTCTGGAACAGTGGAAGTCATGCAGCAACAGAGTGAAGGAGATTTCCATTCCAGAAAGCCCTGAAAAACTGATCCCAAAGGTCTGTCATGCACCAGACAGGAGCGGAGCCCAGCCCTTCCCTGGCTGCATGGCACCGAGAGGAGCGAGCAGATCCGAGCAAGCTTTAGGGATGGAATCTCTGGCAACCGCAAAGGTCCCTCCACCCACAGACGCACAG
>CM053769.1:243136216-243151958 GCA_028658325.1 Potorous gilbertii
AAGGAGTTATCAAAGGCTAAGGCTTTACCAGGGCACAATCAGCAATATAATAAGGGGACAGAGACACAAGAGAAGAGGACAGTGTAGAGCTGACTGGATCACTAAGGGGTCAAGATGGGGAAAAGAGGAAAGAATGGCTAGTCAGAGGAAATGGCCTGGGAGAGAACCAAGGGGTTAAGGAATTAGAGGTTACAATGTGGTTGAAGAGGAAAGGCAGAAGAAGGGTAAAGCGAATAGATTATGGACAGAGAGGGGGATTTTTGAAATTCAAAGATAGAGGTTGGTACATTTGTGGTGTGATGGCAAGAGCAAGGGTATTAAGATTTTGTGGCTGAGATGAGGTGGAAGAGTAGGTTTTGGGAAGTGAGTAGGTTGAGGAACTAAGTGGTTAGGGTGTTTAAGGGAGATTCTCTTTCTCCTTGAACACACATATACCCATGTAAATATCTCTGTCTCTTGTATACACATACAAAGATATAGAAGTCCCCCAGCACGAGGGCAAGAGTTGGAAGGGAGAAAAAATTTGTGAGTCACATACTGAACTCATTGAGGAAGGAAGGGAAATGACCTGGAGCCCTATAGATAACAGCTACCAAGAGTTGATTGGGTGTTAGATGTGAATTACTTGGATCTCAGAGGAGGAGAGGTTAATGAGTGTTGGAGTTAGGATAAAAACTTGGAAGCTGCAGTGGGAAGCAAGGAGTATTCCAACTCACCCCTTCAACCAGTAGGCTGAGGGGAATGATTGAGGATACAACCAGTACTGGAGAGGGTAGCCAGGGAAGCTATGTCTTTAGTGGGAAGCCAGATTTGAGTGATTGCTAGAAGCTGGAAAGAGAGGAAAAGATTTGAAATGAAGTTTATTGCCTGTGGAACAGGCATTCTAGACAGTGGATAATTTGGTTGAGACTTTGGAGGGGGTGGGTTGAGGAGCATGGGAATAAGCCATCTGGAGGTGTGAGTAATGGGGTTTGAATGATGACCTGCAGGGTTCAGAGTCACTGGGATGTGTAGGGTATGACCAGGTGTGAGAATATTCATGGTTGCTTGGAAACACCTACTATGTACCAGATGCTGAAGATACAAGTACAAAGAAAGTGACAATCCCTGTGCACAAGGAGCTTTCATTCTAATGGGAGAAGGGGGCAGTGACAAGCATAAACATAGTTAATAAATAAAAATACGTATGAAATCAAAGTTTTTGGGGAGAGAGAGCATGGACATTTGAAGGGATTAGGAAAGCCTTTATGTAGGATATAGCATCTGTGCATCATCCTAAAAGAGGAAAAGTACACTGCATAGTAGAGGTCAAGAGAGAGGGCATTCTTTGCATGAGAGATGGCTAGCACAAAGGCATGGAAACAGGAGACCTATTTGGCAGGATCATAGCATGTGGGAGGGGGAATAAAAAAAAAAACATGGATATGGAAGACATCGTGTTGTTTCCGAGAAGCATCAAGAAGGCCAGTTTGACTGATCGTAGAGCAGTGAGTGAAGGAGTGCATAATAAGGCTAGAAGGGCATGCTGAATCCAGGTTGTGAAACACCTTCCATACCAAGCATAGGAATTTTTATTTAACCCTAGAGCTCACTCTCAAAGGCTCTGTCTCCTTTCTCAAGTTCAGTTTAACTCTGTACTGTATTTGACCCTTGAATCCTTGTCTTCTCAGGGTGTCATTCTCACCTTGTCAGTGTTTGACACTGGCATATATTCCCTTCTTTTTTTTTTTTTTTTTATTCCTATTCCTGTGCTCCAGAATACTTCCAGAGGCAGTGCCACATCCATGGAATCCAGGCCCACTAAACTGTATATCCTTTTATTCTAACCAGATTGACTCTATCACCCTGTTGTCAATGGCAGTTTTAAAATTTTCTCAAGTCACCTAGATCTTTTCTACCTCCCTCCTTCTCAGCATATGACCTTGCTTGCTTGCTGCTTTACTGAGGAAATCATCCATCCTGCATTAAGTTCACTCTTCTCCCCTGATTATCTCTAAATCCCTTTTTATGTCTTCCCTCATTCTTATCTCCTTTAATTCAGATTCAGAGGTGTTAGTGACCCTTCTTGCCAAGGCCCCACTTTTGCTCTTGATCCTGCGCCCACCATGCCCTTCCAGCTTTTACCTCTCTCAGAATTTCAGCTTTCTTTTGGGTCTTGTCTTCTCCCATTAGATTGTTAGGTCCTTGAGGACAAGGACCAACTTTCCTATCTGTATGCCCAACACTTAGCACAGTGCCTCACATATAGCGGGTGCTCAATGCATATTTATTACTTATTGCCTATTGATACTATCATATTCTGTTTCCTGTATGAGCTAGCATCAGCAATTATTCACTCTCTCTTCATCTTCAGTCTCTCCTTTACTACTGGCTTCTTCTCCATCTCCCCCATCCTTATGTTGTTTGTTCTTTCCAAAGGCAGTACATATACTTTCATTGTACAACCACCATAGGTCACAACTTTTCAATCTGATGTTGTTAATTATGTTTAGAGAACTCTTGGAGGGTGTCATACCATCCTTTCATGAATCTTTCTATTAGGAAGTCTTTTGTGTTGGGTGATTCTTTAGTTTTTCTTTATCCTATTCTCTGATGTTCTTTACAGTAGATATTATGACCTTATACTTTTCATTGTGGTCTTCAAAAGAAAGATATTTTTCCCTTCATAAGAATAAAGCATTTCTTGTAGCCTTCACATAGAAAAACGCTAAACTAAGTTATTTTCTGCAATATTACCTCCTGCATTCTTAAATTTTAAAAAAGTTCTCTTGGAGTCATTAAATGTATTTTTGCTTCTATGTACAAGAAGATTCACTTCTGCAGCTACTTTAAATTTGGTTTATTGTTTGCTTTGATAACACCCTGAGAAACATCAGTTTTTTCATGGAGGAATAAATCTCTTGACCCACACAAAATATAGAAGCATTGGTGGCAGAGGGTGTGGGTAGACTGTGAAGTAAAGTGAAGAGGATTTAGACTATTTTGTAGAATTTCTTTTAAAAAATGGTTCCAAACATAACCTTCCCTTAACCACCTATCCTTTTCTCTTTAAGAAAACAAAACGAAAACCAGTTAAGTCAAACCATCTGGCAAATTGACTTGCATCTGATAACATATGTAATATTGTAAACCCATAATCTCCTACCTCTCTGATGAAAGAAGAGAGGTAGATTTGTTTCTTGTTTGGGGACATGTTTGGTTGTTATATTCCCATGTGTTCAGTTTTGCTTTAGTATCATTTTTGTTTATATTATTTCAGTCATTGTGAATATTGCTTTCTTATTTTTTCATACTTCCCTCTGCGTTAATTCATTATAAGTCTATCCATGTTTCTCTGTATTCCTCATTTATTAATTCTTAAATATTCACAGGGATCTGTGATCTGGATTCCTCATTTATTATTTCTTAAATATTCAAATGAATCTGTGTATGTTGAATCTGTGTATGTTCTCTTCAGTGATTCAGATCCATTTCTGCCCATCCAATTTAACTTCTTTTTCTTCTCATGTAAATTTATTACTGAAAATCTATCCATTATTTGACAGAGCTTTCTTGCTTTCTCTGAATACTGTAAGAATACCAGTGAAGCATATAGCATGTCTACTTGTTGGCCGTCACCCTTACCACATGACTAGCTCATCTTCTTTTCCTATCACAAATTTCTCTGAAGACATTCTCTGTCTCTCTCTCTCCCTCTTTTTTTTGTATTTCTTCAAGTTCTTTTGTTATATTTTGCACCTTGAACGCACTTACTTGCTTCTTTAGGTGGAAGTGTCCTCTCCATTGCTCTGTGTGTATTTACTGCCAATCCTTTAGGGATTATAGTGTCTCCCAAACATAGCCAGTATTGGTATAACATTGGAATTAGAAGGATATTGCAATAATACTTCCTTGTAGCTTTATACCATAATCAACTAATCCTTTGACTGTCTATGGATATCCTTTTTGTTCGTAGTTCTTGATACTTCTCCTCCTCTCCAAAAGTGTTACAATGATTATCTTGGTGTACATGGTATCTCCTTTGGATATATTCTAGGGTGGGATCTGTGGCTTAAAGGGTATGGATATTTTCTTCACTTTTTCACATAATTCCAAATGGTTTCTAAAATTGTTACACTGATTCATAGTTCCATCAACCATGTATTAATGTGCCTATCATCTACAACCCATAAAGCAATAGTTATTTCTTTCATCATCTTTGCTAATTTATATAGCTGGTTTAATTGGTGTTTTTCTTATTACTAGTGATTTGGAGATTATTTCACGTGGATGTTAATAGTTTGCAATTCTTCTCTTGAGAACTATTTGTTCATATGTTTTTTTAAAAAAAATTATCTATTGCAGAATGACACTTGGCCTTTTTATACCTGCATTATTTCCCTTTATATTTTGGATATCTGCCTTTTGTCAAGATGCAGAAATCTTTTTTCCAATCAAGTTTTTCAGTGTAATGTAATTAAAAAGGTCTGTTTCATTTTTTCTGATCTTTTCTATACCTTTTTTTTTTTGAGCTTTGGATTTCTCATCCTAGCCACAGTTGTGAAACATATCGTTTCATTGTCCTCTATTTTTTATGATATGACCTTTTAATATAAATTACATAGGTATTTGGTACTTGCTATAATATATGGTGTAAAATGCTTATCTAAACCTTTTTTATTTTTGGCAAACTGCCTAGCATTTTTTTTAAATAGGAAGTCTTCCCCCATTGTATTTTTGAGGGGATGTTATTGACTATTAGGCTGAGTTCAATTGTTTTTTTTCTGATTCTTGTTTAATCTATTTGGTAAAAAACCTATTTTTCTTCCTGGGCCCCCTGACTCTCTCATATACTTGTTTATTTTTCATATTTAAATATTTCCCTTGGTTTCTGCTGATCTGTGTTTTCAATTTTTAACCAGTAATGGCAAAATAATAATATTTATAAGTTTTACATATATAGTGTGCTATGTACTATGCCAAACTGCATCTCAGTACCAGATATTTTTGGTGTACAAATTAATAACTTTTTGTGCATAGTTTCAAATTGTTCCAGAATGGCTGGACCAGAATGGAGTTCACATTGGACATGGAGTTCACACTGACTACCAGTGGTCAGATAGTTAACAAACATTTGTTAAGTACCCACTGTGTGCCAGGCAGTGTTCTGTGTGTTGGAGATACAAAGAAAAGTTAAAGATAGTCCCTGATCTCAAGAAAGAGCTCCCAGTGTAAGGAGGGTAGACAGAATGTGAACAATTATGTAAAAACGAGGACAAATAGAGGACAAATTGATGAATCTTAAACTATTAGACCCAATATTTTTCACCACTTTGAAAAAAATATTTCCTGAGATTCTTGATCTTTTATTCATCCAGTTATATTTTGTTGTTATTTTTTCTGGTTCTATTAAGTAATACTTTTGTTGTTTGAGATGACACAATAAGTAAATTACTTTAGTTAGCATTATAATTTTTATTATATTGCCTTGGCCTAACCATGAATGAGTAATATTTTTGTAATTATTTAGGTCTATTTTGGTAAGATCTCTTCTCAGAAATGCATATTTCAGAGACATAAAGATAGATTTGATCCCCTAGCCAAAAGTTTTATCAAAAAAGTTGGTTCAAGAGAAATGAGAAGCTGTAGGGAATTAAATTCTGATAAAATAAACATAAACAATTTTAGTAAATGTGAAGCTATAGAAAAAGACAGAAAATCTATTATCTGGCTAATTTTTAAATTTGTCAGACAAAAATAAATAAGAGTAAGAGCAGTATCTTGTGGTGTGTATGAAAAAGATGCTTGGTCTTCTAAGAAACATGTCAGAAATGCTAAATCTTAAATTAAGTTAAAGCCAGCAACGAATGCTATGGGCAACAAAAGTGATTTTTTCTAAAACTATTCTGGGGTAAGAGAAAAATCATAAAAGGGATAGGTTCACTACTTATGATGGATGGGATGATATTAATGGGTAATAAAGAAAATATAGAAGAAGCATTCAGGGTTAGGTTTGGGTGTTTTTATTTTGTTTATTTTGTGCTGGGAAGAATAACATCAAAGTGGCGAATAGGAAATTGAAACGCATAATTAAGTGAAAAGATTAGGACAGCACTTATTAATTGTCTTCAATCAATTCAGCTCACCAGGCCTGAATAAGCTATATCTCAAGGTACAATTACCAAAGGGTTTTTCTAAAACTCAGGTCTGATCTCCTACTGAATAAACTCTAATAGCACCTTATTACTTCTAGGATTGCGTATAAACTCTTCTCTTTGTCATTTAAAGCTCTTCAAAACCTTGCCCATTACTACTTTTCCAACATTGGATGTATGTGACTACCCTCCATGTACTCCAGCCATGCTGGCCTGCTTGATGTTCCTTATTAATAAAACTAACTCCTGTCTGTGTGCCATTTTACTGGCTGTCTTGTATTCAGAAGGCATTCCCTACTCAACTCCCTGGCTTCCTTCAGAACTCAACTTAGGTACCACCATGTGGGGGGGGAGGCCCTTTTGTATTTCTTCTAGCTATAGTACCTTCCCTCATAAAGTTACCTAATACAAGACAATAGACACTTTGTATGTGTCTGGTTACATGTTACACACATGTTATATCACTGTATCACCTATTAGAATGTTAGATCCTTGTGTTTCACTTTTGTGTTTGTATAACCAGTCTTTAGTAAAGTACCTGGCAAAAGTAAACACCTAATGAATGAATGTTGATTGCTATGATTGATAATTCTCTGCCAGTTATCTTTGAAACATTAAGAGAATGGAGGAAGTAAGCAGCACGTGAAAGGGGCAAATGATGTCCTGATTTTCTAAAATAGTAGTGATAGTGATAATTAAAATGATTAAGTAGAAGATTATAATTTTATAGTGATTTAAGACTGAAAAGCTCTTTCTATACATGATTTCATTTGAACCTCACAAGCAGCCCTGTGATGTCAGTGCTATTTTGATTCCTGTTTTATTGATGAAGAAACTGAGGCTTCAAGAGGTTGTTACTAAGGACCATTCAACTACTGAGGAATTTGAGGCAGGATTCAAACTCACATCTTCCACACTTCAAAATGAGTTCTGTAAGTTGGTGACTTGGTTTCAACTCCTATCAAAATTCTAGAACATGTTATTGAAGATACAAAAGTTGTCAACTCCATGTGTACAAAAGTGTTTATAGCAGTTCTTTTTGTAGTAGAAGAATATTGGAAACTAGGAACATACTCCTCAATTGGTAGTTGGCTAAATAAGTGTTGGTATATGTATGTCATGGAATACCACTGTGCTTTAAAAAATATTGAAGGAGATGGTTTCAAAAAAGACACAAGGCTTTTTGATGAATTGATGCAGAGTAAAGGAGCAGAACCAGGAGAATGATGGATTCAGTAATAACAATACTATAAAGACAAACAACTCTAAAACACTTAAGGACTCTCTGATCAACAAAATGGCCAACCGCATTCCAGAGGACTCATGTTGAAAATACTACCTATTGTCAGATAAAGATATGTTGGACTCAGAGTGTAAATTGAGGCATTTAAATAAAAAAATTGTTTTTTGACATGGCCAATGCGCACATTTGTTTTGCTTGACTGTAGGTGTTTGTGACCTTTATTTTCTTGCTTTCTTGGTGGAGACTGATAAATATGGAGAGGTACAAAGGAATGAGTATGGACCTTTAAAATAAAATTGAATTAAAAATTTTTAAAAATAAATGTGTCATCCTTCACTTCTCACTCTCTCTCCACATGTCTAATCTGTTGCCAATGTCTGTCAATTTTGTAATGTCTCACCTATGTATCCTCTTGTCTTTTCTGACACTGCTACTACCCTGGTGCAGGCCCTCTTCATCTCTTACATGAACTATTGCCGTAGTTTGCTGCTGGTCTTTCTGTTGTAAATCTCTTCCCACTCTAGTCCATTATCCACTCAGCTGCCAAATGATCTTCTAAAAGCACAGGTCTGATCATATCACCCCATATTCAATAAACTACAGTGGCTCACCAGCACCTTTATGATAGAATGTAAAATCCCTTTTTTTTAGTGTTCAAAGCCTTTCATCACATGCCTCTCAAGTGACTGCACCCCCACCATGATTCAGTGACACTGACTTCTTTGTTGTGGCTTGGATAAGACACTGCATCTTTTGACATTTTCACTGTCTTCCTTGGTTGGAATTCTATCTCTCCTCATCTCTAGAACATCTCAGCTTCCCTGACTTCAAGTTCAGCTAAAATCCCACCTTCTGTAAGGAGCTTTTCTCTATCCACCTTAAATCTAATCTCTTCTCTCAAAGATTATCTTTAATTTATCTTGTATATATCTTGTTTTTATGTAGTTGTTTGGATGTTGCCTTCCTCATTAGACTTTGATCTCCTTGAGAACAGGGCCTGTCTTTTTCCTTTCTTGTCATCTCCAGCACTCAACATAGTGTCTGGCACGTAATGGGTGCTTAATAAATGTTTATTGATTGATTGACTAATCATTAAGTGAGAGCTTCATCAGGAATAGGTCATATCAGATTAAGTCTATTTCAATTTTTAATAGTTTATTAAGTCTGGTAATTTGGGGTATTCCATAGATGTAGACATACCTGAATTTTAGCAATGTGTTTCAAAGTCTTTTTATTATATCCTTAGGGAAAAAGGAGAAAGTTCGGGGCTAGATAATTAGGTGGATTCAAGATTAGTTGAAAAATTTTACCCAAAGACCTATTAATGGTTCACTGTCAATCTCGATGTGAGATCTTTAGTGATATTCTTCTGTGATCTGTCCTTGACTTTCTATTCAGTGTTTATGCCAATGGCTTAGATTACACTATAAATTACATACCTATCAAATTTGTAAGTGACAGGAAACAGGTAGAGAGAACTAATGGTAGATGACAAAATTAAAATCTGAGGACATTTTCACTATGGTCAAGTTCTCTTCTGTTCCATGGCTGTAACATATCATCCTTGCCCCACCTAGTCCAGAAAATAGATACCTTTTGTCAGAAGAAGGGATTCTGCAAGAGAGCAGAGGACTTGGTGCAAATTAAGCAATACAAATGAAGGAACAACTTGTACATGACCTGTTAATACCTAACTATTATCATCTTATACAAGGAGTAAACATTGAACTACTCTTCTTCTTTGGTTTTGTCCTTTGTTTTATTTTTTAGTTAGAATTTTGTAGTGAGAATTTTTGGCCATGCTACAGTTTTCCGTGAGGGCAGATCACCTCTGGCACGTCTCATGATCCGTATCAATGTCTTCAAATGTAGGGACACATAACAATCTGAGTTTGGACATGACTTACAAGTGTTAGTTTGGACTAAACAACTTCTTTAGGTCTCTTCTAATTCTGATTTTATGAAGTGCTAGTTTATTGTAATTTGGTCGTTATACATTTTTCTCTGAATACTAAAGAAAATGGTGCTGTGTGTGATTCAGGAGTATCTAACCCAAGGCCATTGGGAGGCATCATTCTGTAGAATTGTGTGCATTCCTTTTTGTGATTTGAAGAAGTATGTATATCTTTTGAATGACCTAAAATGATATTACAGTGTAAGAACACACAGGGGTACTCTAACGAGTCAGTATCATATTTAGTGTAATAAATTAATTAGGCCTTGGAGTTTTGAAGCAACAAAATTATTTTGGCTCCATGTCAATGAAACTGATTACTTTAATTCCGATGCTTAATCTAATTGTTTCTAAAGTATGTTTTTACTCCCATGATGATGAAGTAGTTAGATAGTAAGAATAGAAGACAATAGAAAATTCTGCTATATTAGATACAGTTCAAGTTGCTCAAAAAGATCAAGTATGTGCAAATGTCAAATTACAAGATACTTGATCTCTTATCAGAGAGATGTCACTTAGGAGTTTTTTTGTTTTGTTTTTGTTTTACCAGTTATTTAGCTGTTGAAATACATAAATTGTATTTCAAGACCATTGGACAGGAAAATAATTTTTGAAAATAAACTCATTATTATACTACTGCTAGGTCTGTATCCCAGAGAGAGATTTATTTTTTAAAAAAGAGAAAAGGACCTACTTGTACAAAAATGTTTATAGCAGCTCTTTTTGTGGTGGCTGAGAAGTGAAAATTGAGGGGATGCCTATCAATTGGGGAATAACTGAATTAGTTGTGACATATAATTATGATGGAATATTATTGTACTATAAGAAATGACAAGATTTCAGAAATACCTGGAAAGACTTACATGAATTGATGCAAAATGAAGTGAGCAGAACCAGGAAAACGTTGTAGTCAGTAACAGCAATAGTGGATGATAAAGAGTTGTAGATGACTTAGCTGTTCTCAGTTATCCAAGACAATCCCAAAGGACTCATGATGAAACTTGCCATCTGCCTCCAGAGAAAGAACTGTTATTTCCTGAATATAGACAAGTATTTTTTCTTTCTTTGTTCCTTCCTTTCTTTCTTTTGTCTTCTTGTACAAAATGACTAATATGGAAATGATTTACATGATTGCACATATGTAACCTATATCAGACTGCTTAACATCTCAGGGATGGAGGAAGGAGGGAGAAAGGGATAGAATTTGGAACACAAAACTTGAAGAGATGTAATTAGGGAAAAATAAAATATTATTAAAATAATAATAAAAAGGCAATAACCTCATTATTGGTTTCTGAAGAAAGCATATTAAAGTTCTTAGAGTTATTTTTAAATGTCCCGTATTTATTTTTGATTCCTTTTATTCTTGCAGTGTTACATGGGAACCAATGGGCGATGGTAAAAAGATCATTTCATTGGCAGATAACCATTTGCTATTATGGGATTTACAAGAAAGCTCAAGCCAAGCTGTGGTAAGGAAAAGAAATTAGAGAGGCTTCTATTTTTTTTCTTTTTTTGCTTCTTGAAAACTAGGCCTTTGCTTAAATTTGGGGTGATTTCTAAATTAAAACTCATTTAGAACTTTGATATTGATAACAACCACTATTTTAAGTGTATTGTCAGATTAAGATCATAGTCATAGGGTCTTAACTCTAAAGGTAGAAAAGATGGATTTTAGAGACCAAAAAGAGGAAAAGGATCCATATGGTAAAAAAGAAAAAATTATACCAGCTTTTTGTAGTGACAAAGGACTAGAAACCAAAGGGGAAAGTGCCTTTCAATTGGGAAATGGCTGAATAAATTACATAGTATGTGAATATAATTGTAAGAGATGGTTTCAGAGAAACCTTAGAAGACTTGCATGAACTGATACAGAGTAAAATTAGCAAAATTAAAAGAACAATTTGCATATGACATCAACATTGTAAAGACAATCAACTTTTAGAAACTTAAGAACTCTGATCAGCCATGATTCTAGAGTCCTCATGAGAAGAATGCTCTCTACCCCTTGATGAACCCAATATGCAGAATAGGCATACAATTTTGGACATGGATAATGTAAGAATTTGTTTTCTTTGACTATACATATTTATTTAAAGGATTTCTCTCTCTCATCCTCTCTCCTTCCCTCTCTCCCTCCTTCCTTTTCTCTCTCTCTCTTTATTTCTTTCCCTCTCTCTCCTAAGAGGGGAATGATATATATTGGAAAATGGAGGGTGGCGATATTACTCTTCTTCCCCTTCCAAAAAAAAGTCAAGAGAACAGAAGGAATCATATCCAAGTAGACAACTTTGAAAATTATATGTTGAACTGATTATACACTTAAAAAGAATAGCAAGCTCTACATAATAGAGATTTATTGTTTCATGTATAACCCTCTCCTATTCTACAGTATATATGGAAATGCTTATTCTATTTGTTGTTTGTTTAGCTCAGAATAAAAGAGAATAAGAAAAAAATGTTTTAAAGATGAATTTAGGTACTCATTTACTTGTGTATGTTTCTTTAACTGTCAAGCATCCTGGCATAGAGTAGGGGATATATTTTTGGGCAATAAAGATTGCTCTGATGGGAGCCACTTGGTATCTACATAACTAGAATTTCCAGAAGAAACAAAGTCTGATGCATTCAGCAGGTTTTTATCTTCCCCAACTTTGCACTGCCATCTTATAATCAAACTGCTAATGTGTGTTTAGACCCTAAGCTATCTAAAAATGATTTTATGGTGGAGTGATTAATCTGTAACTTATTTTCTGCAGACACCAATTTAGTTTTCTTTCTCCTTTTTTATTCTCTGTCAGCATTTCTGTCAATATCACTTTGTGATCCTCCACTGTAGTATTTAATACAGAAACCTTCCTATCGATTTCAACCATCTTCATACCAAGCCTCTCAATTTTTTTTTTTTATTGTTTGAGGATATTACCTTCTGTGGTGAAGCTAATCTTATGCTCCCTGCATCATTACCTTTTGCAATTAAATTGTAGATTCTTTGCCGTTTATAATCATTAGCAGAACTCAGGGGAGGTCTATAGCCCATGCTTTCCACAAGGTCTTCAGGTTTTGATGAGGAGGGAACCATATTGGCTGAGATTTCCATTTCCATTTGCTCTCATTTGTCTGTAGATCTAGTAGTACTCAGTAGCTACAGGAAGAAATTGCTTTTATCAACATATAAATGATGGCAGAAAGGAAAAATAAAACAATGTTGAGGGGCACTTCTGTGTTGGGAATTATCTTCCTTCCTTTGGTCTTTTTAAGGATTTTCTTCAATGGACATAGAATAAGTGCATGTGAGGAAAGGTTGGAAAGGTAGGTTGGTCAAAGCTGTGAAAGACCTTGAATTCTAGTCTTAGGAATTACATTATTAGTCAGTGAGAACTTTCTAATCATTCAAGTTTGCAAGTTTGTTGTTATTTTGTTCTTCTCCTTCTTCCTCATCACAAATATTTCATCAGTTGCCAAGTCTTATCCATTCTACCTCCATAACATCTCTCACAGCTCTCTTCACATGGCCACCACCCTTGTTTAGGCTCTTATTACATCTCATATAGACTGCTACAAATTCTTCTAATTGGTCTCCCTGACTCAGGTCTCTCTCCTTTCCAGGGGTCAGGGAGGGAGGAGGATACCACACAGGAGCACAATGAGAAGATGTCCAGGAAGTGACATAGAGGACTGACCCCAGCAAGATAAGACAAAAGCTTACCTATCACCATGGGAGCTGATAAAGTCACCAAGTGAAAGAGTATAGAGAGAGAGAAGAGAACAGGGCACAGGAAAAGCTTTGAGGTACTTTGAATGATGGTCCTACAAAGGACATAGCAGTGGTCAGACAGGTAGGAGGAGAGCCAAGCAAGAGCAGTGTTGTGGAAACATGGCCTGAGGGACTGTAGAGAAATCAATAGTGTTAAATGCTACAGAGAGGTCAGGAAGGATGGGGACTGAGAAAAGGCCATGAAATTTGATAATTAAGAGATCAGTGGTCATTTTGGAGAGAACAGTTTTAGTTGAGTCAGAAGCCAGTCTTCAAAGTGCTGAGAATTGAGAGAACAGGAGGTAGAGGCAATAAATGTAGACAGGTTTTTCTAACAGTTGGCTATGAAAGGGAAGAGAGAAAGAGGACCATAGCTTGAGAGTGTGGTAACGTCAAATGAGGTTTTTTATTTAGTTATAGGGAACACCTATTTTTAGGCAGCAGTAAAGAACTAGTAAATAGGGAGAATTTACAGATTAGAGGAGCCAACTAGGTGACTCAGTAGACAGAGTGCTAGGCCTTGAGGGAGGAAGACTCATCTCCCTGAGTTCAAAATCTAGCCTCAGACACTTACTAGCTATGTGACCCCAGGCAAGTCAGTTAATCCTGTTTGCCTCAGTTTCCTTATCTGTAAAATAAGCTGGAGAAGGAAATGGCAAACCATTCCAGTATCTTTGCCAAGAAAAACCCAAATGGGATCATAAAAGTCAGACGTGACTGAAATGGCAGAACAACAACAGATTAGAGAGAAAGGATAATCATGGAGGCAATTAGCCCAAGGAGACAGGAGGGGATAGAATCATATATAAGTAGAAAATTTGACTTTGGAGAGGATAACCTTTTTATTAGGCAGTAAAGGAAGAGAGAATAAGAGATAGTGACAAAGGGTTTTTTCAAAATATAGAGGAAAAGAATGTTCACGTCATGCCTTTTGAGCATTACAACCTTCCTATGAAATAGTTGCTGCCAATGTCATTATCCCTATTTTACAGAGGTAGAAACTGTAACTGGCTTCCTGGCTGTTCCACAAACAAGACAATTCATCTCAGCTCTGGGCATTTTCTTTGGCTGTCCCTTGTGCCTCTTCCATTCTGCCTCCTGACTTCCTAATTAAAATCCCACCTTCTACAGGAAGCCTTCCCTACCATGTCTTAATTCCAGTACTTTCACATTGTTAATTATTTCCCATTTATCCTGGATATAGCTTACTTTGTACATATTTGCTTGTTGTTCTCCCCCTTATATTATAAGCATCTTGAGGGCAAGGACTATCTTCTGTTTCTTTTTGTATCCTCAGCTTGTACCACAGTACCTAGCACATAGTAGGCACTTAATAAATGTTTACTGATTGATCAGTTGAAACCTCAGAGAGATTAAGTGATTTACCCAGGTGTCAGTGGCGGGGTTAGGACTAGAACAGTCTCCTGAAGAAGAGACTGTTTGAGCTAAGCCTTGGAGAAACTAGAAAAGCCAGAGTGAAAAAGTAAGAAGAGAGAATATTTCTAGGTATTGGAGTGCAACCAATGCAGATGCACAGAATTATATAATGGAGTGTCATGTGTGAAGAATAAGTCAGTGTAGCCAGATTGTAGAGTCTGTGGAGGAAAACAAAGTGTAAGGAGACTGGAAAGGTGGGAATAGGCCAGGTCATGAAAAGCTTTAAATGCCAAAAAGAAGATTTTCTATTTAATTTTGGAGGTAATTTGTAGTCACTGGCATTAATTAAGTTCTGGGAGATTAATAGAGGGTGGCTTGGAACAAGGAGAAAGTTGAAACGGGAAGACCAAATATAAGGCTTTTGTAATGTCCACATATAAAGTGATGAGAGTCTGTAGGAGAGGGGCAGCTTTGGAAGCAGAAAAAAGTTGTGAGAAATGTTGGAAAGTTAATAATGACACTATCTGAGAATGATAGGGATATGTGGGATAAGGGCAAGGAAGGAACTGAGTTTGAGATGCCCTTGGAATGCTGAATTTGAGATAGTCAGTAGGCATTAGATGATGCAGTGCAGGAGCTTGAGAGATGTTATAAATCTTGTAGAGAAAGATACGGGGATAATCTGGCCAGAGATGTTAATTGAACCCATGGGAGGTGATGAAATCACCAAGTGAGATAGTATAGTTAGAGAAGATTTGGAGCATAAGACAGCCACAGTTAGTGGGCATGACCTGGACGAAGATCTGGCAAAGGAGACTAAGGAGCAATCAGGAACCAGGAGAGAATGGCATCACAAAAATTGGAGAGGAGATAAAAGTGTCAAAGGCTGTGGAGAAATCAGGAAACACAGTGACAGAGAAATAATCATTAGATGCAGCAACATGTGATCATTGGTAACTTAAGAGAGTACAGGTTCACCAGAATAATGAGGTGAAGGGAAGCCAGGCAAAGTAAAACTGGACTTGTAGGTTAGAGCCTCGTTATTATATATGGTCTTACATTAGAGACAGGGAGATTTAGAACTTGAATTTAGAGAGTTTTGAACTTGAAGTTAGGAAGATCTGTGGTTGCCTCTTTTTCTAATGCTTAAAAGCTCTGTGATTATGGGCAAGTCCAAAGTCCCTTAGCCTCTCTGAGCTGTATCCTCATCTATAAAATGGAGACAATTATACCTCTAGCATCTGTCTCATAGTGTTGTTGTGAGGCTCAAATGAAAT
>CM053769.1:243152458-243168754 GCA_028658325.1 Potorous gilbertii
TTTTTTTTTTTTAAAGATGTGGGAGAAATGGGCAGTTTTGTAGAAGGCAGAGATGAAATGAGTAGATATATTTAAACTGAGAGGAAATGATTGATGGGGCAAGGTTCTGAAGGAGAAGGTAGAGGCTGAATCATAGGTGAAAGTGGAGTCTTGGTAATGAGAAAGGATCACTCATTATCTGAGCGGAGAGCAAAGGAGGAAGGAGTAAAAATATAGTTGAGTTTGAAGTGGGAATAGAAAAAAAAATGAGGAAGCTCAAGTCATTTGGTCCTGATTTTCCTAAAAAATATCAGTCATCTGCTAAGAGAGGGAACTAGAGATGCCACTGGCCACTTGAGGAGAGAGGTTTAAAACATCTGTTGTGAGGAATGATTATTTATTTGCAGATAATTACAAGTTTGTTGTAGCTTTTATGGTCCAGCCTTCTTTAAGAATTGCCTTCAGAGTTTTGGCCATCCTTTTGAACATCCGCAGTGGTGAGATATTATTTGGAAGTCAAAATCATTCAGATTCAATTGTGAGGCATACCATGATTAAGATGAATCATTGACTGTGATCACTTTGCTTTTAGATTCTTGCAGTTTAATTCAATAACGTTTATTAAGCACTGTGCTAAGTACTATTGATACAAATAAAAAAAATAGACAATACCTGCCCTCACAGAACTTACAATTAATCTAACAGAAGGAGACAGCACACAAAAGGAAGTTGAAAGGACTGGGGTGGGGGTACCCACCATGGGGAATGGTGTTCAGTGGAATCCAAGACAAGTAGAACTGCTGAAGGAGAATGGAGTTACTTGGAATATTGTGCATCTGTGTAAAGGAAGACTTGGGGAGGAGTTAATGCTTCACCTTCCATCAGAGAACAAAGCCAGCTAGGGTAAGTTGAGAAGGTATATCAAACACTGAGTCAGTTTACCTGGTGATGAGATTTGAGGTGATCAGCTTATTCTGCAGAAGTGAGAGGTGTTCTCTGGAGTCATCCCTCTGCCTCTCTGGACTCTCATGTAATCTCAGTTTTATCATGTGCAAAATAACGAGGGAGTTGTACTAGATAAGCTCTGAAGTCCTGTCTAGCTGTAGAGCTATGATTCTATGATACTCTCTACTTCAGACAGGCCCACATTGATTCCCTGCCCCTGTGAAACCTTCACTTGATCCAGCCATCTCCTCATGCTGTCATCTCTTAGTTTTCCCAACTAAATTCCTAGAAAATGCTATCTTCTTTGAGTTCCACTCCCCCCCACCCCAACCCTGTTAACTTCCAACCCCTTGTAATCTGGCTGCCAACCCCACCAACTGAAATTGTTCTCTGTTAGATCACTGGGAATCTATTAATTGATAAATCAAGTGGCTTTTCTCAGTCCTAATACGCCTTGAGTTCTTCTCAGCATTTGACATTGTCTGTTCTTCTACCTCAAAATCTCTTCCATCCATTCCTTCCTTTTTAATCTCACATAGCCAGTCTGCTGCAGGCCTTCATCATCTCCTGTCTAGATCATTGTGATGGCTTCCTACTTGGCTCCTTGTTTTCTGCATCTCTTCTCCCAAACCAGCTGACAAGAGTACAAGTTTGGTCACCTGATTATTGTATACAGTCTTAAATTAGAGGCAGGGTTGCTTAGAGTATAGTCTTGGACTTGCTCACCTCCTCCAACACTTAATAGCTGTGTGACCACAGGCAAGTCACTCTGAGTTAGTTTCCTCATCTATAAAATGGAGACAACAATAGAAAAGCTTCTTTCTCTGTTCAGGAAATTTCAGTGAATCTCCATTGTATTTGGGATAAAACACAGTCTCCTTTGTTTGGCATTTGAAGCCCTTTACATTCTCTTCCAGTCTGTTTTTACCAGCTCTTTACACCCTTTTACATGTTTCACCAAAATGTCTTGCTTACTGATTCTTGGATATGATATTCCATCGCTTCCCTCTCTGCTTTGGCTGTCCTCATGCTTGGAATTCTCCACCTCTTAGAACCACTTGATAGTTATGGATAAATTGTATTCTGCCTGGTTGTAGCGAGTATGAAGACTGACGAGATCACAGATATTTTGGAGTATTAGATGCTACCTGTTTGTTTCACCAGTGCCTCAAACTCAACATGCTTAGAATTAAACTCATCCCTCACCCCCCTATTTCCAACTTCCCTCTTCCTGTTTATTGATAGCCCTACCATGCACCTCAGTCACTCATTCTTGAAACATTGGAGTCTCAAACTTAAATGTAATCAGATCCTTGTGGGCCACATTTTGACTCAGAAAACACAAATCAACATAATCTTTGTTTTATTGCATTTTTTATTTGTTAAACATTTCCCCATTACATTTTAATCTGGTTTAGAGTATTTGGGAGTTTTAGGGACAGCAAGTTTGATGCTTCTGTTCTACAGTTAATAAATTGTGAAGTCTTTGGTCAGCTTTTTTTTAAAATAAGGTCTAGCTGCTCTCCACTCCTAATTCTACTACCCGTGTTCAGACTTTGATTAGTGCTCATCTAGACCATTGTAAAAAATCTCCTCCAGTTCCTCTCCTTTACAATCAGTCTCATCTGTCCAACATCATCTTCATATTGCACAAATCTGGCCATTTTGCTCTCTTGTGAAAACAAAGCGAAACAAAACATAACTTCACTGGCTCCCTATTTACTTCTTGGATAAAATTAAGTTCCTTAGTCAGACATCTGTGACCCAATTTAACTACTTAGCCCTGTTTTGATCTTATTTCCGTCACATTCCTTCCAGGCAAATTAGACTAGTAACAATTCTCTGATTCCCATTTTGCCCAGTCTAGGTTCCATTTTTTCATATAGGACCATCCTCCTGGAATGTACTTTTCCCCTTTCTCTTCCCATTGAAATGCTTCTTCTCCTTTTGAGCCCTGCCTTATTCTTCTGTCTCTCTTCCTTTGTTCCACTATCAGAGAATGAGGGAGCCCTTCATCTTACCTCTTCTCATCTCTCATGCCCTGTTGATCATTCCCTTTCATCCTCAATTTTTCTGTATCTACTAACTCCTTCCCTGTTGCCTACAAATGTTCATAGGTTTCCCCAACTGATGGGCCACCTTTTCTGTGACACTTTGCTGAATAAAACTTTCTTATTTTTTTCTGGTGCTTTGTCTAGACTCCCTTATAGTTAGCACATTCTACTTTGTATTAGACTTATTTGTGTAGATGTTTTAATTTCTTGGGGACAGGGACTAAGCTGTTTTTTATGGTTGTATTCCCAGTGTACCTCATAGGGTTTTTTACATAGTAGGTACTTTGGGTTTATTGAATTTAATTAAATGAGAAATAAAATGACTACAAAATACTAAGACTGATTTTTCTTTAATGCTTCATAAACTGTTACTCAAGGCAATTCTAAAATAGTAACAAAATGTTTTGAACAATGATATACAATACTTCAGACATCTGTAAATTCATCTTTGTGGGTACTCCCCCCGCCAAATACATCTGTGACTCATAAAATTCCTAGAGACAAAATTCTAGGTAATACAAATCAGTTTATTAATTAGGCCAGTAAATCAATAAATTGAGGGCAGTGGTCTGTCCTGGTAACCAAAGATGCAAAGGGAGCTCTACAGTCATCTTACATCCCAGGCTGTCTTCCCGATAGTACATTATTGGGAGCAAAATGCAGCTCCAGTAATTCCAGCAAGGAAAAACCCTCCATTTAAAAGCTGGTTAAGTTTTTCCTTTTTCAGTTAGGGCGCCCCACATTGTGGAAAAGCCTCAAGCAAGGGTAGCATAGATGAGTTAAATATGGCTTCTGTTTATGAAATAGAGAGGTTCAGATCTTGTGAGGAACTGGAATGTGATCACACTCCTCAGCCAGTTCCTAGAAACCTAAAAAAAAATGACTTAAACTAAACTAAAGGTGGAGACTTTAAATAGAGAAGGGAATATTACAAATTAATATGAATAATGATGTGATACAGTATCAGAGTAAGTTTTCCTTAGATCACACCTCTAACACCTTTGTAGTCGTCAGAAGTTGCCATGGCCAATAAGTAAATAAATAAATAAAATCGTTACTTTGTAATCAACCTGGTGGAAGCCTCTCTGAAAAGCTAGTCTTTCCCTTGGGCAGCAGATACTCAGTTTCTCCCTCTTGTTCCTACCCACTGCCCAGTGCTTGAAGCCTTTCCACTGACCTAGCCTTTGTGAATCCAGACGTGCCTGCACATCCTCATGAGGTTTTAGTGACAGCAACATCATGAAATATACCATCTTTGTGTCCCTGGTGTCTTGTGCATAGTAGGCACTTTCTAAATTTCAGTTGTTTTCACTTGAATCATTAGGAGAGGTGCGTAGTATCTCAAGTCAAGGACTTGAAAGGATTGTGTTCATTTAAATGTATGAAGTCTAGTATTTTTATCTTTTAAAAAATTAGTTACATTATTTTATAATCATGCTCAGAAGTCATAAATGAGTTATAGTAATTGACTAGGTTACACATTCAATTTCAGCAGCACAGAAATTGTAGGTACTTCTTGTATTTTGCAAATATTAAAGTCAAGTAGTACTTTTCATTTTTCTTCATGGCATATTACTGGAAAATTATCACTAAAATGTTGATATTTAACTTATTAATATCATACTTATTTATTTCTAAACTCCTCAAGACTTTCTGAGAAATAAAAAATTATTTGTTAAAATCACTTTTAATGGTGTTTGTGTGTATGTGGATTTATTGAAACATAGGGGGATAAATGAATTTAGAACTTCTTTTTTAGTTCTTTCTATATATAAGGTACTGTATGGGTGCATTGTAATTCAGACTTTATTACAGAAATGCATTATACCGCCTAGGTGTTTACAATCGACTTCCAGAATTGAGATCATTTTGAAGATACCCATAAGATTTTTTGTTGAATTGTAAGAAAAAAAAAGAGGGGACCTACTGTATTTTTTTTTAAAATATGGATAGTAGAAAGGTGAGAAGACTGATAATTTCCATGACATGAATAGGTGTAGTGAGGACTGTGAATCTGCCCCGGCAAGAGTATATGCATGGTGCAGAGCCCTTCAGGCTTGAGGTGTCTAGCTTGTGGCTAGCCGTGGGTGAGGAAGGGGGAGAGAGTCATTACCAAGTACCAGTTATTGCTCTCTCAAAGAGACATTCATGCTTGCTTGATAATTAAGTTATTTTTAAGGAAGTAAACACAGCATAACCAAATATCAAAATAAAATCTATGAAGTCTTTCAAATTTTGAAGAGCTAGAGTTTTTTTCAGCTCTAGGTATTGTTTAAGATCTTATTTTCTTCAAGTAAATGAATTATAAATAAAACCATCTTTAATTATGGGTATCTAATTGATATTGTGCTTTGAAGCAAACTAAGGATTCCAAGGAGGTAGGGGAGTGATGAGGAGCAATTTTATTCCATCCATAGGGGACTTCTCCCATGCAAAGGCACAGAAGGGATGGATGGAATGTTGTATATATGAAATAGCTAGTAGGCCAGTTTAAATGAAATGGCATGTGCATGAAGGGAAATAATAGGAAATGATTTGAAAGTCAGGTGGGCACCATATTGTGGAGGGCTTTCAATTCCAGACTAAAGCTTTTTGAACATGAAAGAAAATACTTTCTGAATACTGTATACAAGGTAGAATTTGAACATATATTTTTAAAAAGTGAAGCTCTTTGCCTTTTTTATTCTCCATCCCAAGAAAATCTCCATTCATTTTCTGAATGTTTATTAAATAAATAAATGGATAATGACTGAAATTTATGTAATGGTTAATATATTCCCATTTGATTTTCACAGTAATCTGTAGGGTAAATAGTATTTATTTTTCCCATTTTACAGATAATAAAACTTAGGCTGAGAGAAATTATAACTTAAGTCACAGAGCTGGTAAGTGAGAGAGCCATGAGTTGATCCTAGGTCTTCTGACCTCAGTGTTTCTTCCTCTACATCGGAACATGAAAGCATGAGTGAATGAATTGGCAGTCCAGTATCATTGATAATCAGATTATTGAGCTACTGTGTATAAGGCACTATGTCAAAGGTAGGTTTTCTCCCCCTTCTTAAATTTAGCTTTAATTTTAGGCTCTCTGCTATATTATAATTGTTTTTTTAGTTGTTTTGAAGTTCATTCTTATAGGACACTTATAAATCTGAGGCCCTTCATATAAATGTGCCTTTTAGATATTGCTGAAATTGATATCATAATTTTGTTCATTAGAAGACAGTTCTTTTTTCCTGTCCTGTCATTGGCAGCATTTCCTGTGAACAACTACATATATGGAATACTTTTAATCTTAAAAGCAACAACAACAAAACCTCAGAATCACAGAATATTTCTCATTAATGCTAAAAAAAAATACAACCATGCACATTGCATCCTGTGGCTCTCATACTGAAGTTCCTTTCACTTGCACCAGGAAACAACAAAAAAATGTGATTGATTCGCTTTCCATCCTATGCTAGACTGCCTCCCTTGGGTGGGCACTCAGTAAAAACTGATAAAAAATTTGCTTTGGGGCTTTTATTAAAATTTACTTTGCAGACCTTATTCTTTGCACCTATGGGGACTAAGTGTTAGTAGAAGCCCTTGTCTTTTCTTGTGCTTCCTTTTTGCCTCACACCTGGCAGCAGCCTTCTGCTTGCTTGCAGTCTTTGTGCCCTCCAAACCATCCCACCCACCGCTGCCAGATTCATCTTCCTAAAATATCCCCTTCAGCATGACACTTCTTAGCTCACAAACTTAGGAAGGTGCCAACTGTATCAAATCCAAACTTTTCTCCCTGGCTTTGAAGGTTCTGTGTAAAGTAGCTCCATCCTATCTGTCCAATCACTATTCCCCAACATAAAATCTCTCCACTGCACTTAATTAGGTCCATTTAACACAGCATGACTTATTTCTACTTCCATTCATGTAATTTCTTGTGCTTGGAATATCTTCTTTCCTGTATTCCTAGTTAGATGCTTCGAAGCCTAATTCATATACTCCTCTTCCATGAAGACTTCTTCTTGACCATGCCAGCTTACATAAATGTGTCTTTTTTTTTGAACTCCTATGGCACCCAAGATCAGCTTTACATAGTTAACATGTAATTGTTCTCTCTTTGTTTTATGTGGCTTTTTTTTTTTACTAGTGAGTAGTTAAGATAGATCAATGCTCCTCCAGTTAGATTAAAAAAAAATAGTTACAATTAGTAGTTAAAGCTAGAGTAAAGTTCCTTCAGGTAGACTAAAGTTCCTCCATCCAAGGGCAGGAATAATTTCTTTTACTTCTTTTGGATACCCTAGCCCCCTTAGAATAATACAAGGTGCTTTAAAACTTGCAGCTTTCTCAGAACAGGCTGTAAGCATAGGGTTTTCACTATCCTTTGCATGATTATGAGTTTGGGAAGTAAGCAATATTCAAGTTTTTAAAATTTTATTTCCATGTTTTAATTTCCATATGGCGGTAGAAAATATATTTGTCTAAGCTAGTAGAGGGGGTGGGGTGGCTAGTACCTACCAGTGATTCTTCCTAGCCCAATGGAATTATTCTCAAGTCATGGAGAAGGTGGGACATGGTGTCAGCTGCCTGCTTGGCAGATCATTAGGTGATCCTAGGGGTTAGATAAGGAAATTTCCTTGGAGGTCGCCCAATCCAGTCCCCTCATTTTACAGTTGAGGAAGTTGAGGTCCAGAACATTTAGGTAAGGCTTAAAATCTATTGTTTGCTCATAGTCAGCCTGCTGGGGAGCCCTGACATAAGAAAAAGAAAAAAATAGCTTATCAGGCCTAAGGCCTCAAAGTATTGGTCTTATCATAACACTGTTTCTCTAGCGCAGGATATGGTGTGCAAAGCAGCATGACATGGGCAATTAAGAGCCAGTCTGAGAACTAGAAAGACCTCGGCTCAAGTTCTGACTCTGACCCATACTAGCTGTGTGTAAGCAGGTCACTTAACTATGTTGTAGGGAAAGTGTTCTCCAGCATTGGTAGAGGGAATTTCTTCATCATGGACATCATGTCCTAATGAAATGAGAGGGTCCCGTCACTGTTCTTGTCCCTATGAGGAGCTGTATCTTAGGTATTTACCTCCCCTCAGGCCTCACTCAAAATTTACTTCTAGATGCCATTTTGATCAAAACATAGACCACATTTCTGAAATATCTCATTCAAAATTATGCTAAAAAGTAACTGATTTTTGAGCACATCCAAGTTTTATATAAACTTGATTTGAAGGGAAAGTAGACTGTATTTAGGCCAGTATGGGATATTTTTAACCATACTATATGAATGTGTGTATGGAAGGAAGGGTTTACATAGAGTTGACAAAGAATCACATCACAGTAATGTTGAATTTCTATAGTCTTGAAAATTTTGAGGGGAAAACTTTTGAGAAGAATTATAGGAAGTCATTTCACAAACATATTTTACTAGAGAAATAAAACCCTTTGATTGGCACAATGGCACAAACACTGGATTTGGAATTAGAGGACTGTACTTCAAGTCCCTGTTCTGCCACTTTCTGCTTGTATATCTCATATACAGGTATATCTACCTTTATATCTACCTGTGTATATTCTCTGGGCCTCAGTTTATTCATGTGTAAAATGAGAGGATGGAATTAGATGATATCTTGGGTCTCTTGATGATTTCTGTATGACTTGTGAAAGTTTTGCCCTTGTGCTGGGCTAGAGATGGCCTTTGAACTTTACTCATGAGTGAGCAACAAACTAAGTGATAATTAGGAACACATGGAAATTAAGGCCCTTAAGAGTTACAAAAGTTATCTCAGACTGTGATCATCTCCCTAGAGCTCATTTCCTATAATCTTGCACATAATAAGTACTTAATAAATATTTGTTGAGTAAATGAGAATAGAATGCTTATTTTTAGAATATTTTAAAACAGTAGTAAAGATATAAACTAGAATATAAACTAGTATTAAAGAAACTTGAATGACTCTCCAGGTAAATCCTTTAAAAAGGTTTTTTTCCCCCTTCAATAATTATTGTATATTGTTAACCTATTACCTAATGTATCTGAAATATATTTCTATGTGTCCATAGCATCCTGCATCAGGTAGGTGCTTACTAAATGCATATATAACTAAATTGAGTTCGATGTAAGTTAGTCAAGTAGAAGAAATGGCTGACAGTTAATAAAACATTATTATTTTACTTACACCAAAGGAGTTTATTAATACTTTATTTTGTCCAAATATAGACCAAATTTCTATAGAACCTATCTGCTCCTCCTACAATGTTATGGTCCATCCCACTGATTTATGTAGTTCTTTTACTTCAGGGTAATGCTGATGGTACAATTAGCACCATTCTCTGCTACCACCTTACTATTATATACATCTTTGCTGTCTTTAGATATTCTGGTTCTTGCCTAATTCTTATTGCTAAATATGGTTTCATAAAATTACTATTCAGTCACATTTTAGAAACCATGGGACTCTACTTGCAGTAACATGGTCCCTTGTGAACTTCATTCAGTGTGCCCTTTATCCCCTGAGGTTTGGCTAGAGAATATGTAATGGTAGATACCTCTTCTTAGCATATCCGATTTTTAAGGTTTTTCTGATGGAATATATTGTTAGTATCAAAGAACCTTTGAACTAAAAGGAACTTTAAAATAATCTAAGCCAACCCTTTCATTTTACAAATGAGGAAAGTGAAGTACCTCAAAAATTGAAAGGACCTTTGAGGTCTTCTAGTTCAACCTTCTTGTTTGTACACGTGATGAAACTGAAACATAAAGAAGTTACATGATTTGCCCAAAGTAACACAAGGAGTTGTCTTGACTTTGTTCCCACTGTGATACTGGCCATCATCAGGTCTTCTTTCCCACACTGACATAGTCATAGCTAAAGACCAGGTCTCCATGGCTCCCAGTTCAGTGGTTTTAGGGCAGATTCTTTCAGTAAATGTCTATTTCAAATCCATGTGGCTTTTTATGTGTTTGGTTTTAAATTTCTGCTTCTTTACTCATTTCACAAATATGGTGAAGAGACAAGATGTGTGTTTTTTTTCCTTAAAAGGTTTGCAGCTCAGAAGATTTTAAGGAACCCTTTCTGAGGAGAAAATAGGACCTCCATCAAGTTTAGTGTGCTGTGTTCTTTTTTTTTTTATCTATATGGTAGTGGCCCTTGCAGAATTCATTAGTAAGTCCAAGCTTCCTTAGCACTTTGAGTTGTGGTGATCCCTCTAAAAACTTGAGGTTCTTTCCAGGTCTATTTTCTCCAATTTTCTGCAGTCTAGAGAGACTAGAGATTGTTTAAATAATCCCTCTAACTTTGTTTATGGATGATATAATATTTCTGTAGCTGGATTTTACTCACATTGTAGATGGGTCACTTGCATATCTGTTGAACAGGTGGAAAGAGTTATAACTTACATTTCTAAAGCACTTGAAGATTTACAAAGAGCCTTCTTCAAAATCAGCTTGTGAAAGGAGGTTATGATTCTTTTAGATAATTTTACAAATAAAAGAGACTGAGGCTTAGAAAGGCTAAGTGACTTGTCTGTTTACACAGATAATTAATGTCAAAGTAGGAATTTGAAGCTACTTCTTCTGCCTCTGTCCAGAAACCTATCTTCCATGTGTTTATAAATTGAATGTAGTTTTCCTGTTTAGGTCCAGAGCCATACTAATAGTTTCTAAATTATATCCACAGGATTGCATTTTAGTTAACTCTTTCAGAGATAGCGGTGATTACAAACATTTTTAAAATTGTAATATTCTATCATTATTAGTTTAATCAATCTCACGTAAGGGGTATTATTTTTTCCAGTTGAAGTAAATTAAAATGAATGTTGATATGAGATTATTTGGGGAAAATTTTCAGGACAGTATCAGATAATTAGATACACAGTTGCCGAAGGGAACTATTTGGTTAGGACAGGTGGGTGGGAATAATTTGTACATTGGAAGGTGGGAAGTATTTTCCTCATGGGAGGGGAAGTGTGAATTCTTTAAATGGCACAAATGTGATTCAAATTTTCTCTACAACTTAGAGTGGGAAGTACATGTTAGCTAGTGCCATATATTCTGGAGTAAAAAATACTCATATGAGTAGACTGATGAAGTTGAACAAATAATAGGGAAAAGAGATCAACTTGATTATAGATTTATAGGCTTTAAATCAAGCAGTGGGCCTTAAAGGTCATCTGTTCCAGCCTGCTCATTCTGCAGATAAAACTAAGTGGTTTGACTGAGGTTGCATGGAGCTGGGATTCAGCATGTGTCATTCAACTTCCACCACACAAAAGAGCTGTCACTTTTCTTCTCATTTGTTCCAGTGCTCTGCCCTCCTATGCTTTTCACTGATGCAGATGATGGTTTCTAGGAGAGAGTTTTCATCATACTTCTTTGAAACAGACATTAACCACATAGTCACTGTTCAACTTCCATATAAAGTTTTGATCAACTTCCATATAAAGTTCTTTGAGATCTTCAGAAGAAAGGGAGAGGAAGACAGAATTTAAAATAATGTTTTATTGACTAAATTCTATTATTCCTTTTAATCTCAAGATGTTTGTGTCTACTTTAATGGCTCTGTTCTTGTCTTTATGTAAGGCCAGATGTTTGGATTATTTGTCTTTCAAGTTTTAGCAAATCATCTCTATTCATATACTTGCACATGATTCCTCTTTAATAGAGATCTATTAATAGGCATTTTGTTTTATTTTTCTTATGTCCTCAATTTTATAGTTTTCTAAAGAAGATTTAAACATGTGGGCCCTTCAAAGGAAGAAGACAAAAATGCTTCTGAATTTTTTTTTGTATTTTTATACCTAGAGTCTTAGTTCAATGAGTTGAATTTACTTTTCCATTCCTATTCTTTTTGAAATAATGTCCAAATGCCAAGCTGTCCAGCTCTACAGCATTAGAAGGGAAAGGTCAGTTGAAGTTTACTTCTGGTAGATGGAGCCCACATCACAACTGCACCCAAGTTGCAACAGCCAATGACACTACCATCCGGGGTTGGGATACTCGAAATATGAGGTAAGTGAAGCAGTCATACTCTATTTAACATGGAGCTTGGACTGACAGAAATAGGCGGCCTTCTTTGTTTCCCACCCCCCTCTAAAACACTTCAGGAAACATTCTTTAAGCACCACTGTGTGGCCTCCAGGAACTTACATTCTGCCAGAGGAGTGTAAGAATTATGATAACTACACAAATAAGCCTCATATGAAGCTGAGTGTGATAAAGTCTAGGTAGAAGTCTGAACCCTGTGGGAAAGTGGAGTGACCAGGGAAGACTTTATGGAGGAAGTGACACCTGAGCTAAGCCTGGAAAAGGATTTCAACATATGGCCATGAGGAAGGAGGACATTTCATGCACAGGGAACAACTTGCATGGATGCAGGGAGGCAGGAAACAGCAGGAGAAGATAAGGGAATAATAGCTAGCTATTAATCAATCTAGTTAGGCTGAAACATGTAATGAGTGAAGGGAAGTAATATGAAATAGGACTGAAAAGGTAAGTTGGAGCCAGATCCTGAAGGGCCTTAAATGTCAAGCTAAGAGTTCATATATTATCCCATAGGCAGTGGAGGAGGAAAATGATTTAAGAGCCAAATGGATTTGGGTGGCTAACAAGGTGTTTCTGTCTTTGTGTCATGTTTGTGGTGTAAATTGGTTTTCATTTTGAGTGCAGCTGAATTCTTTTACCTAACCTGATTGTTTAATATTTTATATTGATATCCCTTTAGTAGCAGTTATTTATAATAAAAATCAGTGCTCATATAATGTTTTAAAATTTATCTGGAAGAAATGACTATTAGACTATTTAGATAATAAACTATTACTGTATTACTTAATATAATTACAACCCTTCAGAAAATATTTAATTGTTGTTGAGTTTTTAAAATATGTAATCACTGTACCTTTAAGATACACACCTACTGATTAATCAAGTTTTGTCGTTTAGGTAATTGTACTCAACAATCAACAGTTCCACTGGAACAAATAAGAAGCATTTTTTCTGCTCTGGTTGTGATTTTGATAAGCAAAGGAGTGATGTTGTGCATATCTGTTGTCATGGCAACAGAAGCCTGTGCAAGCTTTTTTAAGATACAGTTTATCCCCTCAGCACACCGTAATTTATCACTAAACCAAGAAGACAGATGTCTTGTAATAACTTTTGTTGCCTTTAAGGGGGGGACAACTTTAAATTTAGTTCTATGGCTCCCTCTGCAAGCTCAGGGTATAGCAATCAATCGCTGTTTTCCAAGCATGTGCATATCTATAAAAGGGGCTTATTTAGATCCATAAACAGAAGCTGAAAGCCATAGAGTTCAAAGATGATAAATACGCTGATTGAAAACCATTCCTCAGTGTTCTCTTTCTGTCCTTTCTAATTCCATTGTTCTATGAAAGGATATCCAGCATTTTAGTATCTAAAGACTGGGATCCCTTAAAATAACATTTACAGAACCAAAATATATGAATGAATCTTTGAATTCTAGAATTCTAAGTATGTAATCCATTTTTCATCATGTGTCTCTTTGTTGAACTGTCAGTGGGAAGGGAGCAGAAGATGAGAGTAGCAGTTATTTCTAATTGGACATCACTTTCCTTTTTTACAGAGGAACAGTTATAGATTTACTCATCAGAAAACTCTCCTCATTTTTTTGGCACTTCATTTACATTTCTTATTCAAAGAACTGCTTTGTGCCTAGCACAATGTTGATGTATAATAGTTTAGTTAATATTCTATTAGTTGTCAACTGGCAGAAAAAAAATGTTGGAAACATTTGCCCAATCTATATTTTGTCAGTATTTAATTCTATATGTTGATCTATTGAAAGGTTTTCAGATTTGAGATGTCCTATTTTGTGAAAGAATTTCGAAAACTGGAAGGAGTCCAGGTAAAGAACAGTGAAACTGATTTAAGGCCAGAAAGACAACTTAGGAGAGAAGTTGAAAGGGGTTGAGTTTATCTACCTCAGAGAATAGAAGATTGGAAGGTGACTTAATAATGGTCTTCCAATATGTGAAAGATAATTACAAAGAGTGAAGTTGCCCAGCTGTTCACCATGTCTACTGATGCCATAACAAGAAGAAATTAAACTACAGAAGAAGGATTTAAGTTAACAACCAAGGATAAAAATATGATGTATAAGATAATGTTCTGAGTAGCAAGGCATCCAAGAAGCAAAGCTTTCAGTTTATTAGATTGTGGGTTAAAGAAGAAGCAAATCAGAGATACCCCTGTCTGTTTTCTAGTTCCCTCCCACCTCACCAGATAACCTCAAATTAAACTCATTTCCCCTCTGCAGTCAATTATTAGAATTTACACCACGGATATTTTTGATTACCTGTGACAAAATGTATAGAATGGAGGAATGGGTAAAAATGGGAACCGAGAAAGGGAAGAAACTTCATAGTAACAAATACTTTCTCTTCCTTTACTATTCTCACCTCTTGTCCCATCCCTCACCCCCTTTTTTCCCCCTTTCCTTCCCCCAGCCTTCGTTTTCTTCTTCTTATGGGCATCTTTTTAAAAACTGTTTTCCAGCAGCCCTACTGTGCTCTTCCACATCATCCCCATCTTTTTCAGTCAGACCACTTTGACTTTTTAGGGCACTCAGTTTGTTCTCAAAGTCTGAAATCAGTGTAAACTCTAAAGGTGGCCCTGAAGGTCATTAATATAGTGCTCATTCTTATCTTCACTTAAATGAAGGTTGTTGCCAGGTTCAAGTGGCATCTACTATTTCATATGGTGTTAGGTGCAACAAACTCCTTAAAGAGGAAAAAAAAGGTTTTGAAAAAAGCTGGGAAATCCACTTAAGCCCCTTGTGATGCCAATAGGGATTTCCCCAAACTTATCCCTAACATCTCAGCAATGGAACCACCAGAACTCTTAGTGCCCAGGGAGTAAACAAATTACTGGGAAACCAGTTCATTTCTAAAGAGTACAACTTTTTCCTAATATTTATTTTTATATTCTATTATGTTTTATTGTTTTCCAGCCAGATATATTGCATAGAGAATGCCCATGGACAGCTGGTACGGGACCTTGACTTTAATCCCAATAAACAATACTACTTGGCTAGTTGTGGAGATGACTGCAAGGTGAAGTTCTGGGACACTAGAAACGTCAGTGAACCTGTGAAGACACTTGATGAGCATTCCCATTGGTAATATGAGCTTTGTGTATGCTTGTTTAGGGGTATATATAGTATATATTGTTTATTTTGGTAATTGCTTTGCTGTATAAAAAGGTACAAAATGATTTGATTTGGGCTAATGTGGATCAGTTTTTTCCTTTGTATAAGAGCATTATTTTCAAATTTGAATTTCCTTTTAATAATTTATAAGTTAATGATGGTGAAGAGTTTTTTGGTTATTTCTAGTGTGTTCTTTTTATAAATCACTAAAGAAAATACAATTCATGAAGGTTTGTACACAATAATTGTCCTGCTCAAGGAAATAGAGGGGTTCATTACTGTTGGTGATAGGCTTTGATGATAATAGCAGCAACTTGTACTTTACAATACTTTACACTGACAGCATTGTACATGTTATTTCATCTGATCCTCACAACAGTTCTATAGGGGTAAATCTTAGTAGCCACTTTATAAAACAAAGGAACCCAAGAGAGGTAACATAGCTCCTCAAGGTTACATATCAAGAAAGCTGTGGAGCTAAAGTTCAAATCCAGGCTTAATAGATTCCGCTTTCCAATATTTCTTTGCTTTTTTATAATTCCTGGGTTACACTTTGACATTGACCTAAAAGACAGGAACTAAGCAAACCAATTGGGTCTTTTAAGAAGGTAGAAAGAATGCTGGGTTTTGGAACTAGAGGATCTGAGTTCAAATCTTATTTGACTCTCTTATTTTACTCCTTGTATGCCCAAGAACAAGTCATTTTAAATCTCTGGCTTACAGTTGAATGAATGCTAGCTGACTGATTCAGTTTCCCCATTTGTAAGATGAAGAGGTTTTTAATAGATAGTCTCTTAGATCCCTCCAGCACTAAATCAGTGATCTTATGTAATCATCCTGATCATAATAGCTGCTATAGATTTAAAGATACACTCCTAGACTTGGTGTAGTAACAGTACCTTCAATTTAAGCATTGAAGTAAGCTTTAATTCTCTTTTTATCATAGAATCCATATTGACTGTTTGCTGGGAGATTGTCATGAGTTTTTGTTTAATTTTAATATACATACTGCTTTTGGGGAGATTTTTGTATTTAGAATTTTAGAATGCTTGTCTGACATCGAAAAATTAAAGTTTTTCCATCCTGGAGTTTATTTTATCAGTTAATCTTCTTCTTTGTATCTTTTTGTTCAGATTTAAGATAATGCTTTAAGGGG
>CM053769.1:243169254-243184512 GCA_028658325.1 Potorous gilbertii
AACAATCTATTATTTAATAGATTGGTATTAAGCTTACAAACCTCTGATTACAGGAAATTGCTAATAAGAGTAGGGTCATTGAAGGGAAACAATTATCTCCCCAACTTCATGTCAGTTCCAGGCAGTAGTAGATTGTCAACTGGCATTCAGTCAGGCTTAAAGTCTGCCAGGTGTCAGTGGGGAAATTGAGTCAGGAGACCTTTACATCCTTCAGATTGATTGGGTGGAAAATAGGTTAGAAAGCATGCCTCTTCTATTTGTTTCTTATCACCCATATCTTATCACCATAATAAATGTTACCTCTGCTAAATTCTTTCTTCCTTTAATGATGTTACATTGCGTCATGGCAGTATTTTTCTCACTGTCTACCCCCAAAAAATAATGTTCACAAACATGTTGCCATATAATTTTAAAAAGTATCATTTGTTTTGCATGTTATTATGATTTGATCAGTATTTACATAATACCTACTTTGTGTCAAGACACTGCTTTAGGATAGCCTCTTAATTGATCTGGCAGCTTCATGTTCCACCAACTCCAATCTGTTCTTCACTCAATTGCTAAGGTAATTAATTTCCCGAAAGCTTAAGTCTGACCATGTAACTTACGTCCCCTCTCCCACTCAATAAACTAATTGGAATGGAGGTAACCTCAGGTTCTCAATCAAGCAAGCATTTATTAAACTTCTATTCCATACTAGGGACTTTCGTAGGCATTGGGGATTAAACAACAAACAAAAAACCAAAGTGATAATTTCTGCCTTCAAAGAACTTATATTCTAATTGGGGAAACAACATGTGTTTTATATAGAAAGGTATCTCTACAGTAGATAAGATGATGTTAATTCCTGGTAGAGAGAACAGCAAACTTCCATCATGAAGGACCTCTATAAAGTGATTTTTTTTGTGTGTGGCCCAACTGCCCTCTTCTCCCCTATCAGCTTCCATCCTGCAAAATCCCGAAACAAAACAACTTAATAATATTAGCAAGTTGCCACCTCAGGAAACCAGGGAACAAATAGCAGTTTGGAGGAAAATTGGAATGGCTTTCTATTACTAGATTTTAGCATATTCAGAGACTGAAATGAGGTAAAGTACTTTCAGATCTTTAAGTGCTACATAAATGTCAGCTACCACAAAACCTCATTAATTCAGTTTGTGCTAATTGGTGTTTGAGATAAGTTAGTCCAAGAATGGGCTAGAATTTACCTTTTTACAGTCTATGAAAAACAGATTTGGTAAGCAAATTGGTAGCACAAAGGAGATTATGGGAGAATACTGAACTTGCTTAAGATAATTTGTTTTAAAGACTTAGCAGTATAGTATTTATAGTTATTTGTAAATAAGATTGTTAGAGTGTAAAAGAACTTTTCTGTTCATCTTGGGACTCTACCTTGCAATATTTTGTTAGCCTTTAATAGTTGTTTCTGTAAGCTTGAAAAGAATAATACTAACATTCTTTGAAATTTCTCTTTTTAAAGAAAGGTCTCATCACCAAATATTTTTAGCAGCACTTTTTATAATAGTTAAGAAACTGAAAACAAAGTGGATGTTAATTGATTGAAAAATTACTGAGTAAATTATGGTACACAAACATAATGGAATTTTATTGAGCCATAACAAACAACAAATATAAAATATTTAGAAAATCATAGGATGACTCATATGAATTGATACAAAGTGAAGTAAGCAGATCTGGAAGATAATATACATAATGACTATAACAGTGTAAATGGAAAGAACAACAAAAAAAATGAATGGAATGTTATATAGTTATAATAACCAAGGATGGCCCTGATTAATAATACTAATGGCTAGCATTTGTAAAGTAGTTTAAGGTTTGCAAAGAATTTTACAGGCATTACAATATTCAGAAGTATTATTGCATCTCTCCCCCCTAGTAGTCCTATCTGGTAGCTTTTCATTTTACAGGTTGGGAGGTTGAGGCAAACAAAGGTTAAGTGACTTGCCTAGAGTCACACAACCAACAGTATCTGAGATCAGATTTGAACTGACTCTAGGTCATTTGCTCTATCCACTAGTTTTATTGTTCATCTAGCTACCTGTGATGATAAATAGATCTCTTCTTTGCAGAAGTAGGGCACTATGGATTTGTGACATTGGATATAGTATCACACTAAGATTGATATGTTGATTAGTTGTGCAGAGCTACTTTTTTCCCCTCCTTTTTTATTGGTTGTAAGGGATGACTGGGTAGGGGAGAGGGAAGGAATATATAGAAATGAAGGTAATGTGAAAGCAAATATACACCACAACCCCCAACCATATCCGTGTGTGTGTGTGTGTGTGTGTGTGTGTGTGTGTGTGTGTGTGTTTGTGACCAAGGCAACATTCACAGCACTGGTGGTGATTATGAATATTCCAGCTTAGTTCTCAATCTATAACAGACTCTCCATATACAAAGCAGAAGAAAAACATTTATTCAGACACGAGTAAGCCAAATCCCCAAATCAGAAGGCCAGTGCTGTCATAGTGACTAAGAAGTCAATACACATTAGCAAGGCAGGGGACAAAGGCATTTCCAAGCCCTCCCCCTTGCTGGGACTTTTCTACAAACAAACACTCATGAGCCTAAACTGTGCCTAGCTGCCTGTGTCCTTCTCAGCTCTAACTAGCCTGACCATCTTTCTCCCAGCTCTGCTCCACCCTTCCTATTCCACCTGTTTAGCAAACTCTTCCCACCACATGTGACTTAAGCTTCTGTGTGATTTAAGCATTAAGGTCACATGGACCTATTAATAAATGGGAAAGATTTTCCCATTTAAACTACCATTACAGTATATAGTTTTTTAAAAGCAAGTCAAGAAAGAGCTTTGTGCTATTGAACTCAGCCTACCATTCCTGTAGAAAGGATGAAAAAAAATTCTCTAGATATTTTGCAGTTTGAGAATGTAAAAGCCTTGTGTTCCTGATAATGATTGAGTTAATACTCATGGGTATAGCCGTGTTTATTGTATCAAAAGAATAATAAAACTGAATTTAGCTTTACTACTTAATACCTGTAGTCTTAGGAAGTCATTTACCTCTCTGAGTTGACTTCCTCAACCGTAAAATCATGGCATTCAACCAGAAGTCAAAGGACTTCTAAGGGCCCTTCAAACTTCAAACTTGTAATGTTTCAAACTCTTGCAGGTTCTGTCAAAGTAACAAATATATTCTATGGGTAATGCCTCCTTCCTTTTATTTTGTGAGTTTAGGCTCTTGTGAATGTGGCATTGCTCTTTGAACATAACTTTCTCTTAATTTTTTTATTAATTACTTTTACTTCATTAAATATTTTCTAATTAAAATGTAAAAAAAACATTTTTGAAATTTTGAGTTTTAAATTATCTGCCTTTCTCCAGCCCTTCTTCTCTTTGAGAAAGCAAGCAATTTGATATCATTTGATATCCATTTAGAAATGTACATTTTCTCCTAAGTATTGCTTTGGCTGCATCCCACAAATTTTGAGCTGTCTCATTGTTGTCATTCTCTTTAATGAAATTATTGATTGTTTCTCTTATTTGTTCTTTGACTCACTCTTCTTTGGGTTTATATTATTTCATTTTCAATTAGCTTTTAATTTATGCTTCCACAGCCTTTTGTCAAATGTAAATTTTATTGTATTATGGTCTGAAAAGGATGCATTTAATCTTTCTGCTTTTCTACATTTGGTTGTGAGGTTTTTATGCCCTGATATCCATGGTCAGTTTTTCTGTAGGTGGCATGTGCTGGTGAGAAAAAGGTATACCCTTTTCTTTTCCCATTCAATTTTTTTACCAGAGGTCTATCATACCTAATTGTTCTAAGATTCTGTTTATCTCCTTCACTTCTTTCTAATTTTCTGGTTAGACTTATCTAGCTTTGAGAGGGGAAAGTTGAGGTCTCCTATTAATGTAGTCTTATTTTCTCCTGTAATTCATTTATATTTTCCTCGAAGAATTTGAATGCTTTGCCATTTGCTGCCTATATGTGTTGTATTGCTATTATTTCATTGCCTATGGTTCCTTTTAGCAAGCTGTAGTTTCCTTGTTATCTCTTTTAATTAGGTCTAATTTTGTTTTCACTTTGTCAGAGATCATGATTGCTACCCTGCCTTTTTTACTTCAGCTGAAGCATAATTGATTTTGCTCCAGGCCATCATTTTAACTGTGTATGTTGGTCTGTTTGAAGTCTGTTTCTTATGAACAACTTATTGTTGGATTCTGGTGTCTAATTCATTTTGCTATTCATTTCTCTTTTATGAGTATTCATCCCATTCACATTTACAGGTATGATTACTAACTCTGCATTTTCTCTAACCTATTTTCTTCTGTTTGTCCTTCTCTCTTTTTATCCTATCCCCCCTCTTAAGTCTATTTTGCTTCTGACCACTGTGTTCATTTATCTGCTTTCCTTTTTATCACATCCCCTTTCTCTTATCCCCTTTCTTTCTTCCCTATTAGATGAAATGGATTTCTATTACGAATTGGGTATGTAGATATATTTTCACTCTTTGATCAAATTTAGATGTGAATGAGGTTTGAACACTGACTACCCTTTCCATTTTCTTCTCCACTATAAAAGTTCTTCCTTGCACACTTCCTTTATGTGAGATAATTTCCCTCCTTCTTCTTTTCCCCTTTCTCAGGGCATCCCTCTTTCTTACCTATCCAGTTAAAAAAACCCATCATTCTAATGTAATTGACTCATTCTTCCACCCCCTTTATATGTAGAATTCTTCTAAGTCTTATGAGTTAACAAATATTTTCTTTCCATATAGAAAGGTAAACAACTTAACCTTATTGAGTACCTTGTGATTTCTCTTTCATTTTACCTTTTTATGCTTCTCTTAAGTCTTGTATTTGAAAGTCAGATTTTCTCTTGAGCCCTGGTCTTTTCATTAGAAATTCTTGAAAGTCCTCTCTTTCATTAAGTATCCATTTATTCCTCTGAAGGATTATGCTGAATTTTACTGAGTAAGTGATTCTTGGTTGTAATCGCAGTTCTTTTGCTTTCTGGAATATCATATTCCATACACTCTGTTCATTTAATGTGATAGCTGCCAAATGTTGTGTTATCCTGATGGCAGCTCCACAATATTTGAATTGTTTCTGTCTGGTTACTTGAAGTATTTTCTCTTTGACCTAGGACCTCTGAAATTTGGCAGTAATATTCCTGGGAGTTTTCATTTTTGGATCTCTTTCAAGATGTGATTGGTGAATTCTTTCATTTCTGTATTACCCTCTGGTTTTCTTTTATTTAGTATTTCTTTTTCCCCAGTTATGTGTAAAATCAATTTTTAATATTTGTTTTTAAAATTTTGAGTTTCAATATAAATGTGTAGTCATGCAAAATATTTCCATAATAGTCATGTGGTGAAAGGAAACATAGTCAAAAAAGAGTTTCAGAAAAAATTAAGTAAAAAAAGTATGCTTTAACCTGTATTCAGATACCATCAGTTCTTTCTGTGGGTGTGGATAAGATTTTTCGTCAGTTTTCTAGTGTCACTGTATTGCTGAGAATAGGTAAGTCATTCAGAGCTGATTATCTTACACTATTGCTGTTACTTTGTACACAGTAGATGTCACTTTGCATGAGCTCATGTAAATCTTTCCAGATTTTTTCTGAGAAGAGTATGCCATCATATACACACACATACCGCAATTTGTTCAGTCATTTCCCATTTGGTGAGCATCCCCTTAGTTTCCAACTCCCTACCTCCAAAAAAGAGCAGCTATAGATATTTTTGTACGTATAGTTCCTTTTCTTCTTTTTTAAAAATCTCTTTTGGGATACAGACCTAGTAGTGGTACTGCTAGGTAAAAGGGTATGCATAGTTTTCTAGCCCTTTGGTCATATTTCCAAATTGCTCTCCAGAATGATTGAGTCATTTCGTAACTCCACCAACAGTGCATTAATGTCTCATTTTCCTCACATTCTCTCCATTTGTCATTTTCCTTTTCTGTCCTATTAACCAATCTAATAGATATGAGGTAGTACTTCAAAATTGTTTTAATATGCATTTCTTTAATCAGTAGAGAATTAGAGCATTTTTTCATATGGCTATAGATAGCTTTGATTACTTTGTCTGAAAACTGTTTATATATTTTTATCATTTATTAATTGGTGAATGACTTATTTTTATAAATTTGACTCAGTTCTCTATCTGTTTGAGAAAAGAGACCTTTATCAGAGAAACTTGCTTTAAATTTTTTTTCCACAGTTACTATTACTAAATGTATTCCTTCATCCTGTTTGCGCCCATTTATTCTGTTCACTCTCTCCTTTCACCTTGTCCCTCCTCAAAAGTGTTTTGCTTCTGACCACTACCTCCCCCAATCTGCCCTCCCTTCTATTACACCCTTCCCCCTTCCCTTATCCCCATTGCCTCCTATTTTCCTGTACAGTAAGATAGATTTCTGTACTCAATTGAATGTGTATGTTATTCCTTCTTTGAGCCAATTCTGATGAAAATAAGGTTCACTCACTTCTCCTTATCTATCCCCCTTTTCCCCTCTACTGTAAAAGCTTTTCGTTGCCTCTTTTATGTGAATAATTTACCCCATTCTACCTTTCCCTTTCTCCCAGTACACTCCTCTTTCACACTTTAATTTTATTTTTTTAGAAATCATTCCTTCCTATTCAACTCACACCTGTGCCTTCTACCTATATATACTCCTGCTAACTTCCCTAATAATGAGAAAGTTCTTATGAGTTACAAGTATCATCTTCTCATATACAAATATAAATAGTTTTACGATTTAAGTCACTTATGATTTCTGTTTCCTGTTTACCTTTTTATGCTTCTCTTGAGTCTTAAATTTGAAAGTCAAATTTTCTATTCAGATCTAGTCTTGTTTGAAAGTTCTCCATTTCATGGAGTGTCCAATTTTTTCCCCTGAAGGATTGCACTAGTTTTGCTTGATAGATGATTGTTGGCTGTAATCCTGCCTCTCTTGCCCTCTGGAATGCCACACTTCCAAGCCCACCGAACCTTTAACGTAGAGGCTACTATATCTTGTGTTATTCTGACTGTGGCTCCAAGGTACTTGAATTGTTTCTTTCTGGCTGTTTGCAATATTTTCTCATTGACCTGGGAGCTCTGGAATTTGGTTATAATATTCCTGGGAATTTTCATTTGGAATCTCTTTCAGGAGGATTGGTGAATTCTTTCTATTTCTTTTTTACCCTGTAGTTCTAGAATATCAGAATAGTTTTCCATGATAATTTCTTGAAAGATGATATGCATGCCTCTTTTTTGATCATGGCCTTCAGGTAGTTCAAAAAGGCTTAAATTATTGTTCCTCAGTCTGTTTTCCAATTTAATTGCTTTTTTCCCCCAGTGAGATATAACATTTTTTTCTATTTCTTTTTTCTGTTCTTTTAACTTTGTTATTTTCTCATGGATGTCGCATGCATTCATTAGCTTTGACTTGCCCAATTCAAATTTTTAAGAAATTGTTTTCCTCTGTGAGCTTTTGTACCTTTTTTTTCTATTTGGCCAGTTCTGCTTTTTATGGAGTTATTTCTTTTTGTCAATTTAGTTTTTTAAGGTGTTATTTACTTCAGTATTTATGTGACTCTTTTACCAAGCTGTTAATTATCTTTTCAGGATTGTTTTCCTTTACTTTCATTTCTTTACCTAATTTTTCCTCTACCACTCTTATTTTTATTTTTTTGGTTCCTCCAAGAATTCTTATTGGGCTTGTCTTAATTTTATAATTTTTGTTTCTAAAAGCTTTTTGCTTGTGGTTGTTTTGACTTCATTGTCTTCTGAGTTTGTGTCTTGCTCTTCCCTTTCACTGTAGTAGCTTTCTATGGTCAGGTTCCCTTCCTTCCTTCCTTCCTTCCTTCCTTCCTTCCGTTTGCTTACTTTTCCACCCTATTTCTTGGGATTTTATGTTAATGTTGACCTTTGTTCCTGGCATGCGGATGATTGTATCAAACTTGAAGGTTTTTTTCCATTGCATTTTCTGAACTAGTTCTGGGGGTTTGGAAGTTTTTGGTGCTTCCAAGGTGGTATGATATGGGGAGAGGTGTTATCATTGCTTTCTTGGTCAGAACTCTGGTCATTACCCAGGAAGGAACCTCCCTCCAAGCTAATCCCTTGAGATTATAGTCAATACTTCTGCTTAGGCTGCCTCCACTTTTGGGATCAGAAGCAGTACTGTAGGCAGAAGTGATACTGCCCCTTGGGTCTCCCACTCTCTCTTATTTAAAAGTCCTTCTCACTGCCTTTGAACTCTGACCTAGAAGTGGGTATAGGCTATGGAGTTGCCTAACAATTTCTAGTCCTGCATCTAATACTGAAACAACCCTGTGCTCTCTTTCTAACCACTTGCCAGATCCTCTTGCCACCTTTTTCTTGAGAACTCCCAAAGCTATTCCTGCTTCTGTCACCATCCAGCTGCCCCCTTCCTCATGTGATAGATCTCTTTTTCTGATTCTACTGTGTTGTTTTGGGGAGGAAGAGCAGTGTCTCACTTTGACCTTTTGTTGGCCCTGCCACTCAGTTATTCAATTTGAGGTGTTAGTTTAAAGTTGTTTGGAGGGGAATGGTGGGAGAGCTCAGCTGAGGGCTTTCTGTACTCTCATTTCTTGACTTGGCTTGAAGTTCCTATGCTTTTCTCTTAAAAATTTCAGATCACTGTCATCCATTTGATGTTGCTCATTAGAAGTCTTAAGTCTCAGCTAAAATCCCACCACTGCAAGAAGTCTTCCTCAGTTCCCCTTAATGCTAGTCTCTTGAGATTATCTCCCATTTGTCCTATATGTATTTTGTTTATACATGGTTGTTCACATGTTATTTCCTCTATTTACATTGCAGTTTCCTTGAACACAGAGACAATCTTTGCCCTTTTTTTTTGTCTCCCCAATGCTTAGCACAGTGCCTAGCACAAAATAAGTGCTTAATAAATGCTTGTTGACTGCTTTTCTTGTCTTACCAGACTAGTCACAGTAAAGTAAAAGCAGGGGCTGAGGCAGCTGTAGGCCAGGTCTCTTTTTCCTTTTTTTATTTTAAGCTTTTGCTTATTTTAAGAACAAGAAATGTGCTTCACCAAGATTGGTCTTGGCACATAGTAGATACTCTCAAAATATTTATTAAGTACAGTGTTAAAAAGGAATTAATAATTTTTTTATTGTTTTTATCCTCCTATTGTCATTTGTTGTTCAGTTGTTTCAGGCATATCTGACTCTTTGTGACCCCATGTGGGATTTCTTGGCAAAAATACTGGAAGAATTTGCCATTTCCTTTTCTAGCCTATTTTACTGATGAGGAACTGAGGCAAACAGGGTTAAGTGACCTACCAGGGGCCACATAGCTAGTAAGTATTTGAGTCCAGATTTGAACTCAAGTCTTCCTGACTTCGGGTCTGGCACTTTATTCACTGTACCACCTGGCTGCCCATTCTGTACAGTAAACTTTAGAGGTCATCCAGTCCAGCTCTTCTTAAACTGTGGGTTGAGAAGTTCTGAATGGAAAAAGTTTAAGAAGTCCTGAAAGTCCAACCCCCTCGTTGTGTAGATAAGGAAACCAAAGCCTAGAGAAGCTTCAGTGATTTGACCAGAGTCACAAAGGTATGTGAAGACGAGGAATTTGAACTCAAGTTCTCTGATTCCAAATCCAGCACTTTATTTTACTGCACCATGTTACCTCTTCAGTTTAATAATGATGATTGTTGGGTATGGAATGGGGAAAAAACTCCTCTGTTTATCCAGTCACACACACACACATATTCACACACTCACACACACACACATTCATACTCACATTCACACACACACACACACACACACACACAGTCCCCCGAAGTAGTGGCAGTATTGTGTGCTATACTAATAAAAAGAGGTGATGCCTTTATTTGAAGGTGCTTTCCCCCACAAATGGTGCAGAAAGTAAAACTTGTGTAGACGTAGATGGCCCAGGTTTGCCAAAGGTCCTCTTTTGAATACTGTGAAACAGTACCCTCATCCATCGCACTACGACTGATGCATGTATTTCATGAATATGTCTCCTTGAATTCTTGAAAGAGAATAAATATGATTGTTTTTTCTTTAGGTTATTCCCTAATCTGAATGTGGTGAAGGTTTGGGAGGAGGGTATACTTGGCTTTTGAAGAGTATTGATAACTCTACTGAAAGTAAAGAGGAAGTGGTTAAAAAGATATTAACTGCTCATACTCAGCTTTCTGGAGCTCTCCTAGAGAGCGGTGGGGAGCAGAGGTATGTGCAAATATCTTGTTCCTAACTGTGACTAAAGTCTCTGAGAGAAATATACCCTAATGAGCCCAAACTTATTTCTCTCCACTATCATATCTTTTAATGATAAAATATCTGCTTTAAATAGGAAGAAGACATTAATTTGAATATATGGATATTGTGCATATATCACCATTTGTGGTGATAACATGTGGAAATAACATGTGAACAACTATGTACAAACCAAAGAAGAAAAGTAATATTTTTGATCCTTTATAATTTTTACTTTGGTTACTAAATATATATGTAAGAACTACTGTGACTTTTAATTAATTTTCAAAGTAAAAGCAGAATGCCCAGTACATTGGTTGTGGTTCTAATTGCAATACATGCACATCAATAGCTTCATTGAACTATTTTAAATTTTTGTTTTTGCATTCGCCATGCCCAACGTTATGCCTTGGTGCAGACTGGACACTTAAATGCTTGTTGAATTGAATAGAGTTAAACTGTGATTTAGTAAATTCTTTCCATGTTGTTCGGGACCCTCCCAGGTACTAGAAGAACACTGTGACTTTAAGGCTGCTTTGCCAAGATTTGTAGGTTGAGAGAGAAACAAAGGTAGAAGAGGAAAGCACGAAAGACTATCAGATGAGCAAAAAGGAACTCCCGAGAGGTTAAGGAAGAAAACATCTTAGAGATTTGCTAGTTAATATGAGAAAAGATTGCAATTCTCCCCTCCACCCCTAGCCTAGTAGAAAGAGAGAAAGATGAATTTCGTGGTTCTGTTGCCTAGAAAGAAAGGAAAATGAGTAATTAAAACTAGAAAATTGAATTTCATGTGAAAACTGGTTTTAAAGGCCTGGCATTTAATCAAATGAAAAGTATGATATACCCTTACAAATTGTGCAGTTGATATTACTATTAATAATGCTCTGTATATGTACATGTGTATGTATGTGTGTGTATGTATGACTTTTGGATCATGGACCATAGCATTGGACCTAGAAAACGCCTTAGAAAGGAAAACTACCTCATTTTACAGATGAGGAAATGGGCCTAAAAAGATAAATACCTTGCCATAGAGGTAATAAAGGTAGAACCAGGATTTGAACCCATACTTCTAACTACAAATTCACCATTTTGTTGTACCACACTGCCCTCCTGGGAACCAGAAATCAAAAAATAAATATTTATATCATGAGTAGTATTGAATATAGCATGTATAAAATTATTAGATAAGCATTCACTAAGGTAAGTGAATATTTAATGTAATTTATATTCCTTATAATTTCTCTGTTGCAGAATTAGTTTTTGAATCACAGCTTGTCTTGAAACCTTTTTTTTAAAAATAGGATTTGTATGTCTCCGTTTGCTGTTTTCTTAAAGAAGGCTGCATCAGAGATAAGGCATACAGAATAGTTAACATATCCTTTCTTAATGCCAATTTTAATGTACTTTCTGGAAGGAAGTTTGTCTGCAAGACTGTGAAAGGTCGGTCATGTCTTCTGGGATCTGCAGTGTTTGGACTGAAGTCAGGTAGTTGACACTATATAACACTGGCTGACAGGTCAAAAAATTGACACCTGAAAAACCAACCAAAGGTTAAGGAGAGGAGAGTTAGCCTTGTTGCCTGGCAACAGGATTCTGGTTAGCATCTGTTCTTTCAGAGACTGGAATCATGATCTAACTTTGTAATTGGTACATTATTATTACTTTTTAAAATCAATAACTTATTAGGTAATTTTTTTAATGTAACATCTTTAAAAATAAAAAGATTGAACGTAAGATCTCTCAAGCCTGCTACTCTACATTTTGCATTCACTTATTTGTTTATTCTGTGGTAAGTCTTGCAGCAATTGAAGGGCATTTGTTTAGTCTGAGGTATTGCAAATGGGTATCAAGATAAACCTAAGCTGGACTAATGGCCCATCTGCCATCGTGAAACAAGCTGGCCACACAACAGAAGGTCACATATTCTATCAACCTTGGACCTTAAGCAAAGTCTGCAGGAGAAAGAATATGTTCACAAAGGAGAAGATGATTGGCTAAGGATATCTCTGTTTTGCTGATGGGCATAAAAAGCAACCTTTTTCTAGTCATGATTTTATGATAAGATGAAACTTAATTCCTGATTCCTTCAACTCCTGCTTTACCTTAGGCAATGATTTTTCACTGTCAGACTGCATCAAAAATAATGTCACATTCAACATTCTTTATATTGGATATGGGCGCGGGTAGGAAAGTTATATTCCTGTCTGTACAAAGGGGTTGGTAAGACCATTTCTATCTGAATGTCCTAGATATTAAAAGCACCACCTTCAAAATCATAATGGCTCACCAATAGTTAAACCATTCTACAAGGATGAGTTTATATGAGAAGAAAAATGTTAAGAGACTGAGAAATAATAGATTGTAAGGAAAAAGAGAAAAAAGTTTGAGGATGAATGGAGGCATAGTATAAGAGAAGGCAAAAAAAATAGCTTATTCAGAACACTTTGTAACCTGGCCCCATCTTACCTTTCCAGTTTTGTTACACTTGCTCCCCAACATACACTCTTTGATCCAGTGACATGGGTCTCCTAGCTGTTCCTGGAACAAGATACTCATCTCTCAGCTCTAGGCATTTTCCCTGGCTATCCTCCTTGGCTGGAACACTCTTCCTCCCTCAACTCTATTTGCTGACTTCCAGGTAAAATCTTACCTTCTATAGGAAGCCTTCTCCAAACCTTCAATTTCAGTGCTATTCAACTCTTAATTGCTTATTATTTATCATGCATATTGCTTTACTCTTCATGTATTTGTTTGCATGTTGTCTCCCCCATTCAATTTTTTTAAATAATATTTTATTTTTTCCACAATTAAATGGTAAAACAATTTAAAATTTCTTTTTAAGTTTTGTTTTCCAAATTTTATCCCTCTGTCCCTCTTTTTTCCTCTCCCTGAGATAGTAAACAAGCTGATATAAGTTATATGTATGCAATCCTGGAAAACATTTCTATATTAGTTTAAACAAAATAGAAGGAAAGGAAGGAAGGAAGAAAAGAAGGAAAGAAGAAAGAAAAAAGATGTTTCCGTCTGTATTCAAACAATATCAGTTCTTTCTGTGGAAGAGGATAGCATACTTCATGACGAGTCCTTTGGGATTGTCTTGGACCCCTGTATTGCTGACCATAGCTAAATCATTCACACTTCTTCCTCTTACAATATTTCTCTTAGTGTGTTCAGTGTTCTTGTTCTGCTCCCTTGACTTTGCATCAGTTCATGTAAATCTTTCCAGATTTTTCTGAAATTATCCTGCTTGTCATTTCTTATTATAGCCCAGTAATGTTCCATCACAGTCATATATCGCATCTTGTCTTGCCATTACTCAATTGATGAGCATATCACCTTCATTTCCAGTTCTTTGCCTTCAAAAAAGGTGCCGTAAATATTTTTATTCAAATAGATCTTTTTCCCTTTTCCTCCATTTTCTCGTAAGCTCCTTGAGGGCAAGAACTGTCTTTTTCATCTTTTTGTATCCTCAGTGCTAGAATATAGTAGGTGCTTAATACATGTTTATTGATTGGTTAACAATAACAACTATCATGTATATAGTTCCATAAGGTTTATAAAGCTCATTATATGTGTTATCTCATTTGATCTTTACAACACTCAGAAGTAGGTGCTATTCTTAGTCCCATTTTACAAATAAGGAAACTGAGTGATTTGTGTAGACTGAAACAGGATTTGAATTGAAGACTTTTTGATTCTCAGTCCAGGACTCTATGTACTGTTTCACTTAGCTGTCTTAATTAACATCCTGTTTCTAGAAGCAATGGTAATATTAAGTTTATCACAGTTTCCATAACAAGGAATTGAGGTGGGGTTTGAGAGTGTGAGTAAAGTATATTTCTATTTCCATAGGTAAGGAGATGACAGGATATATGGAGTGGATCTCTGGAAGAACTGTAATCATCATCAGACAGAAACAGTTTTCAAAAAAAGGAAGGTTTTTTTTTATATGGATGCAAGACCAGGTCACTGCAACCAGAAATTTCAAAAAGCTTTTCTCTGAGGAACCTGAGCTCATTGATCAGTGCATTTTTTTTTTTTTTTGCAAATAAATGATAGAAATTGTGTAACAGATATCCCTGTTTACTGTGATATTTAAAATTTGGTACTTATCAAATAAATAGAAAGATGAGATCAAATCGTCTTCAGGCTGCATTCCCAGCTTCTTCTGCCATGCCTCTGCTCTTCATCCTGAAGCCTCACGTTAGCCCTTGAATCTACATATTAGAAATGGCCTCATCCTCTTTTTTGATGGCTTCTCCCAAAATCTCCATGTCAGGAGAGTGCCCTCACAAGCCATGTCTCAGTCTTCTCCAGCATACACTTAGGTCTCCTTCTACCATTCATCCCTCTCCATGTACCTTTGTCTCCCCTTATCTCCCACCTCATTTTCATCTTCCTTTTATGTATTGTCTTTGAGTTTTAGAATTTAATGTCGTCCAGGTCAGGGAATATTTTTCTGTTTGACCTTAGTATAGTGCTTGATGTGAAGTAAAAGGTTTTGCTATTTGATTGACTGATCAAAAGCATATGGGAACAGGATAAAGTGTGTATCATTTTCATCATCCTATCTGTTATCGAGTTACCCTGAAGATGCTTTTGGAGAACCTGTAGAAATTAAGCTTACATTCTAATACTTTTATTCAATTGCAAAAAGCTATCATTTTATTCATCTGTGAACTATTTGAACAACTTGTCCCAGGACCATTTCTATCTGAACTCTATCAAATATAAGATGAGAAGAACAAGAATTATAGTGAAAATATATTATTATTATGTTATAGAATGTATTCTTTTTCAGGTATAGCATGATTTCCTATCTGTTTCATCTATCCAAGAAACATATACTGAAACACTAACTCAACTGCTTACTTGTTCACTTTCATATTATATGCTGGATGATAAGTATTTCTTGTCAACCTTGTTATGCCAGTGTGATTAGTTAGACCTTGCTCTTTCAAATAACCTTGGATCTCATTGACTGAGTCTTGACCTATAGCAGGGATTGATGTAATTAGCACAA
>CM053769.1:243185012-243213772 GCA_028658325.1 Potorous gilbertii
TCACAAGATGAAGAATAGGTTTAGGAGTAAAAAAGCATAGGAAAATGGAAGGAAAGGCGATCAGATAAAGACATTTTAAACTTCTGTATTGTGGAGGTAAGATAAAGATCTAGAGTAAATCTAGTGTATGGAAAGAGTCCTTTTCTTGATGATTTGAGGTCATGATCAGTTACTATAATGTATTGTAATACAGTGATGCTGCTAGGATCTTTTAAAATACCCAGGCCAGTAATAAATGGCCCCAAATTATCATGCATTTATTTATTTGTGCTGTAGAATGTAAATTTCTTAAGGTCAAAAGTCATTTCTTCTGTCTTTGCATTTACAGTGTCTGGTGTAGTGCTTTTTTCACATAGCAGGTTAATTTGATAATTGGTACCTTATGAGAACTCATAAAATATGATAGTTGATTTGAATAGAATGGATCCTAGGGCTTGTTTTGTGGCTCTCTGGCCATTGGTTTCCTATATTTGTGTTAGTTTTCAAGCTCTTTCTCTCCAGCCAGAGCAGACCATAAAGCAGCAATAGTGCCAAGAACGGTGTTCAAGTTGGTTTACTTGCAGGCACACTACAGGTGTCCTGCATATAATCATTGAAATGGCGTCTCCTCTAGTAAAACTCCTTAGTCCTTCCCCCTCCATCGCTACAATTTAAGTTTGTAATAGTGGCACAAGGCTTTTCCTGGGGAATTAATGACTGGCTGTTTGGGGTTAATGGCCCTTGGCTTTGCCTCAGGCCATCAGCTCCTCCCAGGCAGTCATTAATTCCCCAGAAAATGCTTGGCACCGGAATCCTTACTGCTTAATTCAGCCATGCCTTTTTCTAGAAATTTCAAAAATTGTCACAGTTGCCTGACCTTTCTTTGTGAGATGAGCTACTTTATCTTGTGTGCTCTTAATTTTACCTGTGGTTCTCTCAATCAGTCAACTTTCTAACTAGGAATAGCAACATCCTGAGTTTCTGCTTTTCTTTTCCTTCTGGGGCTCCCCTTTCATGAGGGAGAGGTCTTTTTCTTCTGACAAAATGACACTTAAACTGATGCTTACAGAATAATAGAAAATATGCAGAGAGAAGGGAAGTAGTTGAAATGAATCAAAATAAAGACTTTTTAGTCATTTTTATAAATTTATAAGCCATTAATTTGTGTATATTTTTTTCTTAATGATATCTTAACATAGTCATGTTATGAGTCTTTGAGAAATAGGATAATAGGGGGGAAAATCTTTTGGAATTTTTATTAGAAGAATTGAATCCTTTCACTTGCTACTTAGCTAATGTTGGCCAGTCATTTACTCTGTTTTTACCTCTGTTTTCTTGCCTATAAAATGAAAAAGTTGGATTAGATAATCTCAGAAGACCCTTACAACTCTAAATCTCAGGATCAAAAAGCACTGGACCAGAAACCAGAAGATAAGAGTTTAAGGTTTCTGACTAGGCCTAGGTATGAGCTTGGATTAGCCAGATGACTAACCTCTTTGATCCTTAATTTCCTCATCTATCCTATATACCTCATAGAGTTATTGTGTATATCAAGGAGAGAGTATATGTGAAAGCAATTTGTTAATTGTTATAGGCTGTACAAGTGTAAGAAAATGTTATTCTGATGGGTTTCCCTTGCTCCTGCTGAAAACAGTAGAAGAGCTCAGCTTTGGTGGAAGGGGAAGGCCCTGAATTTGACCTGATTACCTGTTTCAACAATGATCAATGAAAAGGTTTCCATCACTGAAAAGGGAATGACAGGGTAGGGGCTGTTGTTGGAGAAGAATTATTAAGAAACAAGGACTATTGAAGTCCTTCAAATGACCAAATATCCTAATAAAATTAAGTTTGATCATTTTGAGGTTATTGAGACTAGATGAAGGGCATATGAATTACAGTAAAAAAGAAACTAAAGTAAGAGCTTGAGGCATTGTTTTATAGAAAGAATGATGACTTTTTCCTGAGATCAAGAAAATGATAAAAGGTCCACTAAGGAAACAAAATTGGGTGATTGTATAGAAGAGAGTAATTTAAAGAGTAATTTGATCCTTTGGGTGCCAGGAAAAGATTGTTTATTATTGTCCTCAGGGAAATTTTCAAAGGAGTTGAAGTTGTCTTTACTTGCTTTTAGTCTCTGCCTTCCCTTCTCTCTTCTTTTATATCACCAGGAACATTTTCAATTTTTAGAAGGGAGAGAATGATATGGCTTAGAAGAATCTCATCCATGAATTTCAGAGATCGTTGAGGGAGATTTGGGGTGTGTGGTGGGGAAATCTTCTTTGGATTTCAAAAATTGTACTATATTGACTGACTACCTACTCATAACTAATCCTCTCTAATTTTTCTTGTCTCTAAATTGAAATTCATGATATTGTGATATTTATGGCTAAAAGGGAATTTAGCGATCCAGTTCCTTTCTTTTACAATTGAGGAAATTGAAGCTCAGATTGATTTGTTTACATATTACATAGGTCAGTAAGTGGGAGAACCAGGATTTAATCCAAATTTTTAAATTCCAAATAGTAGTCTATGAGATATACAATCTTCCTGACTTTTGTAGGTGAGTTGTGGAAATAGAATTTTTCCTTTTTTTTTCCTCCTTTGAGTGTTTTCTGTGTTATCCTCTACTCTCTGTCAGAGACTAAAGATGGAGAAAAAAATAGGGGCAACCAAATCTATTTCAAGGTGTCCTATTACAGACCCTGGAGTTAGACTGAAGAAGATGCAAACAGTTGACCAAAAGACTAAAGTCTAAACTTTCCTAAGTAGGGGAATGATCTCTTTTCTTCAGCTTACCCTCTCCTCTGCTGTTTTTCCATACTCTGTGATCCCGCTGCATTTATGGTCCATATGTTCTTTTAAATGGAAATAAGTCAACCAGGGCCATAGCCAGAGGTGGTAGTGTTGTCTAAATGTGAAGTCAGTTGAGTTGTTAGTACTTTAGGTGGTTTAGAAACTTTCCTCCTACATATCTACAAAATCTTATAATTTCTACTTTGTTCAGTTACTAGCTGCGTATCTGAAAAGTGGATTTCATCTGCTAACAGATGATCTGGTTTAAAAGCATATCCACCACTTTTAATGCAAAATATTAGTTTTTCACTGCAAAAAGCATAAGAGATGTGTAATTTTTAAGTTTTTATGTAAGCAAATTTACTTTAGTCTTTTCAAGTCTACCTTTGAAGAGAGTGCTTCATTAATTTATTGATTAAGAGTTAGAAGTTAATACTTTAATTTGAAAAAAATTGTTTTTTTTTGTTTTTAGATACTTTTTATCCCAAATATACCCTTTTCTCTCCCCATTTATAACAAAAAGTGAAAAAGGGGGGAAAAAGTAGTTCAGAATCTACCAACACATCTGCTGTTTGATAGTGTATATAATTTTCCCCACCCACAATCCTCCTCCTTTACAAAAAAGGGAGTCTTATTTTTTAGTTACTGAAATTATATAGCATTCAGTTTCATTTTTTGTGCTCTTTACATTTACATTGCTGTTATTGTGGATATTATTTTCTTGATTCTGCTTACTTCACCCTGCATCACTCAATTTCTATAACTCTTCCTATGTTTGTTTGAATTCTTAATAGTCATCATTGCTTAACTGCTTACTGGCATTTCACTACAGACATATACCACATTGTGTTTAACCATTTGCCACTTGATGGTCACCCACTTTGCTTCCAGTTCTTTAGTAATACAAATGGTTCTGCAGTCAATATTTTGATGTTTATGACACCCTTGTTTTTGTCTTTGGCTCTCTTGTGGTATATGCCTAGTATTGGGATCTCTGGGTTAAAGGGTTTGGAAATTTTAATCAATTTTTTTAGCATAATTTGAGGTTATGCTAATAACCTTTGAGTCACTTCACAGTTTTACCAAGACTATTGAATAATTAATCAAGTAACGAGCATTTATTATTTGCTATGTGCCAGGTATTTTGCTAGATGCTAGGGATACACATACAAAGAATGAAACATCGCTGCTCACAAGGAGCTTGTGTTCTAGTTAAGTATATTTGTGTCTTTTTGCGGACCCCCAATATTGACTGTTTCCATCTTTTGTTATCTTTGCCATCGCTAGATGAGTGTTTTGAACTATATTTTTCTTATTATCAGAGCAGTTTTTCATATTGTTGTTAATAGTTTGCAGTTACTTTCTGGAGAATTATTTGTTCAAATCCTATGACCATTTGTCCACTGGTCAAACCTTTTATTTTACATAGGAGGAATCTGAGAGATAGTGAGGTAAAAATGAATTAAGGACACATAACTAGTTATTAAAGTAGTAAATCCACAGTGTAAACACTTTTCCATCATTTTGCAGATTGACCTAATCAACTCGTGGTACATAGGGTCATAGACTTAGAGGTAGAAGGGCTTTTAGGGGTCACCTAGCCTATACTCTAATGCCATGTAACCAGCTTCCTGCTGGACATTTCTACCTGAATGTTCCACAGGCATTTCAAACTCATTATTTCCAAAAGAAATGCAGTATTTCTCCTCTTCTTTCCAACCAAATAAGTAACAAAAACACCTTCCTTATTTCTGTTGAGGGTACCACTGTATCTCTAGTCACCCAGGTTCACACATTTGAAGTTATCCATGAGTCTTTCTTCTTGTTCAATTTCCATATTTATTCAGTTGCCAGAGTATTGCAGATTTTTCTTCTATAATATTTTCCACTTGAAACTTCTGCCCTGTGCTGTGCTGTTGACACAGATATGAACAGATACTTCTGAGATAAATCATAAGCTTCTTGGGAACAGAAATTGTTTTATTCTTGGTATTTGTATTCCCAACATCAGGCTCAGAGCTTGGCACCTAGTGTATTCTAAATACATGTTTTTTGACTGATTCATTTAATTATTATTAATTCCTATTATTGTGATTGATAACTTCTCTCCAAACTTGAATTTCAGACAGGTCATGTGATGTAGTGGAAAGAGTTCTGGACTTAGAATAGGGAGACTCTATCACCAAGTTAACACCCACAGTGGCAACTATGAATATGCCGGCATATTTCCAGGTTTGAATCACAAGATACAATAGACTCTCTTCATTGAAGACAAAACAAGACATTTATTCAAACACCAAAAAGCCAAATCTATCATAGTAACAAAGAAATCCATCATAGTAACTAAGAAGTCTATATACATTATCAGACCTTCCCACAGACCAACTCCCGTAAGCAAAAAAAAAAAAAAAATCATTCCCTTTCTCACTCATAGCTAGCTGCTTGCTTCCTCTCTCTTTCCCAGCTCTGCCTGCTCTGTCTTACTTCCTCTCAGCTCTGTTCCACCCTTCCTACTCCATCCCTTCTTGCTCCACTTGTTCAACAAGCTCTTCCCACTACAGGCTCCATGTGAGTTAGACTCATGTGACTCAGGCTTCCATGTGTCCCAAGGAGGTCACATTAATGGATGGGAAAGATCTTCTCATTCCATTAACAATATATTTGTCCCCAAGATCTTTCATATCCATTACATAGGTTAATGGGGCAGCTGGTATCAACAGAACTTTACAGCAATATAACAGGGTTAACACAAAATAAGCCCATAAAACAATATCTTAGAGTGAGCCTTGAGCACAGGCACCCCATCATTCCCCCTCAAACAAATGGGGACCAAAATCCCTTGAGGTAAGGGGTGAAGGTCTCTTCTTCTATAGATACTTCCTGCTGAGATTGGAAGTAGAGTTGTCCCTGCCCCAAGAGGTCCTGTTCAAGGGGTCATTTCTTTAGCAGGCATCCGCAGCTTGGTTGATGCCAAGTCCAGGGATGAACAAGGAGTGACATCCAACTCTTAAGTTGGTCAGGCATCTGTAGATGGAGTGTACTAAGCCTGCAGGAAACAAAGCTAACAAACAAGGTGAACAGACAAAACATATAAGGAGACAGTAACCAGAAGCAGGGTAGATGCAGAGTCAGCTGTGCTTCTGGAGTTCATGAACCCAAATAGCCTCATTCACTGTTTTTGACTGTTTTCTAATTTGCAAATTTGGGGTCATCATTTCTGTCTAGAGGTGTACTTTCTGTAATCTGAATTAGGGCCTGGCCAATTTCCTATTCTCCTTGCAGGTGTGATACAGTGTTTCAGGAGGATCTGTGGGAGCAGTTCTTACTTCCCTATTCAGTCTAATATGAAGTCCTTTTTCTTGGTTGTTTTATAGTTCATTAGTTGGAATACCATCTATTCTTCTAAAATCTATCCTTGCTCTTAATAAAGCAGTGAGCAGTTCTTGCCTTGCCAGTTTATTCTGTCTTTGAATCCACTGGCTATTTACTTTTCTCTCTCTTGGAAATTCATCTTTTTTTTATTCCCCTAAGTCACTTAACTGTGGAATCTTATGTAGCACCTCTGAAAGAGGGCGCCCTTATTTCTTCAACTAGTAGAGTCAGAATTAGATGCTTACAAGTAGGAGGAGGTGTCTTGTGAGGAACCATTAAGGGAGAACTATGATAAGCGTTGGCATCTCTGACCATCATGACAGTTTTCATTACCTCTTCCTTTAACTTTCTCATACGATCTCTAAGCAAGTACCAGGGTCTGTCTCCACTAGGTCACATAGAGTCAGTAGGACTTTGCTTACTGCATCCTTCTGCAGCCAAAGCTAACAGATTGATTCCATTGTTACCTCCTTGCATATGGTAATCCCTAAAAGCTTGTTGTACAAAAGGATTCTAATGAATACCTATGAATTTCAAATAATCTGTGTTATCTATCCTTACATCTCTGGCTCATTCCTCACTGATCTCACCATCCAAGATACTAATAATTCTCCCATCTTTTGGGTGAACTGACTCAAAGTATCTGTGACTGCCTACTTAGTAAATTCCATAATTACCTCCCTAAATACAGTGTGGTCCGCCTGGTTCTCCTTCTTCTTTCATAGTATCTAGTATTCCAAATCCACTGGCTTCTTCTCATTCTTGACATTTCTGTAGCATTTGACACTGTTGATTACTCTCTTTTCCTTGATCATCTCTTTTCCCTAGATTTTTGGAACATCAAGCTCTCTTGGTTTTCCTTCTAGTGTCTGACTACTTTTCTGTCTCCTTTGCTGGATCCTCCTCCAGTTCATACCCTTTAACTGAAGTTTCCTTCACGGTTCTGTTCTGGGCCCTTTTCTCTTCTCCTTGTATACTACTTCACTTGATCATCTCATCAGTTTTCGTGGATTTAATTATAATCTCTATGCTGATGATTCTCAAATCTACCTCTCTTGCCCCAGCTCTCTCCAATCACATCTCCAACTGCCTTTCATAAATCTTGAACTGGATATCCAGTAGACATCTTAAATTCAGTATGTCCAAAACAGAATTTATTTTCTTTTCAAACCCTCCCATTCTCTCTTTCCTATTTTTATAGAGGGAAACACCAACCTCTCAGTCCCTCAGACTTGCATCCTAGGAGTCATCCTGGATTCCTTATTATCTCATGCCTCCCCGTATCCAATGTGTTGCCAATGTCAGTGAATTTCACTTTTGTATCATGTTTCAAATATTTTGCCTTCTCTTTTCTTACACTGCCACCACTCTAGTGCAGGCCCTTATCACCTCATGCTTGAATTATTGCCTGCTGGTGGGGCTGCCACCTTAAATCTTTCCTCCTCTCATCCTTCCTCCATTCACCCCCTGAAGTGATTTTCTTAAAATTCAGGTCCAAATATATCATTCTCCCTACTTAATAAATGCTAGTGGTTTTCCGTTGCCTCCAGGAGTAAATACAAAGTGCTCTGTTTAGCATTTGAAGCCCTTCAAAATCTAGCACCTCTTCCTTTCCAGTCTTCTTCCACTTTATTCCTTGACACATATTTTTTGATCTAATGACACTAACCTTCTAACTGTTCCAAGAGTGAAACACTCCATCTTTGGGTTCTGGGTATTCTCTCTGACATTCTTGGAATGCTCTCCCTCCTTCATTCTGATCACTGACCTCCCTGGTTTTTGTAGTTCTCAACTAAAATTCTGCCTTCATCAGGAAGCCTTCCTCAAGCCCTCTCAATTACAGTGCCTTCTTTCCTTTAATTATTTCCTTTTTATACTGTATATAATTACTTTTTATATATTTGTTTACATGTTGTTTCCCTAATTGGCTTGTAAGCTGCTTGAGAGCAGAAGTGAGGCTGGTGACTTTGCTCAGCCCTCCCTCACTTAAATCCAATTCACTTGCATGTCATGGCCTGATTTTATGGTCCTCTTTGAGAAGGAAGGACAAATAGCAGCACCAGCAGCAGCAGCAACAACAGCCTTGAGCGTAGGAACTGTCTTTTGCTTCTTTTTGTATCCTAAATGCTTAGCATAGTGTCTGGCTCTTAGTCGATGCTCGATAAATGACTTATTTATTGATTGATTTATCTTTTATAATTTTGCATAATTCACCTTTGTTTTGTGATTGTTCTGTCTATTTATAGTATTGTAATTGTGTATATTGTTTTCTTGGCTCTACTTCACTGTATCAGGTCACGTAAGATATTTCCATATTTCACTGTATTCGTCATAGTCATGATTTCTTTCAGCACAGTAATATTCCTTTATATTCCTATACCACAGTTTGTTTAATCATTCCCTAATTGTTATCTACTTCTTCCTCCCCCAATTCTTGCATGTGGGAACTTTCTTCTTATTGTTGATCTCCTTGGGGGGGTCACCTAGTAGTGGCATTTCTCAATCAAAGAGTATAGATACTTTGTTTACTCTGTATAATTTCACATTGCTTTCTAACATGATCATACTGATCTTCCAGCACTATATTACTTTGCCTGTCTTTCTACATCTCTTTCAATATTGACTATGCCCATCCTTTGTCATCTTTGCCAACTTACTGAGTGAGATAAAGGTTCAGTGTTATTTTGATTTTCATTTCTCTTGTTGTTAGTGATTTGGAGCATATTTCATGAAGATGTTAATAATTTACAATTCTTTTAAGAATGACTCATTCATATCATTTGACTACTTTTCTTTTGGGGAATGACTTTTGGGATATACATCTATATGCATAGATTTTCTTTCTCAGTCTCTCTTTTTCTTTCTCACTTTCTTCTGTTCTCTCTCTCTCCCTCTCTGTCTCTCTCTGACTCTTGTTTATTTCTTGTCTTAAATACATTAATTTTGTTTGTGCAGAAGCATTTCTGTTTCTTGTATTCAAAGTTATCTATTTTATATTTTGCAATTGCCTCTATCCCTTATTTGGTTAAGAATGTATCTCTTACCTGTAGCTGTGAGAGGTATATGATCTTTTTTTTATGGTATGACCTTTAATATTAATATTACCTATCCATTTTGATTTTATTGGTCTAATTCCAATTTCTGCTAGACTTCTTTCTAATTTTCTCAGCAGTTTTTTAATCAAATAGGGAATTCTTTCCTAAGTAATTTATGTTTTCCAGTTTATAAAACACTTTTATTGAGTTCCATTGTTTCTAATTTGATCTACTTCTTTATGTTTTGACCAATACCAAATGATTTTATGACTGCTACTTTGTAATATAGTTTGAGGTCTGAAAGTGCTATTTCTCCTTTTATTCTACCTTTTTTCATTATTTCCTTTGATGTTCTAGATATTTTGATCTTCCAAATGAATTTTGTTACTATTTTTTCAAGTTCTATAAAGTTTCCCTTTGATAGTTTGATTGGCATAACCCTGAAACTGCAAATGAACTTTAATAGTATAATATTTTTTATTGTATTAGCATGGCCAAGCCATGAGAATTTAATATTACTTTTACTATTTAAGTTGTACTTTATTTCTTTAAAGCCTTTCTCTTCCATTTTGGGATTCAGGCTATGCCCTGCAATCTAGTCATGAGAAATTCTTGACCACCAAATACAAAATGCCATACCTTTTTAATCTCAAATTTTATAGATAGATTTCTTTGGAGCCCACTGTCCCTAGAAATGTTTCCATCAAACACAATATTTTTCATACTTTCTGCTAGCTCAGGTAGGAGTTTAACATTATGTCAAGGTTTTATTTGTCTGTCTGAAGAACATATACTGTAGCTTGATATGTTTTTGTCCTAACCTGTAATAAACACTGGAATATATGTAACACACTTAAAGTAAGTTGGCTTACAATTTATTCTTAACCTCTGATGCTTATATTATCTATGTGATCTTGGACAAGTCACTTAACTTCAATGGACCTGTTTCTTTTTCTATAAAATGGATAAGCTGTACTAGATGACCTTTGAAATACTTTCTACCTCTAGGTCTTTAATCCTGTGATCAATCACTAAATTCCTATTGTGATACTTATTATGACTTTGAAGTGACTATGGTTTTTGTAGGTTATACCTGCAAAGAGCAAGCTTTGATAGGTCCTATCAAATTCAAAAGTCTTTTTTTAAGGGCCTAAAGAGTAGGAATCTGTTTTCTGAGCATCAGACTATTTAAGGGCAGAGTATCTCATTTGACTGCCAAAGAATCATTTTTGGTTGTAGCAACTCTTGAAGATATCCCTGGAATTTTGATCTTTGACGGACAGGAATGAGCAAATCCTTCTAGTATTGATGTATATAGACCTACTTAATATTCTGGTAACAAAGATGAAATTGAATAGAGCTATAGACTTAGAAATGATCATCTAAATGACCTTAGAGAATCTTGGAGCTGGAGGGAACATTTTATAGATGAGTAAACTAAAGCCCATAAAGATTGTAATATAGCTAGTTTGTGGTAGATTTGAGACTAGAACTCAGATCTTAACTCCTAGTGCAGTTCTCATTCCATCAATGAAAAAAAGAGAACATAATGGATACTAAATATTGTTTGAATATACTACCTTGTGCTTTGATCTAATGGAAACTTGACATATGAAATGACAAAAGAGCCTCTAGATATGTTATATTGAACTCATTCTGGATGTGAGTAAATAGACATGGAGAGGGCCAAAGCCCACAGTCACTTCAGGGTAATCTGCCAAATTACTTATAACAGTCAGTAGAGTTATTTCCACTTTCTGTAAAGTCCTAGTGTTGGAAATTCTTTTCTTGCTCAGTGGTATGAAAGGACTTATAGTCCTGTTTCTAGATTCATTTAATATTAGAAAGTGTTAAAACCTGTTTGAGACTGAATAATAGAGTATGATTAGAAAGCATTAGAGAACAACAACAAAGACACAGCTGCTTTATGACCAGATGGTAGAGCAGAAAGCCAAAGCCCCCTCCATACATAAGAGAGGTTGTGGGAAAATTGGTGAGATATCCAAGAGGAAGGGGAGATGATCTGATGGCTTCAGATCTTTGTGGTAGAATGAGATACAAGTATAGGGAAAGCTTTAAAGTAAGGAGGGAAGTTGAGAATTCTATTTGAAGGTGGATAAAGAATCACTGTACAAGTGATATAGGAAACTTTACTTGATGAGTTGGCAAATGAAATCTGTCATGAAACTAGATACACTATTATATGCTGAGGCACAGTAGCCCTTGTGCTTTAGGACTTATAGAAGAAGAATTCATTTATGTTTATTCTTATTTAGGCATATGAAATAGGGTCATCAAATTCACCAAACCTGGGAAGATGAAAAAGTGGTGAGATTTTTCTGATTTGTGCAAGTATGAAAAGGCCTAGTTTAATTTTTAAAAATTAAGATGAATTTAATCACTGAAGGTTTACTTTATTATTGTTTGTCATAGTTATGTATATACATTTTGCAGCTTAGAAGTTGTTTGTTAGCAAAAACTATCCTTTCATATAGATAATGCCATTATACTCTGAAAGTATGGAGTAATTTTCACCATTAAAAAAATTTCTTAAGTAAATTTTAGTTCCTGTCATTGCATGAATGTCTTATTCTTTACTTAAGATTTTCATCTGTCTTTTTTCCAGAATGCCTAGAAATTGCATATATATTAAACCAGTATACGAGTCACTTAAATATGGAGCAGTGTAGAATTGATTAGAGGGAAGCCAAAGAAATGGATGAAGTCAGGCACAGTGGCAGTAAAGTACCTCTTTTACAACAAGGTTAATTAATTTAACAGGCTAATTTAACAAGCACCTACTATGTCTAAGGTAATGTGCTATGATAATAAGTCTCTCCACTGAAATTGGATTTCAATTGCTATTGAAGTACGGAAGTAACACTGGGTCTTAAAGGCTAGGCCATTGGGGCGTAAACTCTCATAGAAATAAAAGTATAGAGACCTATAGTGTGCATACATATGTTGTCAGAGGACCATTCTGACTCATAACTAGAAGGTTGGCCACTAGGTGATGGTAATTTTTTCAATAATAGAAAGTCATTGAGATATTAAGAGGGTTTCCTGAAATCATATCCTTGAAGTATTAAAGTGATTAGTAATTCATATTTAAATTTGAATCTTAAAGTTACAATTTACGTGGAGTATTTTATTTAGAATCGCGATATAAGGTAGGTAGTGTTTGTATTATTTTATCTATTTTACAGATGAGGAAACTGAGACTCAGAGAGCTTATCTGATTAGCCTAAGGTCACAAAACTAATAAATGACAAAGTTGGATAATTACAGCAAAGGTAAAGTGCCTTACTGCCACTAATTATATAAAATAATTATCTAATATTTTCCTACTAGTCGTTTAGTGGGCAAAATGTAACATGTCTCTAACTAATCATGAGGACTGTTTGCTGTCAGACTCTTTCCTTAACCACCTTTTAAATAAAAGTTATCGAGGAAATCTTAATTTAGCCTATTTTTCTCTTCCCTAAACTTAATGCACAGACATGTTAGTCGGTGTGAGTTAAGTATAGAATAGAGGGTGATCGAAACTCTTCTTACTTTAATTCATGTGCACAGTCAATTATGAACCTAAATATGTTATTTATTCCATATACCCCAGTATCCTAGAGAGAATTATAGGGTCCCAGGATTTTTAGAGTTAGAACAGACCTTCTTGATCATTTAATCTACCTCCTCCCCTATTTCCCATTGACAGGTGAGGAAACCACAATGTTAAAAAAAAAAAAAAAAAGATTTAGTGACTTTCCCAAAGTTACATAAGTAGTAGGAAATAGAGCAAGAATTCCAACCGAGGTCTTTTGATTTACAATCTAGTACTCTTTTCCACTGTATTGCACTGTTTTCTTGATTGACATAGTGGAATTTTACCACCATTGATCAATGCTGACACCAACAGCAGAGGTAGGAAAGATAGGCAGGGTTGCAGAGCCACATGATAGGAGCCTTTGTGCCTACACAGTCCTTTCCTCTGTTATTTGCCATATGATAAGAGTATCTTGATTTTTAAAAATCTTCAATGCAGCAAAACAGATCTGCACTTTGTTGTTCATACTTGATGTTCCATCTGCCACCTCCAGATCTTTGCACATCCTCATGTCTAGAATGCTTTTCTTACCTTTGCCTCTTAAATCTGCAGGTGTAATTAAGGTCCAGCTTAAGTGCCACTTCCTCTAGGAACCATTTTTGAGCATTTCTCTTCCCTCTGGTTCTTAGTATTTCTCCTCAAATCCCTATGTATAAATTTTGTGTTTATTTATTGATATGAATGCTTTTCGCCTCCAGTAAAATGGAAGCACTTTGAAGGCAGAGACTGTTTCTCCTTTTTGTCTTTTTATTCCCAGGGCCCAGCATTGGGTCAGGCATATAGAGGGCCTCTGTTGATTTGAACTGAACCATCGCCTTGCCTTTTAGAGGAATGCATTGTGAATGAAATCGCAAAAGTGTTATAAAAGAGTAACAGTTAATTAAAGTAGATATGTCATAAAATTTCTATTTAATTGTTACATGTAATCATATCTAATTAAGATTCACAAGAAAATGTTTGAAATACTAATGTGCTCTTTTATTGTATTTGTAGATCCACATCATAGATTTTGATGATGAAAATAATATTATAAACAAAAATGTTCTGCTCCATCAAGTGGGAGAAATTTGGCACATTAGTGCCAGTCCAGCTGATAAAGGTGTTCTAGCAACCTGCTACAATCAAAGTAAGTTCATATTTACTGCAATGTATGTATATGCCTAAGAGGCAGAAACACTTAGGACTGTTTGTCCATTGTGGTAGGAGCAGTACCCCAAGGCCACATGTCAATCTAGCTTGGTTTTTTCTTAAAAGGTCTTGACATTGCCCCAGAGACTTAATTGACTCATTGGATTAAAGACTTGGGTTGTTGAGGTAGCTGCTTAGGTATGAAACCTGCAGTACATTAGTGCCTCTCTTAGACTTTTGTCTGCCAAATGATCATAAGTAACATAGAGGCAGGCAAGCTGTGTCCAACTGAATCAGACCTGCTTAATATCCTCCCATTACTCACCAAATCTTTCCCCTGCTTTTGTTAATTGCCCTAAGTTCTACAAATGTTTCCCTTTTTTCCAGCCTTGAACCTAATATTCCAGATAATCCTGAGTCAGACGTGGCTTACTTATTGCATCAGTTATTTCCTAAATGAATCAGTGAGAAGTTGGTCTAAACAGGAACCCAGCTTTTAAAGATTTATGAATTAATGAAGTTACTGTTTCTCATGCACGATACTCTGATCGCCAAATCCTTACCTCTGTGCTGATTGTCCTCCATACCTGGAAATACATTCCTTCTATTTCTTGGAATCTTTCATTTCTTTCGAGGCTTATCTTAAGACCACCTTTTACATGGAGATTTTCCTTTTCCATTTCCACCAGTATCCCATCACCATGTAAATATTTCGTACCCACGCGTACACGCACATGCACACACACTATATATATATGTTTACTATGTACACAATACACATACCATCTAATGTACATATATAATGATACATATATGTGCATATATATGTTTGTGTGTATGTATTTAAGTGTATTTGAGTGTGTGTGTATGTGTGTGTGTATGTATCTTCTTCAGCGAGATTGTAAGCTCCTTGGGGGTAAGGATTGTCTTCGTATCCCTAGTGCCTGGTAGCACAGTTTCTGGAATATGGGAGGTTCTTAATAAATGTTTGTTGATTGATTGATACATACATAAAGGTTATTGTTATTATGAGCAGATGTTCTCAGAAATGATTATATTACTGAGGTACGTAGAAGAAAAGCCTGAATCCCAGATGTGCCAGATGCTTTTAGTACCTTGAGCAGCTTTACTATGGAGTTGAGATTTTTAATATAGAGTCTATGAACTTGTTTTTTAAAAAAATATTTTGATAACTTGCATTTCTATACAATTGGTTTCCTTTGTAATCTTATATGTTTTAGGTATGTAAAAGTACTTTTCTGAGAAGGAGTCCTTGTGCCTTAACAAAAGGATCCATGATACAAAAAAAGTTTAAGAACTCGTAGTCTAGGGCTTGACTGATGGCTGGTACCCACATAATTAGCAAGCTATCTGTGAGCATATTAAAAGTGACTTTTCCCTCATTTTGTAGGTATGTTTGTAGGTAGGTATTGCAGTTAACAGATAATGAGAGTGCAGGATCATCTCAAATAATATTTAGTAATTTCTCTAAAAAAATTTATGCAACATTTATGTTAATGTGCCCTAAATATACCTCTTTTCCCTCTAGCCTGTTGTTCTTTGTCTAATTTTTTGCTTCTCTGGGGTGATTCCCAATAGTGTCAAACTAAATATTTGTGAACCTAAACTGACCATGTCTCTTCCTTAATTCTCCTTTCTCTATCACTGTCAATAATACCAGCTGTCAAGCTTTTGGCTTTGGAAAGAAAATGTCCTTTAATTATATTTTCTGCTGTTATTATGCCAGGACAAAGTCCTCATGTTTCTTTCTATTCATGGTCTAAAAATGTTTTTTCCATTTCACATACCATCTAGAGGGCTTTTGTATGTTCTGTTTATTATCCATCCAGTCACTTTTTCTCTTTCACTCTTTCTAGGTTCATTAAAATATTATTATAGTGATTGCTTCCCTTTCCTGCCAGTTTAGCCAGCATTATTCCCCTTTGCCTAAATTGGTTGCTTTAAAATTTTTAAACTCTCTATTATTAGATTTTCTGTTTTCTGTAAATCCTTCCAAAACTTTGCCTCCATTTAGCATTTTCTTTGTCTTCCTTGACACTTTTGTTTTTCAGGACTAAAAATTCATTTCTGAAAGAACCTTGCTGGCATTTGCTTTTATTGTTGTCAAGTATAGGATTTCATTCAGAACATCTTATCTATTAGAATATCCTGTCAATGAAGGATTTCCAAGGTTCTTTTGTCGTCTCTTCCTGTAAACATCTTATATAAACAATGACATTTAATAATATTTGTTGAGTTTAGGTTTGTGTGGATTTTTTTTTTTTTTTAAAATCAACTCAGGAGGCAGTTTATTTTTTGATAAGCACTTTTCCCTTCAGGTATGGTTAAGTTGTTATCAGGTAGTCAAAGCATCTAAGCTTTCCAAAGGTATGATTAATTGAAAGAAAGAGAAAGAGGAACTCAAACAAATCTTCTTATTAAAATAACTAAGAATGAATTTAAGCAATTAATGTGATTTTTTCTTTAAAATTAAAAAAATACATTTCAATCTTACTTTCAATTCCAAATTCTCTCCCCTCTCATTAACTGAGAAAACAAGAAAAAGAAAACTCCTTACAATATGTATAGTCAAGCAAAACAATTCCTGCATTAGCCATGTTCAAAAAAACAAAGGAAGAAAATATACTTCAGTCTGCACTCTGAATTCCTCACCTCTTTATCTGGAGGAGATAGTATGTTTTACCATGAATTGTTTGAAATTGGTTGGTCATTAATCTGAGTTTTTAAGTATTTCAGAATTATTTATCTTTATAATATTGTTGTTATTGTATAAATTGTTCTTCTTGTTCTGCTCTGTTCCCTTTGTCTTTCCAGGTTTTTTCAGAAAACATCATTTTTATCGTTTCGTTCAGCTCAATAGCATTCCATCACCTTCATGTACTATAAGTTGTTTAGCCATTCCTTAGTTGACGGGCATCCCCTCAGTTTCTAATTCTTTGGTACCATAAAAAGAGCTGCTATAAATGTTTTTGTACCACATGTCTGATCTCTTTGGGGACACGTTTCTAGAAGCAGCATTACCAGATTAAAGGGAAAGCACAGTCAGTGACATTCTGGGTGTGGTTCCAAGTAGCTTTTCAGAATTGTTGGACCAGTTTGAAGCTCTACCAGATAGTGCGCTAGGGTGGCTATTTCTTCAGCCCCTCCAGTGTTTGTCATTTGTCTCAGCGGCATCTTTAACATTTTTGGGTGTGAAGGGAAACCTCCAAGCTGTTTTAATTTTAATGGCCCTGATTATTAGCTTAGGACTCACTTTTAATCCCTTCAGTTTAATTCAGTTCAGTTCAATGTTCTGGTCTTCTTCATATTTAAATAGAACTTTTCTTTCAGTGTACCTTGAATTATTAAACTTGGAATCATAACCTTCTCAAGACACTTTGATAGTTCTGGTATTTCTGATTAGCTTTGTCCATAAATTCTTAAAGGCACCTTACTTAATCTTCTTGTAATTTTCTTCTTTTTTTTTGACCTTTTATCTCGAAGATGGATCTGACTACTTTTAAACCAAGCATGAAAACGGCTTTCCTAGAATATACAGTTAGATCCAGGGATGCTGAGAGTTCCTCTCTTTTAGTATCCTAGATTTACAAGAGACTTTAGAGGTTGTTAGTCCAACACCTATCTGTAGCATAGTTACTAGTAGAAATAAGCTTTCTGAGTGTCATATACAGCTTCTGGAATAGAAAAATGCACTTTTTCTCTAAAAGTATACTATTCCGTCATGGAGAGAAGCAAAAAGAGAAATCAGGGTAACATTTCTTCCACTTTTATTGCAGTGAAGGGGAGGGCGGATTGTGATACCCTTTGATTCTTTTCCAAATAGAAAAGTACTTGTAGGCATTTGCCTGCATCATTACTTTAGTTCTTTGACCTTTGAATATCCAGAGAACATTTTATATGGCACTCAGAGGTTTTGAGAGTGCTCTTTACCAATTATCTCATCTGATTTTCATAACACTTCAGAGTAGGTAATGTTACCTCCATTTTATAAATAAGGAAACTGAACCATTGAGAGGTTAAGCCATTTGACCAAGGACATGTGGTTAATAACTATCATTGGTGGAGTTTGATTGTGGATATTTCCTAGCCCTAAATGTAATACTCTTTCCACCACACCATGCTATTGCTCTTTCTGACCAGTATTCATTAAACTCTTGGGAATTATCTTACTCATAGTATTAAATAGAAAAGTTCCTTCTAATATGGATAGACTTTTAAAAAGAACTTGGAACTCCCTAAAAGCAAAGATCAAAACAAAACAATATTAAGAACGATTTAGTTAACTTCACTTTGGGTCTTTATCCTTCAAATAAATTTCTAGGTTCACAGTTTAGTAAATTAAAATAGGAATCAAAATGCATGCAACTGTGGTAGAAATGGAATGCCACTAAATTAGGTTAAAATTCAGGTCTTAATAAAAGGTATTTGGAAAGATTGGGATTGTCCTATGTGCTACACATCTATCAATTTGCATTTCTTGTATGTTACTTTTTTTTCTAATGCTATGTAGACCAGAAGTGTTTTTTCTGGTTGAAGATTTACCTTTTGCATGGTCTACTTTTTTTTCTTTTTTTTAGCAGGGTTTATAAGCACTATTAAAAGAAAGTTATTCTTTGCAGGTTATGGGCCCAAAGATTTAGAACCAAGACCCAAAAGACATGTTGACGCTATTACATTTACCACAGTAGATTGTTTCTTATCCACCTTGATGATTCTCTGCTAACTTTTTTCCCTTTCCCAAGTGTTTTTTCCTTTCTTTGATCCCTTTAGGCAGTTAGAAGCTATCAAATTTTGATATTTTTGGCTAGCTGTAATGCTGCATGATCCACAGACTAACAGACCATGTCCTGGTGAGGGAGTGGTGGATAGGGATGGAATAGAACAGGTAGGTGGTGACTAAGGTACCAACTCCAAGAGACATAACCCAAGAATCGTTATGTAGCAGTAAACTCACATGGTATCAGCTTTCTGGATAACTTGTGCCTTTTGTGAGTCTACAGGGGTTTTGTTTGTTTCATGGTCAGGAAGTTGGCAAGGAGGGTAAAAAGTTGGGTCTTCCCTTGTAAAATGGCAGTCCAATAGAAAAACTGGCTAATTCTTTCCCAGAGATCTCCTAAGATGCCTACTTTCTGGGACTGTTTACCACTTGTTCATTTTGAAGCTCTCTTAGCTCAATTTTAGGATACATGTCTTGCTGCCATAATTGGCAATTATGTGGATCAAGGTAGACTTTTGAATGATTTGAAATAATTTAAGGATTTTTCTCTGCCTTCAAGAATAGAAGCAGAGAAAGGACTCTCATTCTTTTTTCCTTTGTGCTTTCAGTACATACTAGTCTTTTAGTCATTAGACACTATGGTCTATTTTCTGTTCCACTGAAGATAGGGTTTAAACTAAATGATGATTAGTGCATCATCAAGACAGTTGAATTTTTTGAATGATGTTTCAGAGATGTTAAGTTGTTATTAACTGGGTCAGTATGTGATACTGTAAGAGAGAGATGGGGTAATGAAGTTATTTTCTCAATAAGGAAATTCCTTTGCTTTTCTAAGACACCAGAGGGACAAATGATAGAATTTTTTGACCCATCTAATACTTAAACTAGTTTTGAGATTTTAATTTTAAGATGAGTTCCTATTGTGTTTTAAAGTTCATGGTTTTATTTTTTGCTTATTTCCCCAAATTGTAGATTAAAAAAATTCTAATATGTTTTTACTAAATACAAATTTCATGACTGATTGTACCGCATGTTCTTATAGTGTTTTGTTGTTTTGGAAATGTGAATCATTTCACACTTACATTATTTCCCCAAATAAGCCAGACTACCTTTTACTGAAATAGTATTTCATTGTAATGATATAAAGTCAACAGAGGGCACCCTGTTTCTATATTATGGAAGTCACTTTTGAGATTCTTTTGATTGTATTACTTCCAATGCTTCCTCATAGTTGTACCTGCTAGAAACTATATTCATTATGTGAAGTAGTAAATTTAAAATGCTTTTGTCAACTTTTCAGAGATTTTTGTAAATATTTTCATTGACACCAAAATCTTGTTTGAAAACCACATTTACAAAATTGGACTGGAATGAGTTATCAATTTTTAAAAAAATGAAAACATTCATTTATGATATTTATTAAAAATAATAATATTAGGCTAGTGTATATTATAACTGCATATTATACTATGATATGGTGATTTTTTTAAATAGAAAATTATTACCCAGCTACTGTCAAAACTAACTTTGTGTGAAAAGCATTTAGTTTAACATATTCATTATTCAGTCATTTGTTTACCTTGTTGGGCAGCAAGGAGAGATTCAAGAGAAGTATCAAACAAAAACTCTTGCTTGGTCTTTGAGACCATGTATTTGGGAAGATAAGACTGATTCATACATATCCAATCTGTTAACTGTCTTGTTTGAGATTGTATTTAATTTTGTAAGCTAGTTTAAGTGTAGAGGTAGACAGGGCATATACACCTCCTAAGCTAATTTCTTAAAAATATAATTAGAGAATATAGTACTTAAGACTTGTATATATAATCTGAACTTAGTACTGCTTCAGGTTGAAAAAGGAGATAGGAGAAGGGAGAATGGCCATCAGAACAGTTGAATGCCCATTGGGTTCAAATTATTGTAGTAGATAGTAGGGAAGTAGAAAGTTTTGAACTTAGAATATGTAAATACTGTGATTTTCATGAAAGACTTGGAAACAGTAGTTTTTTAAGTCAAGAGTTTGACCACTTATGGAGACACCTGCATTTTGCTTCTGAAGAATGAATTTATCAATGCACTTTGTACAAATCAAAGAGGGGAAAAAGAGACAGAGAGAGACAGAGACTGAGTGACAAAGACATAGACCCAAAAATAGAGGGAGAGAGAGAGAGTCATTTATTTGAGTACTTACATTTTCTAGGCACTGTGCTAAACTCTGGTCATACAAAGATAAGAAAACAGCTGACCTCTACTGACCTCTACTCCGAAGGAGCCCACATTCTGATACAATACTTGAAGGTAACTGAGGGGCCTCAAACTTATTGGTGAGTTAGGTGGGTATATCTGAAGCACATGAAGACTTCCCCAGTGAAATAGGTGAATACAAACCGTTTGTTCCAGTGGGCCATTAAGGTGGTGGAAGCAGGCTCTGTTGAGCACTTAGAGCTTGGTTAGACATCGGAGATGCCAAGGTTGTCCTCTGTATCCTGAACTTCTGCTAGTGGTCTGGTCTTTTGTCATGCCACTGGATTCTGATAACTCTGGAGGAGAGAGTGAAGCCAGTGACTTCACACAACTCTGTATCACTTAAATCTTATTTATGCACAAGTCAAAATACATCACCCATAACCTTTTACTATTTTTACCTACCTTGAAGCCCTACGGTGATAAGCAAGTGATGAAGCAGTGGCTGTGGATATCCTAAGAATTGTGTCCACAATCCTGTACACAGGTGGCCCAGGTTCTTGTGACATCTCATTAGACTGAAGCAACAGTGTGATTCAGCAGCCCCCAAGTGTCTCAGCAGCCTTTTTAAAGAACTGTACTGCTCACCTGTGAGGAAATGACTAGAAAAGGTGCATTAAATGTTGTCCACTTCACCTAACCTAACCCTGGCCTGCTTACTGTGGCAGTGGGGGATCCGACATTGTGATTGAAACACATAAAAAAGTATAAAATCTTTCGCAAAGATGATTCCACTCACCATTGGTACATGAAATGTGCTCACATTTTTGGACAACTAGAAATTCAATGGACCTGAAAGATAAACAACTCTTGTTGTGAGAGAGCTCAGCAGATAAAGCATCCATATAGTAGCTCTAAGTGAAACAAGGCTTACAAGTGAAGGTCAGCTTACTGAAGTCAGAGATGAATACCCACTTTTCCTGAAGTAGCCACAGTGATGGGAGAGTGCCATGAAGCTGGCATAGGTTCTGCAATCAAACCTAATCTAGTCAACAAGCTTGTATACCTCCCTAAAGGACTGAACAACAGCCTTATGGCGGTGTGATTGCAAATTGCAGGGAAGCACGATGCTACTATCATCAGTGCGTATGCTGCCACTATGATGAACCCTGATAAGGTCAAAGAAAAATTTTATGAAGACCGGAGATCCTCCTCATCAATGTGCTGAAAGAGGACAAGCTTGTAATTCTGGGTGACTTTAATGCTAGAATAGACACAGACTGTTGGATGTGGCTTAGAGTCCTTGGGGGAAGGGAGTTGGAAACAGCAAAAGTCACTTACCACTGAGGACTTGAGTATCTCATGACCTTCTCATCACCCATGCTGTCTTCTTTATACCTAAATGCAATAAAACTTTGTTGATGCATCTTCATGGAAAACATTGGCATTTAATAGACTATGTCATTGTCTGGAGAAGAGACAGGGTGTGAGACTGACAAAGGCAATGATATGTGGCACAGAGTGCTGGACCAATCATCTCCAAGCTAAATATTCTCATTCAGATTGAGTAGTAGTAGGCTCCAAGGCAAAATGATGACCAGAAGACTTGATATCACAGATTTGAATGCTTCACCATGTGTGAACAGTTTGTTGCTAATTTAAAGGAAAGGTGAGCCAAACATGTTTGGCACCAGTAGAGCAGAAAAGGAATTGGCAGCTTTCAGAGATTTGAGTACAGCACCATATTTAGTCATCTGAGCCAGAACACTACAAACATCAAGATTGGTTTGATGAAAATGATGGGGAATTTCAGAAGCTGCTAAATGAAAAACGAGAACTCCGCAGGGTTTATCAGTAGTATAGTTCATCTGTTTCTTAGAAGGTAGCATTTAAGTCCATTAAAAGTAAAGTATAAGCAAAGTTTAGAGAGATGCAGGATTCTTGGCTCAGTGTGAAGGCAGATGAAATTCAGTTTTATGTTGATGATGATAATCCACAGCACTCTTATGATGCCCTAAAGACTACTTATGGGCCAAAGACTGATATCATATTTCAGCTACTCAGTGCTGATGGAGGCACATTGGTTAGTGATAAGGACATGATCTTGGAGAGATGGGCTGAGCACTTTGATAGTCTTCTTAGCAGATCTTCATCAATGAATGTTGAAGCCACTGACTCTATATCTCAGGTTAAAGTCAGTCCCTGTCTAGGTGAACTTACAACTGAAGAAGAGGTTTTGAATGTCATTAGACTCCTCTCCTGTGGCAAAGTGCCTGGTGCTGATTCTGTTACAGCAGAGATTTACAAGGTAGGGGGTCCACTGCTTGTACAGAAACTGACTGAAACCTTCTGGATTGTATGGCAAGAAGAAGTTATCCTCACAGAGTTCAAGGATGCCTCCATTGCCCATCTCTATGAAGAAAAGCAAAACTAGGTTGTCCTGTGACAACCACAGTGGTGTCGCTCCTTAATCATTGCTGGTAAGATTCTTGCTGGTAAGAGACCTTCTTAATCAACTGTTCCTTCACTTGGAAGACAGTCTTCTGCCTGAGAGCCAGTGGGGCTTCAGAGAGTTCTGAGGAATGGTTGATATGGTGTTTCCTGCCTGATAACTCCTGGAGAAATGCCAGGAGCAGGACAGAAGTCTGTACATAATATCTGATAAAGGGCTTTGATAGTGTCTCTTGTGAGGGTTTGTGGCAGAGTTTAGTTGCCTAAAGAAGTCCATTAGTATCATACACTAGCTTCATGACAGCATGCTTGCATAGGTTTTGGATAATGGACAGTGCTCTTGCGCTTTTCCAGTCACCAGTGGAGCGAAACAGTGCTGTGTGCTTGCTCCCATACTTTTTAGCATGATTTTTCCAGCAATATTGTTGAATACTTTTAAAAGGGTGAAATGGCATCAAGGACAGCTATTGCACTGATGGTAAATTGTTTAACTTGAAAATAATACAAACCAAGACTAAAGTGGAGAAAGAGTTGGTGCATGACTTTTTGTTCACAGATGATTGTGCACTCAATGCAGCCTTTGAGGCTGAGATACCACAAAGTATGGATTGGTTCTTTGACACTTGTGCTAATTTTGGCCTGATAATACCAAGAAAACAGGTTCTTTATGAGCCAGTACCATGCCATCCATCTGTGAACCATTGTTATAGCAAATGGAGAAATTTTGAATGCTATAGCTAGGTTCCCTTACCTTGGCAGTCTACTTTCCAAGGATGTACCCATAGATGATGAAGTTGACACATATATTGCTAGAGGTAGCTCAGTGCTTGAAAGGCTCAAAAGGAAAGTGTGAGAGAGAAGTATTAGACTGCCTACCAAACTCAGTGTCTTCAGAGCTGTTGTGCTTACTTCATTGTTTGTATGCCTCTGAATCCTGGACAGTATACCAGTGCCATGCCAGGAAACTGAATCCTTTTCATTTGAATTGTCTTAGGAAGATTCTGAAGATCACTTGACAAGATAAGGTACTGGAAAGTAAAGACCTTTCTCAAGCTAAATTGCCAAGCATTCAAATTTTAGTGCAGAGAGTGCAGCTCTGATGGTGTATCTACATTGTTCAAATGCCAAGTGTAGGTTTGTCTAAAAGAGTGTTTTACGGAGAACTTACACAAAGACAAGCGTTCACATAGAGGTCAGAAGCAATACAAGGTTACTTCTTTGAAGAACTTTGGATTCAGTTGTGAGACATGGGAGACAGTGCCTAAGGGCCATCAAAGAAGATCCTGTGCTCTATGAGCAAAGCAGAATTTCAGTAGCCTAATATAGAAACATCTCCACTCAAAATATTCGTATGGATTATTTGTGCCCAATCTGTGATAGTACCTTCCGAGATCATACGGGTCTGATCAGCCATAGTTGGACACAGTGTGCTTTGGCCCTGACATGATGATGTCAGGTAGGAAGGACAACAACCAAGATTTTAACAGGGGAAGGTGGCACACAAAGGGGAAGCTTGTGTAAAAGGTGACTGGTGTATAAGTGAAGTAGACTGGAGAGTGAACAGGAGATAAGTGAGAAGAAACGGGGAAAAGATAACTAGGAGACGTGTATTGTATTTACTTTATTGAACACAGTTCACTAATCTGTGGGATTATAAAGGAAAGAACATAAAACTCATGAGGATTTGGATTCTAGTCCTGGTTTTCCTGCCAACTTGCAATGTGACTTCCTCAGTTCTCTTATTTCTCAAATAGAATTGATGATAATTCTCTAAATGGGGTTATTGTGAAGATTTTATGAATCGGTAAACTGATACTGTTTTGAAGAATTTACAAGAGTTAGACAAGTGGGATATTCTGTTTGGAGGACTCCACTGATTCTGTGACCTGTATGTCCACCAGAGATACTGATCAGAGCCCATTCATACCTTTCTATCTGCACCTCTCATGTGCATGTTCTCCTATAAGGCCAATACAGTGCGAGGTGGGATGTGCCCTCATTTCATGACCGGTCCTTCTTCTTTCTGGTTTATACATTTCATTGACATTCTTAATGCCACTTCTCCTATGTAATTATTTGTTTCAGTGTTGGCTCCTGTTCATATCCATCATGTTTCTTTCCTTTGAGAGAAGACACTCCATCTTCTTTTAGGCGCTGGGGATACAGTGAAAGACAAAAACAGTCCTTATTCTCAAGGAGTTCAGAGTCTTAATAGGGGAAATAACATGCAAACAATTATGTACAAATAAGATGTATTTCTATTTATTGTCTAGACACATATTTGTGTGTATTTATAGATATACACACATATACATCTCTCTCTCCCTTTTTTCCTCCTTCTCTCTTTCTTTCTCTCTCTGTCTCTGTGTCTCGGTATTCTCAGAAGGAAGACACTGCTGTTGAGTAGAGCTGGGAAGGGTTCTTGGGGAAAGCCAGGGAAGTAAAGATAATGAGGGAAAACATTACAGGCATAGTGAACAACCAGTGAAAAAGAATGGAATTGGGAGATGAAATATCTTGTGTGAGGAGGAGCACAGAGGCCAGCGTCACTGGATCAGACTGTACGTTTAGGGGACAAAGATAAAAGAAGACTGGAAAGGGAGGAAGGGGCCAGGTTTTGAAGGGCTTTAAAAGTTAAATAGAGGAGGATCTTATTAATCCTTTGGTAATAAGTAGCTACTGGAGTTTATCAAATAGAAGGGTGGCATAGTCAGACCTGTGTTGTAGTAAGATCAGTTAGAAAGCTGAGTGGAAGATGGATTGGAGTGGGAAGAGCCTTGAGGCAGTGAATTTAAATGGGTAGACTTTTGCCAGTAGTCCAGGCATGAGGTATGAAGGGCCTTCATCAGGGTAGTGGCTATGTCAGTAGTGAGAAGGGTGTGTATATGGGAGATGTTATGAAGGCAGAATCAAGAAGACTTGGCAACAGATTAAATATGGGGGTAGGGTGAGAAAGAGTGAGGAGTTGAGGATGATACCTGGGTTGTGAACTTGAGTGACTTCGAGGATTATGATGCTCTCAACAATAATAGGGGATGTAGGAATAGGGAAAGGGTTTTTGGGATAGATACTGAGTTCATTTTTATAGATGTTGAATTTTAAGATGTCAGTGGGATATCAAATTTGAGATGTCCAGTAGACAATTGAAAGTGTGAGCCTAGAATTCAGGAGAGAGATTAGTGTTAAATAAAGATATGTGAGAATTATCTGCATAGAGATGATAATTAAGTCCATGGGAGCTGATGAATTCACAAAGAGAGATTGAGTTGAGTCAGAAGAGGAAAGGGTGAAGGACAGAGATATTGGGAACACCCATGGGTAGCAGTCATGAAACTTGAAAGAAGATCAAACAAAGGAGATTGAGAAGCAATCAGACAAGATTGAAGGAGAACCAGTGTCATGAAAACCTAGAGGGAACAAAGTATCAAATGGAAGAGGTTGATAGACATTGTCAAAGGCTGCCGGGAAATCAAGAAGGATTAGGACCGACCAAAGGTCAGTAGATTTGGCAATTAAGAGATCACTGGTAACATTGGAGAGAGCAGTTTCTATTGAATGATGAGATCAGAAGCCAGGTACCAGAGTGTCAGAAGAGAGGGGAAAGGAAATGGAGGCACCTATTGTAAAAGGTCTTCTTGAGGAGTTTATCCAAGAAAGGGAAGAAAGATAGAGGAAATAGTTATCAGGGTCATCTGAATCAAGTGAGGATTTTTTTTTTGGAGAGTATGGAAGACTTAAGGTGTGTTTGTAGGTAGCAGGGAAAAAATCATTGTCAGGGAGAGGCTGGAGATTAGTACGTATGAGATTGAAAGAGGGGGCAACCCAGTAGTGCAAATACTATTTCCATCTTACAGATGAAGAAATTGGCGCTTAGAGAGATGTTTGAGGTCTTTGAAATCCTTCAAATCCCGAGAACCAGGATTTTAATCCAGATTTTCTTACTTAAAATCTATTACTTTTTCTGTTCTACCATACTGTCTCTTAAAGGAAGTGTTATAAACTGTGGTGCACTCTCTGTTCAATAACCACTGTTGAAGTACACTCATAGATAGTGTATGAGTAGCAATTAAATATGAAGAATAAACTATCATGTTGCCTTCTTTGCAGTCCAGCTTCTGGAACAGTGAATTGGTGTTGATACTAGTCTTTTTTTTCCCAGTAATTTTTTTTTCTCCAGTTGGATTTTTAAAACTTGACACCTTTTGTTTGTATTTCTGATTAATTTCTAGTTTATCCTTTCTCCATGCAGTTAGTTCACCTGCCATTAGAACAGATTTAAAAAATAGTTTTGTCTTCTCTTATATTCATTTCTGAATTTGTCACTACCCAAGCTAGCAAGCCCTGTCTTGCAACAAAAATTTTTTTTTTAAAGAGAAAAAAAATGCGGTTCAGCAAAACTAACTAAAGCATGTAATATCTGTCAGTATATACCATCTTCCACAACTGTAGTTCCCTGCCTCTGTAATGAAAAATGTTCTGTTTTGACCACCCAGCTTCATCCCTATAGGAAGGGAGAAAAGTAAGAAAGTAAGGTTTATTTTCTCAACTCTCAGCAAGCCAAGCTTGCTTCTTAAATTCAGTGTTCAATTGTGTTTTATAGTTCTTTACAGTTGTCGTCATTGTGTATATTGTTTTCTTGGTTCTGCTTATGTATGTCATTCTGGTTCTGCTTAGAAGTGAGTGATACTGTGAAAGTAAAAGCAGGACAGTTTGGCAACAGATTGGATATATGGGATGAGTAGGTGTTAGGATAATGCTGAGTTTAGGAACTTGGAAGACTGAAAGGATGGTGATAACTTTGACAGAAATAGAGAAGTTTGGAAGAGGGTTTAGAGGTATAATGAGTTCAGTTCGGGGTATGATGTGTCTGAGATGTTGTCTCTGGGACATCCAGTCTGAAATGTCCAATAGGCAGTCAGTGATGTGGATATAAGTAGACTCAGTATGGGTTTCGGGAACTTCTTGGATGTCAGTTCAGTAATGAGTTACTAGGGAATCTATGATACTGGGGACTAATCTGTAATCTTTTTTTTTTTCCTTGGGACAAATTTAATAGAGCTACAAAACATCAGGTGGGCTTGAGCCCAAATGGAGTTACTATGGTACAAACATTGTTAACACAGCACTTGGTCGTTAAAGAAAGCTGGCAGGCTCAGCCGCTGGCTGCTGCCCCAAGGAGGTGAGGAATGATCTGAATGAATCAGGCCCCAGAAGGAGAGGGCATGCCCAGCTACCCCACACTGTCTGGGCTCCCACTACAAATGCCTTCCAGTTGAAAGCTTGGGGAAGATCAATAAGCAAGTTGGTCCTGCGGACAGTAGCTAGTGAGTCTGCAGGCTTTGTGGGCAGGGACATCCATTGCTGCAAAGAGTAGTTCAGTCCTGCTTGGAGAAGTATTCCTTACTCCCCTGAACATCAGGTTTGATGGTGTCACTCCCAGGTTTCCAGCCAGCAGGGCACACTTCGCCATGCTTGTCCG
>CM053769.1:243214272-243236508 GCA_028658325.1 Potorous gilbertii
ATTTCTCTTCCCAGTTTTTCCTCCACCTCTCTAACTTGATTTTCAGAATCCTTTTTGAGCTCTTCCAAGACCTGAGCCCATTGAATATCTATTTTGGATGTTTGGGCTACAGAAGCCTTGACTTCTGTGCCTTTCTCTGATGGTAAGAATTGTTCTTCCTCATCTGAAAGGATGGGAGGAGATATCTGTTCCCCAAGAAAGTAACCTTCTATGGTCTTATTTTTTTTCCCTTTTCTGGGCATTTTCCCAGCCAGTTACTTGACTTCTGAGATTCCTCTCCACACCCATCTTGCCTCCAGATTCACCCAGCTAGTTCTTGGGGTCCGAGATTCAAATGCTGCTTCTCAGCCTCAGGGCTTTTAGTGGGGGCAGAGCTGCTATTCAGTGTGAGATTAAGTTTAGCTGCTCGGGTGAGGGGCAGGGCCACCCCACAGGTCTCAGTTCCCTCAGGGGGTTTATGGGAAGACCTTTAACAATGGATCTGAGCTCCTGTCTCCTTTCAGAACCCCTGTCTGCTGCTGCCTCCACTGCTGCCTTCCAAGGGGGCCTGAGTTATGGAGACACCCCACTCCCCTCTCAGCCAGCCAAACAGGCTCTCTCATTGACTTTTGCTCCTGTGGGTAGAGGGACTTGCATGGCTGCTGGAGATTCCATCCCTGAAGCCTGCTCAGATCTGCTCGTCTCAGTGCCGCCTGGCCAAGGCAGGGCTGGGCTCTGCTCCGGGTCCGGTGCGTGATGTACCTTTGGTGTCAGTTTTTCAGGTCTCTCTAGAACAGAAATCTCTTTCATTCTGTTGCTGTGTGGCTTCCGCTGCTCCAGAATTTATTGGGAGTTCTTTTTTACAGATATTTTATGGGCTGTGGGTTAGGAGCTCACATATGGGAATCTTTCTACTCTGCCATCTTGGCTCCCCCCCCTTGTGGTTTTTATTATGCAATTTTGCATAGTGTGATAATTTTTAGGAATATATATGGCAGTTATAACAGAACTATCAAAACTTAGTAGAACTCAGACTTGTGTGCAAAGCACTGTAATCATCTATTTCAGTGATATGGGAAAAATAAGATATAACTCCTTATTTTAAAAAAACCTTCAGTCTAAAAGAAGCTAAGTCCTTTTGTACATTCAGAGCCAAAAGGAGACTTATAAATTTGAGTAGTCTAATAAGTACATTGGTTTAACATTTTAGAAGCTAAGGGAAGTTCATTAAAGCCATGATTTGTCATCTTCATTGCTTATATTCCTGAATAAAAGTTTATTCTTAAACTGGTAGCAAGTATCAGGCTTGGCTTGTCTCACCACACTATTTAGTAAATATAGATAGGCAAAGCCTTTATTTCTAAATTTAGTGGTATCATGTGTCATTCCATAGCACTACTGCTACCTTTGATACCCAAGAATGCAAAACTGAGTTGGTGAGAAATGAGTCCTAGAACTATAACTAGATTAGGGTAGATTAGGTCTTCCCTCTCTTCCCCACCTTCTACCACCAAACACCCCCACACCTAACACACACACACACACACACACACACACACACACACACACACACACACACACACCCACACACCCATGGGAAATCTCAAGGGCTGTTAAAAACAAGTTATGTTCCTCTAAAGAAGGTTATAGGAGTAAAGCCTGGTGGTAAGACAAGAGTGGAGCTTTTATTCCAGACCGAAACTCTGGAACTGAAGCTTCCACCTGGCTTAGGAGTTGAGTAAAAGCCTGGCTCTTGCTTAGCAGACCAGTCCCCTCAATGCTGATAGTGGTGGCCCTTTAGGGCCCACTTTAAAGCAACATCTTGCCACCTAGAAAGATAAAGCAGCCTAGAGACTAACAGAAACCAGGCCTCCCTGATCCTGATTACCTTTTATTTCCCCCCTCCTTACATGTTGAGACCAGAACTTCTAAGATAAGTAAGGTTGTAGACCTCCTATATTTTAACCTGGTCATATTAAATCTGGAGGAGAAGCCAGTATAGATTCTACTCCTGCCATGTAGCCTCCTATCATCTATCCAAGTAAAGGCTACTTTCTCAAATATTTTTATATGGATTTTTCTAGATCTCTCCTTTGCCTTTTTTACATCCTGTTTTGTATGATACTTACTGGTGTATGCCCTTATTAGACTGTAATCTGTTGGAGGATATGAACTATATTGTTTTCCCTCCTTGTAGCCGCAGGACCTTGTACGTTTAGTAGTTCAATAATATATATGAATTGAACATTGAAGTTCTGGACCTAGCTTTTTAGGAAGACTATAAAGATATTGGGGACAGTGTGGTAGCTCAGTGGATAGAGTGCTTGGTCTGGAGTCTGGAAGAACCTGAATTCAACTCTGGCCTCCGATACCTACTAGCTATGTCACTGTGGGCCGGTCACTTTAATCTCTGTTTACCTTAATCCACTGAAGAAGAAAATGACAAACCATTCCAATATCTTTGCCAAGAAAAACCAATGGACAATATTGGTGTGCTGTGGTTCACATGATCACAAAGAATTGGATACAATGGAACAATAAAAATAAAGAAATTGAAATACTCCTAGAGCAGGGCTTTTTAACCTGGGGCCATAGATTCTAGGGTGTTTATAAATTTGGATGAGAAAAAAAATGTATCTTTATTTCAATATAATTAGTTTCCTCTGTGATCATTTGAATCTTATTTTATGCATTTAGAAACATCCTGAGACAGTACAATTCCAGGAGACAAAATTGGTTAAGAACATCTATTTTTGAGGATGATAACTAACTAGGATGGTAAGAGAATAGAAAACCATGTGCCACAGGAAGGTTAATCAGAGGAACTGGGGCCATTTAGCCCAGAAAAGAGAAGACTGAAGGAGGGCTTACTGTCTGTCGTCAAGTATTTGAAAGACTCCAGTAGGGAAGAGAGATTATCAGGCCAAAACATTAAAACTGGGACCACCAGGTAGAAGTTGCAAAGAGACAGATTTTTGGCTTTAAGGAAAGATTCACTAATAATTAGAGCTGTACAAAAGTTGAATGGAGTTACTCATGGTGATGAGTTACTCATTGCTAAAGATCTTCAAGTGAGTATTTATTACCATCATAAATGGAATTTCTACTCATAGACTAGGAGACATCTGAGATGCCTGCCAGTTCTAAAAACCTATGAGAACCCTGTGGCTATGCCTATATCCCAAAGAGGTCAGTAATTTTTTTATAGTTCCCATAAACACCACAGTATGGATAGTAGCACTTTTTGTAGTGGCAAAGAACTGAAAACTGTAATACAGAAGTAGGTAAAAAGTTTACCATCCTTCATATTTAAATTTTAAAATTAATAGAAACAAATCCATCTTAATTATTTTTAAGAAAAATATTAAGTTTTAGTTACAAAGAAGGAAACACAAATTAGTAACCGCACCTACTTGTTATGACACTTAAAAGTTTGATTTTAACTCTGTATGTTCACTGAATTTGGTCTTTCCATTCACTTCAGCAAACATTTCTCAAACACTCACTTTGCAAAGCTTATATTAGGAATAAAAAGACAATCTTTGCCCATACACAGCTTTCGTTCTCTTTGGGGGAAGATAGTATACATGCATAGGCATAATACAGGGTAAAGAACAAGAAACAGGAAAGTAATGGAGGGATGTAATTTAAGTCATGTATAGAAATCTTGAATAACAGTTGGATCTTACATTACATTAGATCTGCTTTAAGAAATGGATTTAGTTTACTGGGTTATATATAACTGCATTATTGCTATGATAATATAGAAAAAAAATTGTTAACATAAAATCCAAAAAAGATCAGAAACATCTTATTTAGTTAAAGATTGTCCATAATCAAAATCACTTCCCAGTTTGTGTATGTTTCAAAGTTAGCAGAAGGACCACACTGAGGTTCATAAAAAGTTAACATTCACGAAACTAAAGATTTCCCATTATATACCAGGATATGGAAATAATTTCATTATATATATTGCTTATAAATGGTATTCATTAAGCAATTTGAACATCTATAGCAAGTCTATACTGGAAAATGGAAGTTATTTTATTACTGTATTCAAGTATGTATTTTTTTAAAGTCCCCATAAACACCACAGTATGGATAGTAGCCAAATTCTCCTCTATATTGACCCTCAAAGATCTACCTGCTAAGTTACTTTTAAGAGGAAGGAAGACTTGAACATTTTAGTAATATAGCCAGACTAGTTTCATGTTTAGTATTGGTATTGGCCCTGAATGTGAAAGAAATTAGAATGGATCTAGAGGAAAAAAGATTGTTCCAATGAAGTTGGAACTTTAGTATAAAGTAAGAAAAGATAGAATTACTGCTTCTGTTTTTAAAAGTTATCCTTTATGAATTATCAGGGGCTTCTTTTGTCTGATTCATGAGCATTTTAAAATAATTAGAATAAATATTCTATGAAGGAATTACAAAAAAGCATAGACAAGAAATACCAAGAGTTAGAAGGTATGGATGACTTTTGTACTTTACTCCTGGAGGGAATTCCTACACTAATGGATCTGTGAAAGAATTAAAGTATCTTCCTTCAAAAGAGGCTTGATCCAGGAAATTACTAAAATCTTTCATTGCCATTGCATTGAACCCTTAACTTGCCCTGTTAGAATTGGAAGGGATCTTTCTAGTCCAACCCGTACCTGAACTTTTGTGTCCTCTATTATAGCCCCAGTCAAGAGGTCATCCAACCTTTACTTAAAATATCTCTAGTGAAGGTTAGCCTGGTTCCTCCTGAGATGCTCATTTCACTTTGGATGGCTCTATTTTTAGGGTTTTCAGTTGTATCTAGCCATAATCTTCCTCTCTTAAGCATCTTCCCTTTGCTCTTAGTTCTGCCCCCTGGGCCAAAGGGAATAAGACTAATGCTACTCTTGCATGTAACAGCTCTCAGTTCCTTCCTAAGTTTTCCCCTTTCCTTTCTAAATATCCCCATTTCCTTCAGCTGATTTTCATATGGCGTATTCTCCGGTCTTTTATCATCCTTGCTGCTTTCCTTTGGGTATACTTCAGCTTGTCAATGTCCTTCCTAAAGTACAGCTACACAAAACTGAACTCAGTACCCTAAGAATTAAATTTTCTTTTCTAGATATTACAGTCTTGTTAATGCAGCCTAAAGTAATGTTAGCTTTTTTGGGGTGACCATATTCATGTTTTTGACTCATCTTGAGCTTGTAGTCCCTTAAAAACCCCATATCATTAGATCATAAATTTAGAGGTAGAAAGGACCTCAAAAGTGATCTAGTCCTTTATTTAAGTTTACAAATGAGTCAACTGAGACCTAGAGAAGTTACTGACTTAAGCTTGCATGAATAGTAAACAGCCAAGTTTTGAACTCGGGTCCTCTGACTTTAAATCCAGAATGTAATAGGAAATATACTATAATAGGAATTTTTGTCTGGCCACACTTAACCCATCTTGTGATTAAGAAGTTGATTTTTTAACCATAGTATGGCTTTATATCTATCTATATTAAATTGGTTATTATATCTTGCCCAGTATTCTTAGCTTGCCATCCAACATGTTAATTGTTCCTCCTAGCATCATGTTATCTTCATGTTTGAAAAGCATGCCATCTATTCTTTGACCAAGTCATATTTTAAAACACAGACAAGTAATTTCACCTATCAATACTCAAGACAACTAACTCTCTTAAGAATGTAAGTTGCATTGAAAGTAATAACCTGCATTTGTAGAATTTCCTCATTTGTGAGTTACTTATATAAATGAAATTGTAGGTTCTGTCTTTACTCATTTTAATTACTTACTCTCTTATTCTTTTTTTAATGTTTTCCATTTAGTTCCTATGGTTAGCATTTCAAACCAAGAACAGTTAGGTGTAGTTGTGTGTGTTTTTCTTACACAATAGACATTGAAATTTTCTTTTTGACCAATCTACTTTATAACAATGTACTTACTTTCATTTAAGAGGAAGCATTAAAGAACAGTAAAATAAAATGCTTATCATTATAATGAAAAAAATCACTAATTCAAATTAATTATTGGTGTACATATAACTAGAAATAGTAAACACCATAAACTGCAGGGTGTTTTAAATGCAGTTTTGTTATTTTTGAGTTCAGTATACATAGCAACTTAAAGGCTGATAAAAATATTTCCCAATATTAGGACTACTTCAGTGAGGATTAGTAATGTTTTAAATAATGTATATGATAAATTTTATATAAATGAATACTTTTAAAGTATTTTTTGTCATGAAGTATTAATACCTATTTATGTTCCCTTATGTATAAGTGTTCTCCTCTTCAAGTTAGCTCATTTCTGCCTAGATTATTCTCCATAGAGCAATGATAATGTGAAAAAAAATCTCAGATTCTTGAAGCATCAAGTAAAGTATTTGAGTAGATATGAGCCTTTATTTGTGAAAAAAAAAAAGACTTTAGTGTCTGGCATTAATGATTGGTCATTTCTACAGCTTTTACATATATGAAAAAGTAGGCATGTTCAACGTATTTCAATTTCAGTTTATTTTAAATGGTCAAAATACACATAGTAAAACTAGATGTTCTTATCACTAAAACAAAAGAATGAAATTGAAAAATCTTTCTCATAAAGAGAGTATATTATATGTATAGACTTTATTATTTTAGCGATCTGATCATCTTAAACTGTGTCTGATGCTTGGCTTCTCTTATTGCCTAATTACACATGCAACTTTGACAAATGGCATTCCCTGTTTTACTGGCCAGCTCTACTGACCTTGCCATTATTACTAATGGCTATTATGCAGGAGCTTCAAGCAAAGTAAGCAGCTGTGCCTTTCAGTGATTTCATTTGTTTGGGACTTATTCTATTTTTTTTTTTAATAAACAGAACAGCAAAAACTGGAGGGCAGCAGTTGACCTGTGTGGACGACTTCTTACAGCCCATGGCCAAGGCTATGGCAAAAGTGGGCTACCTACCAGTCATACAACAGATTCTCTGCAGGTACAGCCTCCATTGGTTTGTTATGCTGTATCTCTTTAAAAGTTATGTCACTGGAGAAGTGGGGTTGGGGGAGTATTAGGAGTTTGAGTCACAGAAGAAACAATTATAGTGCTCATATACCTACAGTATATATATAATGTTATGTTACCACACTACTTAAAAAAGTTCTTTTGAATTCTTGGAACTTTAGTGAATGATTTTTATTACCACTGTAATAACTTCTTATGGAAGTGATACTGCAGGTTTCTGCAGTAGTATTATAGCTTATACCCACTATAGATATGTGAGCATTATAATTCATTCTTTTGTCAATCTGTCATCTCCTCAGTGTGGGGGGTTCTTTTTATAAGTTTAAATCACAACCTGTGTCCCCTTATCTTTTGCAGTTCTTTTTCCATGTCTTTACGTAAATTTCTCCAATGTACTGGAGGCCCTCCTCTAGTACTTTTAATATCTGCATCATTATGAAAAAAAAGTTCATCCTATTTTGAATGCCCTGAATTAATGTCTATGGAGTCTGTTACCTATTTTCTTATTTAAATTTATTACAATTTTATTGTCCAGTTCTTTTTAGCAAGAAGAGGGTTTTACTCAAAGAGCAAATCATGAATAAGACCTATTCATGACCACATAATACTATTGGTCCAAATATAGGACCTAAGGTTTTCCCAAAGTTAGTTTGTATAAAACTCCAAAAGAAGTTTATAGGGACTCTATATTAGAGTCCTCCAACCCAAAGAGTTCACACTTTGTGTTGGTGGTTATTCAATAAAGTGGATCCCATTTGTAAAGGTATTACATAGCATAGACAGGGATAGTAGATTGCATAGAAGAATGGGATTTATAACCTTTATAACTGACCCAGTAACAGAGTGAAAAAAGTGTTATAGGGGACAATTGAGAATAACCATACTGTCAAACTGCTCCTCAACCATGAAAAGTTTTTTTATGTTTTAGAGCCCAAGTTTTCACTTTTTCCAAAATCAGTAGTGATGAGGACCTCAGAATTGATTGCAATCCAGGCGTTTGTACCCAGAGAACCTTTATCCCACCTGGGGCAGGCAGACAGGAATTGGATATGGGCAGTAGTGAAATTAGGGAGAAGATAAGAAGTATCTGTCTAGATCAGGAGTAGGGAACCTGTGGCCCTCTAGATTTTCAAGTGCGACCCTTTGAATGAATCCAAATTTCACAAAACAAATCCTTTTATTAGGGAATCTAAACTGGTCTGGACTCTGGTAGAAATGACAAGGTTAAAGGTACAGAGATAGGGATACTAGAAGGAAAAGGAGGAGGGGAAAATAGTGAAAGTGCCATTTCTCTTCTACCACATTATATATGGATATTCTGTGATGGATGTGTCATGGCATGTGCTGAACACAACCCTAAAATGAATTTTGAAGCAGTGGTTAACAAAGAATCACCCAATTTACAAATATGAAATGTTTCTTTTTAGGGGAAAAACACACACACACACACACACACACACACACACACACACACACGGTTTTTTTTTTCTTTTTTAGATGAGGACCAGATTTATAATAGTATTTATTGAGCTACCTGAAAGATATTTGCCGTGTGTAAGATAGAAAAGATCAATATCATTACTGTTTATAGTTTACAAAATGCTTTCCTCACAACCCTTTGAGGCATGAATAGCATATCATTTCCAATTTTTTTACTGAGGAATCTAAAAGATTATAAGAGGTGGTGAGTTATCTAAGGTCATAGAAAGTGATAACCTCAGACTCAGAGCCATGTCTCTGACTGAAATCCAGTACTGAATTCACTTAAACAGTTGTGTGGTGACTGGGGGAGTGTTTTTGAATATATTGAATTAATTCAGGAAAGTTCCCTGGGTAACATGGGTCTTGAATAAATACATAGCAGTTGAAGAGGAAAATTGGAATGATGTGGAGGGCAAAACAGAAGAGATTGTTATTTATGTTTGGAAGAATGTGTCCAAACACTCAGAGGCAAGATAGTGAATACCATCCACAAAGAAAAGCCTAAAAAGAACTGTATAGGGGTTAAGATTTATTAGGAGATTAATACAGATGGGAAATGAGCAGGTATTAAATATTAAATACCCTGAACTTTATTAAACTAATTTTATATGAATGATCTAGCAAACATGCTATTTTGAAGTTTCATAACACTTTTTAATATAAAATGTTAGTTAAAAAGCAAAGATTTAAAGGTGACCATTTTGCAGTCTTCAACGAAAAACAGTGATTGCACAAGGAACACATTTGTCAGGAAATATTTATAAGTGAAATTCAAACTTTTTACTGATTATCTACTTTGCAGATTATTGGTAGCAAATTTTAAACCTGAAATTGATTTTCTCCTGTCCATCCTGGATGTTCATGGGCCACTTACCCTTGGTCTACATTGATGTCTGCCCAGAAAATGCAAAGTAATGTCCATATTGCCTCAGTTAGACATGGTTTAAAAAAAGAAAGAATGAGACATAACAAAATAACCAGTTCTACACAACTAGTAAAACTTAAGTTTTTTATTTAAAACATTGTATTTCTGTCCTCAGTATGTGCAAAGTGCTTTCAAGGAGTTGTTTACCATGCAGATATTCATACTAAACCTTTTAGAAAGAGGGAGTTTTAAAATTTTATGTATAACATAGTGACTTTGCACCTCCACTCTCTTCTTCACGCTCAGCTCTGGTTTGTGAGACTGGCCCTGTTAGTGAAGCTGAGCCTTTTCCAGAACGCTGAAATGGAATTTGAGCCTTTTGGGGACCTGGACCAGCCTGATCTTTATTATGAATACTACCCTCACGTGTATCCTGGAAGAAGGGGTAAGGCAGATTCACTACTAAGCAATGACTCTGGAGGCCCTTGGCTTTGAGTTGTAAAAGGACTTAGCAGATTTTTCTCCTTTAAGTTTTCAAAACCTCACTAAGTCATGAAATTTGTAGAATTGACCCACCTTACTGATTCAGAGAATGATTTCACTGACACATTTTAGGTAGGACAAAGATAGTGTATAATTTGAAATAAGAAGTGAAAGAAACAAGAAGCAAGAAGCCATGAAGCCATGGAAAGAGAGAAGAGGTCAAATCCAAAAGAGATTGTAGAGGAAGATACAACATGATGTAGTACAAATGTAATGTGAACAAAAGAGAAAACAGTCAAAAGTAACGTGTTAGTGTTCTTGAAACCTTAAGGTGATTGTGCCATTGACAGTGATAGGGACATTGGGTTGGCATACCTGTTTAGGGGAAAGAAGATGCACTTACAAGGAGGGTGAGAAGTCAGGATCATCGGTGCAAATTTAGAAATAATTTACATGCAAGTAGCAATAGTGGGTAAGCCATCTAAGGGATGTTCAGAGAAAGCAGAGCAGAGGTACAATCTTTATAGATACTAGTAACTAAAGGACCAAAGGAGAGAAGAGAAACCAAAAAGAAACTGAAAATGCTTAGGGATTTAGAGAGTGGGTAAAGAGAAATGGTAGTTGTTATATCATATATGTAAAAACATTTATTAAGTGCTTGCTATATGCCAGATAGAATGCTAAATACTTAACAAATATGATCTCATTGGATTATAAACCCCTTTCACATACATTATCTCCTCTCATCTTTACAACTGTGCAGCAGTGGGTAACAAATATATTATCATTTCCATTTGATAAATGCCAGAAATAAAGAAGTAAATCCTACTGTCAAAAAATTTAACCATAAAATATATCATGGAGTCTCAGTTGAAAAGGACGTCAGAGTGCATCTAGTCCCACCTATACCAGAAAAAGAATGCCCACTACGACATATCCAGCCTACTTAAGTACTTCCAATGGAAGGTAACTCCACTACATCTCTAAGCATGTTACTTGTGTGTAATTCTCGTGTTTAGGAAGTTTTCCTTCTGTCATTTACTTGGTTTTGGTTCTTTTTTTTTTTTGCAACTTTCTCCTTGTTGCTTTTAGTTATGAATTCCAGAACCAAGCAGAGTAAATCCACTCTTTCTGCCATCTGAAAGCCTGACAAATAATTTAAGAGAGCTCTGTGTTCCCCCTAAAGCTTCTCCAAGAACATTCACAGTCCCTTCATTTGATCCACATATGCCATGGTCTTGAGGCCCTTCACCATCCTGGTTGTTCACCTCTGCGTATTTTCCACCTTCTCAATTTTCTCCCTTAAATGTGCCACTTAGAAATTGAATGAAGTATTTTACATGAGGTCTCTTCAGAGCAGGAACATGCTGGAATAGTCACCTCCTCAGTCTGGAAGACTCTGCCTTTCATAGTAGCAAAAGGTTAGAGTTATCTGTGAAGAAGCAAAGAAATGTTTTTTTAAGCCCCGCCAGTCTCCATCATTTGTCATTTTCTGAGTGATGTATAATGCTTCTTTCTGTGGAATCAGAACAGAATGGTAAGAACTGCTGATACCCAAAGTAGGTACATTCTGTCCCTAGCAACCTCATCCTCAACCTCTGCTTCTCACATGTTTATGTGACAGTACAGAAGTGACAAAGTCAGAAATCCTGATCATTCCTTCATGTTTCATGAAATTGCTAAGATCAACTGATAGAACCAAGTAGAATTTCTGAAATATTAATATTGTTATTGTCTTCTTATTCAAGTTTACTTGGCAGAGATGTGGGGACAGGGCAGGCCTTCATTTTATATAGACATGCAGATATCCAGAATTCCAATTTAACTAGATCAGCCAAATCAATCTAAATACTCTTCTCTAAATCTTTCTTCTCAAATGTTTGTATTCAAATAGAGTGTGAATTCTTGTCATAAAGAACACTGTTTTAATCATACCCTTTCTCTATGAATAAGATTATTAAGTTGACCGAGTCTGTCCTCTCTCACCTACCATTATTCATTCCCAATTTTACTCTCCACGCTCATTTTCATAGCCTTTTTCTGTAATAAATACGGCTTGATATATAAAATCAGGATTATGCACTAGATTTTCAGTTGTTCAAGGGATAATTTTCTAATTTGTGGATTAGCCAATACCCTTAATTCTCATTATCTTTTTTGCTTGTTATCTACCTTTGGTCATTTGAGATTCATCTATAATTAGGCATATTCACCTATTTACAAGGAGTGAAATTATGACTACTTCAAAACAGTGGAATACATTAAGTGTGCTTTCCTTGAGTAGCTTTAGTAAAAGAGTAATGTAATAAAAAGTTAAGATGATTGGATGCAGTGAGGTTTTAGGATTGCCATCTATTTACCCCATTATATGGAGATAGCCTTCCTCATTAGTTTGCTTAATTAACCAAGGTAGTGCTTTGTGTAACGTAACTTATGTGCCTCATGTCATGGAACTATTGTGGGTTGTACCAGGTCCTTCAAACCCTCAGGCATAGCAGCAGTCCTTGTATTCTTCTCCTTGCATCCTTATGTCATCACCTCACTGGTATGTAGGTAGGACAAGTAGAAAGGACTGTGTCCTGGCATGCATTTCTTTATATCAACAACAAATCCAGCACAGTGAATTGAGTCTGGACTTGGAGTCAGAAAGATCTGAGTTTCAAATCCATCCTCATATGCTTACTTGCTGTATAACTTTGGGCAAGTTACTTAAACTCTGTCTGCCTTAGTTTTCTGATCTATAAAGAGAGAATAGTAATACTAACTGCCTCTCAGTGTATATGAAGGTAGAATGAACTGACATTTGTTAATTTCTCTGTAAACTATGAAACACTATTAAAATGCTGCTGTTACTGTTATTGCTACGACTATAATAATCTAAAACCTTTTTTTGGTCTAGTGCTGATAAATGTGTACAAATTTATAGCACCGAAAGACTTCTTTTAATATTATTGGCCTTATCAGTTCCCTAATGATATTTGGGCAGCTGGTTAAGACAGTGAATAGAGTACCAGGCCTGAGGTCAAGAATCTCAACTTCCTGAGTTCAGATCTGGCCTTAGACATTTACTAGCTCTGTTACCCTTGGCAAGTCATTTAACCCTGTTTGCCTCAGTTCCTCATCTGTAGAATGAGCTGAGAAGGAAATGGCAAATCAGATCACTCCGGTATCTTTGCAAAAAAACCCAAAAAACAAATGGAGTCATGAAGAGTCAGATACAGTTGAAAAACAACTGAACAATAACAACTGAAAAACAACTGCTTATGACTACTGGAAATGCTCTGAGATTTTAACCCCGCTGAGGTCTCTTCAAATTGAAAATTCATAATTTTGCAGATATATAAGCCACTTTTTGTGAATTTCATAGTTGTTTTTATGTGGCATATATTTCCAAGGTTACTTAAAGCTGAAACCACCAACCCTTTCTTGAACTACGATCTTCCCACTTAGGCACAATTGATATCTTATAATTCAAGAATAATATTTGGGGGGCAGTTTCTGGGGTCCAGTAATTCATCACTGTGCCTATGTTTGTTGCTACCAGAACCTAGCACCAGATTAACATTATCGTGGGTATTTTTTAAATTCTTGTCAACTTAAAAAACAGTGCAACATATTTGTCAGTGCTGAAGTCCAATCTTTATAAAGAGAAAAGTCATAAATATGGTAGGGGAATAGCTTTTAAGGGGGAAGTCAAAGTCCTGAGTTAAGGAAGAAAAGTGCCTTTTTTGTCTATTGAATTTTTTTTCCTAAGGGTGTGCAGATCAGAAAACATGCTTTTGATTCTGCCTGAAACTAAATTGCATTGGGATATGGATAAAGAGAAGATAGTAGCTATGCATCATTAAGCAGCTAATTTAAATTGTGAAATAAACATATATCATACATATATTTTAGGGAAAGTATATTAACATTCATCCACAATAATATGCTGGATGTTTACTAATTTTTCTTCTCATTTTGTGGTATAACAAGCATAAACGCAAGATTTTGATTCATTTATTTCATTTCAGTTCACAATATATTAGCAAAGCAAGTCATTAAAATGTACTTTCAGAAAAGACTATAATGACACAAACAAATAAATTACTTTTATGAATGAGCTTTAATACATTTTATTTAAATATTGTGCGTAATTTTACCCATTCAAAATATTCATAACAAGAAATGTAATAATAAATCATATCTTAGAATCATGTCATCTTCCTTATTCTTACAGCGAAGAAAGAAACAGTATTATATTATCTATCCCTCTGACATTTCTAGAAATTTTATATAGTTACTTCTACATCCTTCTTGCAGTTGGGAAAATGTGACTTACAATAAGTTTTTCTACCAGTGGTGAGTGTCGTCTTTTGTTTCCTCCCTTCCACTTGAAGGATTGATTGATGAGGAAGGAACAGTTCAGGACAAGGGCTTTTACTTTGCTTTAAACTTGGACAAAAGTAATGTTTTTTAAAAATCCTATATTCTAGTGACTTCTAATTCTCTTGGCTCTGGGTTCAAACCTTGTTGGGCCTCATTTTTTCTATTAAAATTAAAGGAATTAAAACTAAATTATGACTAAAATCCTTCTCTAAATTTTATAATTCTCTGCTGAGTTTGAGTGGAGGATTTAGAGAGAGGAAAATCTAGAGTGGTATTAGGTCCTTTATAGCATGGGAGCCAGTTTCATCCCTTTGGGTTTAGAACTGGGGTCATTTTGTGTGTCCATTTTGCTTTTTAGAAACTAAACTTTTAGAAACTTTAAGTTTATTGAACCCCTACAGAGAGCATGTAAAAATAACACTTTATCGTATCATATATTTGACCCTTTATGTTTAAACTTAACAAGTGAGATCTTTTACCTACAGCTGTCCTAGCACTTAAGAAAATCCAGAAAATTAGTCTTGCCTGCACTGATAAGGGGCGGGTGGGTGGCACAGTGAAGAGAGTACCAGACTTTGAGTCAGAAGTTCAGATCTGGCCTCCGAAAACTTATTAGCTGTGTGACCTGCAGGTCACTTAAACCTGTTTGCCTCAGTTCCTCATCTTTAAAATGAGCTCGAGAAGGAAATGGCAAACCAGATACATATCTCTGCCAAGAAAACTCCCAGTGGGGTCACACAGAGTCAGATGTGACTGAAAAATGACTGAACAACAATACACTGATTGAGGATATCAAAACTATAAGAATTGAGATAGTTTCTGAGAAGTCTGTCAGCCTTCTAGGTTTTCCACTTTGAATACTCTTTATTAGGATGGCATATATTAATGAAGGAAGGCAGGAAAAATTGGCAAATAGATTTTGAGTTACTAATCATAATTTTTGTTCCTCTTTTTACTTAGAAACACGTTCTTTGTGAATGATTTATAAATGTCCATCCAGATTATACATATTGTATTTTAATTGATCTCAGATCATGTTATATCATTCAAATTTAATTTTATAATGTAAGTCCATTTTATGTATTATATTTTATAATAATCACTTATTTATATAAAGATTTGCGAAGTATTTTCACATAAACCATCCTTTTTGATTCTCACAACACTATACAGGGAGTAGAGCAAATATTACTCCCTTTTTCACAAGTAAGGAAAATGAAAGTCGTAAGAGGTTACATGAGTTGTCCAGGGTCTCACAAATTGTCCCATATCTTTTGGCTCCAAGATCAGAGTTCTAGGTAGATAAAAGAGTAGATTTATGAAATAATAGTTATCAGTGTCCTCTTTGTTGCCATTTTGCTAATAATAATGTTGGCAATACTATGCAGCTATTTAATATCTTCCCTTTTCAGATACCTTAAGAAACCATGGCTCACCACTCTCAAAATTGAGTCACCTCTAAGGTTGACTTTTTTTGTTTATACTTCACTATTTGTGTATACTTCAGCTATTTTTCCCCACTTTTACTTTCTTTAATGCTATTTCTATCTTAGTGAAAGCTAGATGATTCAGTGTTTCTGAATATTGTCAGAAAATCACAAATGTTTATATTTATTACCAACTATTAAGTTTTTCATCCAATAAAATGACCTTTAAAGTTTTGAAATTTTCTTTTTTCATTTATTATTTTTCGTCTCTTTTGCATTCTTTTTTAGTTCAAAAACCTTGTTGATTTCTACTTCATTTTTCTTTAATTTTTCTGTGGGGGCAGAAATACTGAAAATACTGCCAGGAAGTATATAAATAAACTTTGTGGGACTGATTTCATTTGTGTAACATGTGCTCTGAAATTATTATCCAAATTCCCATTCCCCCTGATGTGTCAGGTGTGTAAAGCCTAGCTACTGCATCTCATTTCGGAGTTCCACGTTCAGAGAATAGAGAGAGGTACTGTCTTTCTAATGCTATAGCTCATGATCCTTCATGGAAAGGAAAACTCGAGCTTTTTACTTCCCTAATTATCCAGTGCTATCATTTAGTTAGCCAGGCAGTTAGTTTTCAGATCATATTTACCAACGTGGTCTAGTAAGAATAGTTGGTATAAAGCATCCTCCCAAAAAAATTTCCCACAAATACATGCAGCATCCAAGGCAAAGTGGTCTTAAGTTTAGAGAACACATGTGGCAAAGAGACGACTCACATTGGAAGTCCTTTTGCATGAACCTCCAAAATGTCCCCTTAAGTGTGGTATATTTTTTTCCACTGGGATCTGTGCAGAGCCTTGGATCTATCTTCGTCATATTAACCTGTCTGTCTTTGGATCCCAGTATAGACACTGTCATCACCTCTTCCAGGGACCCTACTGGGACACCATTGTGAAAATGGAAGATCCAAGTCCTTTAGTCCTCCAAAGCTGGAGGTCTTCCTTCAGTCAAAGGGGATGTTGATAGAGTACCTCAACCTCTCTATTCCCTCCCCTGCCATTGTCATGTCTTATCACTTTAAGTGGAGTAGTATGGTTGGATTAATTTACTTAGCTGATCCTCTCCCTTAATTTTTAAAAGATAATAGCAATATTTATGTAGTATATTTTTTTGTGAGACAAGTTCCCTTTCAAAAAATCTTGAGTATTATAAATTATATTTCCTTACTAAATTTTACTTTCTCATAAATAGGCCCTTATAAGACACTTCATCACAAAACCACTAGAAAAAGAGAAGTTCTGGAGACAGAGTGAAGTAGCTTCATGTTTTATCATACTATTCCTTGACATCAGAGATCTTACTTGGGTTTTTTGTGTAGCCATCAAGGCGCAACTGAACTTAGTCTACATAAGGAAGCCAAATTAAAGCTGGTTTATGTGAGTTTCTTTATGGTCTGTAATACCACTAGAAAAAGAATTTTTTCAAAGGAATTCTAAAGTCTCTTTTGGTGAAGAGATTTAGGACCTCAAATTAGTAAGCCCTTTCTTAAACCTCTTCTCACCATTTGGCCTCATATCCGTTGTTCAAAAACATTCAACATCTTCTTGTTTTGTCTAATTTTCATGGAATCATAAAATCTTATGGTTAAAAGAGGCCTGTTTGGTCATCTAATTTAGCCCCCTTCCTGATACATGAATCCTACCTACAACATTCACAGTAAGTGGTCATCCAGCTGCTGCTCAGATACTTCAGTCATAGTGAAGCCTCTATCCAGCGAGGGAACTTACTCCATTTTCCCACAGTTCTCATTAGAAAGTTCTTTAAGCTGAACTGCATTCTGCTTCCTTGTAACTTTCTCCCACTGGCTGTAGTCCTGAATGCTCAAATTGCCTACCTTGAGTATATTGTCCTTCTATATAACAGTCCATCAGCTCTTTGAAGGAAGCTATTATGTCTACTCTTGTCCTCTCCAAGCTAAACATTCCCGGTTCCTTCACTCATTCTTCTTATGCCAAATTTTTGAGTTCCTTCTCCATCTTACTTGTCCTCCTCTAGACACACACAAAAATGTGAGTGAATGTAATTACTAAACAGTAGTTGTTTCTCTTTTACCCAGTAATCCTGAGGGTCTTCCCCTCCTAGTTTGATTTTTTTTTTTTTTTATTAAAGGGGCAATCCCTTGAGTAACTACTTAAAGAAGCCTATTCATTGAATGGGTGTATCTTACTCAAAGTGAGAATGTGATAAGACCTTAGCCTGAAAGGGCCAGCATCTCACATTGCATCCTGGACCATCTCCAGTTGTCCTCCTGGATCATCTCCAGTTGTTCTGATGAATATCAGGCCACAGGACCCAGAGAGCTCAGGAGAAGAAAGTGAGGTTGGTGGCTTTGCACAGCCCTCACTCACTCAAATCAAAGTCAAGTGCAAGTCACGTCATCATCTTGATGCCATGGTCCTCTTTGAGAATGAAGGACAAACACAACACCAATCATGTGAGTTCTTGCCATGAGTATAAAATAGTCTTTGGTAAGCATGCATTTGGCCTTCAAACAATATGGTCAGCTCATTGTAGTTGCACTCTCTGCAGTAGAACTTGAATGCTTGGCAGTTTAATTTGAGAAAGGACCTCAGTTTCTGGTATCTTATCCTGCTAGGTGATCTTCAGAAATCTCCTAAGACAATTAAAATGGAAGTGATTGTGTTTCCTGGAATGGCATTGGTATACTGTCCAGATTTCATAGACCTAAAACAATGAAGTGGGCACCACAGCTCTATAGACTTTCAGTTTGGTAGTCAGTCTAATACCTCTTCTCTCCCATACTTTCCTTCAAAGCCTCCCAAACACTGAGTTAGCTCTGGCAATGCATGTGTCAGCCTCTTTATCAATGTGTACATCCCTAGAAAGTATACCGCCAGGGTAAGTGAACTTATCTACAACATTCAAAACTTCTCATTTGCTGTAACCAATTTTTCCATGTATGGATGGTTTGGTGCTAGCTGATGGAACACCTGTGTTTTCTTGGTGTTAATTGTTAGGCCAAAATTACTACAAGCAGCAGAGAGTTGATCCATACTTTGTTGCATCTCAGTTTTTGAGACTGCATTGATTGCAAATTCATCTGTGAACAAAAAAATCATGTGCTAACACTCTTTACCCTTGGTCTTAGCTTGTAACTTTTTCAAGTTGAAGAATTTACCATCATTGTAGTAGCTTACCTTGATGCCATTTTCATCCTTGTTGAAGGCATTTGACAACATGGCTAGAAGCATCATGCTAAAAAGCTTTATTGATGTACAATACTGATGAACTTCTCTAGGCAACCAAATTTTGACATAATTTTCCACAAACCCTCACAAATGACAGTATCAAAGACCTTGGTCAGATCTACAAATATTGTGTACAGACCTTTGTTCTGCTTTTGGCATTTCTTTTGGAGTTGTTGGGCAGCAAACACCATATTGACTGTTCCTTAGCCCTTTCTGAAGTCGCACTTACTCTCAGGTTGATGACCTTCCAGGTGAAGGATCAGTCTATTAAGGAAGACTCTGGCAAGAATCTTGCTAGCAATGACTAAGATAGAAACCTCCCCTGTGACTGTCACAGTACAATCTATTTCCTTTAGCTTTATAGAGATGGACAGTGGAAGCATCCTTGAACGCCTGGAGGCTACCCCACTCTTGCCATATAACCTAGAAAATTTCAGTCTTTTGTATGAACAGTGGCCCTCCCACCTTGAAAATCTCAGGTGGAATAGAATCAGCATAAGGTACTTTGCCTCAGGAGAGGAGCCTAACAGCATTCAAAACCTCTTTGCTTGGAACTTCAGCTAGGAAGGAACTGACTTCAACCTGAAGTAAATGGTCAGTGCCTTCAGTATTGATGGTCTGTTGAGAACACTATGGAAGTGTTTAGCCCATCTCTCTAGGATTATGCCCTTATCAGTAATCAGTGTGAATCCATCAGCACTGAGTAGTTCAGAGACACCTTAGGTCTTTGGCCCATAAATAGCCTTCAGAGCATTATAAAAAGTACTTTGGGTTGTTACTGCCAGCATAAAACTAAATTTACCTGTCTTCTTAGTGATCCAAGAATCCTGCATCTCTAAGTTTCGCTTGTACTTTACTTTTGATGGAATTTCTTAGAGATTTTTCTCTCTCCTGACTATCCTGCTGGTAAACCCTGTGCAGTTCTTATTTTTCATTTAGCAGCTTCTGAATTTCCCCTTCATTTTAATTAAACCAGTATTGGTGTTTGCAAGTGTTCTGATCCATATTTAGCAAATGCAGTGCTGTACACTAGATCTCTAAAAGCTTCCCACTTCTTTTTTACCCCACTGTTGCCAACAGTGTGTTAGTTCAACTTTCCCTCTAAGTTAGCAATAAACTGTTCCTGCTCAGAGCAGGATCATTAAGTCTTCTGGTAATCATTTTCCTTTGGACTTGCCATGATTTTGAATGCAAATATTTAGCTTGAAGAGAATAAGTCTATGATCAGTCCAGCACTCTGTGCTACATATTGCCTTCATTACTCTCACATCCTGTCTGTCTCTTCTTACAATCACATAGTCTATTAAATGCCAATTTTTGCTGAAGGCATTTATCCATGAAGGTTTTTGCATTTAGTTAAGTGTGAAGACAGTATCGGTGATGAGAAGGTCATGAAATGCACAAGTCTTCAGTAGTAAGTGACCATTGCTGTTGCTGTTTCCAGTTCCATTGCTTCCAAGGACTCCCTGCCATGCCTGGTACTCGGAGCCTGTTCTAGCATTAAACTCACCTAGAATTATAAGCTTGTCCTCTTTGGCACATTGATAATAAGGGTTTCCAGGTCTTCATAAAATTTTTCTTTGACCTTATCAGGGTTCGTCATGATGGGAGCATAGGCACTGATAGCATGGCATACCACGATGTTTTGCAAGTGGCAATTGCATTGTCATGATCCTGTATTCACTCCTTTTGGTAGGCATCCAAGCTTGTTGACTAGATTAGCTTCAATTACAAAACCTACTCCAAGTTTCACGGCACTTCCCCTTCACTGCGGTCACTCCAGAAGAACTTGTATCCAGCTCTAACTTCAGTAAAATGACTGTTTGCCAGCCTTCTTTCTCTCAGAGCTTCTATTTAGATGCAATACCTGCTGAGTTCTCTTTTGTCTGTAAGTATGCACACACTCCACATACTGATGGTGACTGGAATCATCTTTATAAACGTTTTTGTACATTTTTTTGTTTCAGCCACAGGGTGGGTTATCACAGGGTTAAGGTGCTACGGCAGTCAGTCCAGGATTGAATATGCAGACAGATTTTGGGGTGCCTTTTCTAGACCCTCACTTACACCAGGTGAACAGGGCGACCCTGAAAAGAAGGCTGCGCTGAATCCCACTGTCGCTTCCAACAAGAAGACAGCCCTGTGGCGTGTGTTGCAGGGTGCTGACCATAGCAGCCGTTGTATCCGCACCTGTTGCTTTCATCACTTGCCACCACCAGACTTTGAGATTGGTAACATGGTACTGGTGATATCTTTTGATTCATGAGTAATTTGGATTTAAGTGAGGCAGAGTTCCACAAAGTTGTTAGGTTCACTCTCTTCCAGAGTCATCACAGCCCAGGGGCAGAGTGAAGACAAAGTGAAGACGACTGGTGATGGCTCAAGATGTAGTGGATGACCTTTGAGTCTTTGATGTATGACCAAGCTCTTAGCGCTCCATAGCACCTACTTCAGCTGCCTTTATACCCATTGGAGAAAATTGTTCTTATCCACTCATTCCACCAGGGCAAGTCTTCATATCCTTGGGGTAGACATGTCCTCAACTCACCAGTGGATTTGAGAACTCTTCATTACCCTCATCCTGGTTTAGCCTGTCTGCTAAAATGGTTTACTGGGATGTAGCCATTGTGCATACTATGCATCTTCTTGGAGCCACAGGTGAGAGTTAGGTGGATCAAGTGGACACCAAAGGTGGAAAGCAGCCCTGAAAAGGGCTTGGTAACTCTCATACCACTAGTCTTCTCTGAACACATCCTCCACTCTGCCTGTACATAGTAGATACTTAATAAAGTCTTGTTGCTTGATTTGATTCCACATCATAATTACTTAAAATAATTATCTTATTGTAAGTCTAGGGCAATATAATACCCCATTAACTGCTACTTTAAGGAATTTACTTTAGACAGAAAGTTAGGAGTACAATAATATTTTCTTTGAGCCTCAGTTAGGAAAATTTAGGCAGAGGTTTGACTCTGTTCCTTAATTTATATTTCTGTCTACATCTAGTTAACACTGGACCTATTGGTGATTAAGACAAGATTCAAGTTACCAGAAATGTTTGGGTAAAGAAGTATCAGAGTATATTTATAGTATACTTGCTGTGAAACCAACACCAAGAACGCAAATTGGGGAAAGAACATACTTTTTCATATTAACTTCTTTTTTTTTAAATTTATTTGTTTTCAACATTCATTTCCACAAAATTTTAAGTTTCAAATTTTCTCCCCATTTCTCCCCTTTCTGCACCCCAAAACGCCAAGCATTCTAATTACCCCTATCACCAATCTGCCCTCCCTTCCCTTATTCCCATCTTCTCTTTTGTCCTGTAGGGCAAGACAAATTTCTGTACCCCATTACCTGTATTTCTTATTTCCTAG
>CM053769.1:243237008-243292839 GCA_028658325.1 Potorous gilbertii
CCTGCCTTCCCAAAGGGAATGGGTGGGGAGGGAGGGATGGGGAGAAGTTGGAACTCAAAGTTTTAGGAACAACTGTTGGGTATTGTTCTTGCTACTAGGAAATAACAAATACAGGTAATGGGGAATAGAAAGATATCTGGCCCTACAGGACAAAAGAGAAGATGGGGTAAGGGAAGGGAGGGGTGAAAGAAGAGAGGGCAGATTGGGGATATGGGTAATTAGAATGCTCAGTGTATTGGGGAGGGGGGAGGAGACAAATGGGGAGAAAATTTTGGAACCCAAAATCTTGTGAAAATGAATGTAAAAAGTTGAATAATAAAATAAATAAATAAAAAAAATTTAAAAACAAGGTCATGGATCTTATAATAACCTTATGTAACACCCTACAGGATATTTTTTCTAGGTATTTCAGTCATCTACAATAGGAATATAGAAGACCTTTGCTTACAGTAACTGAGTGCTATTAAAATGCTAGGATTGGTTGGCATTGTTGCATTGATACTCTAAAATCTTTTGTTCTTGATCATGTATAATGTTTAATGTGTGTAATAATCAACAGGTGGCATCTAGTGGGGGTGGATAAGGTCTGCAATGAACTCAAGCATAGCACATATATTCAACTGCTTCAGTCAGTGTTTGTGGTATTTAAATATCCAGTGTGGACAATGGAAGAATTCCTTCCAGGAATCTGTCCACCTTGTCATTATTTGTTGGCCCAGGCCTGTTTACCATGGGAGTTCAATCCTTTGACTGGTTACTAAGAATTGTTTTCAAAAATGAGCAAATTAACAAATAAGTAAACAGCAGGACTTAAAAGTACCAAAGTGAATGTTGTCTCTGTCTCCAAGAGAATCATAAAACCTAGTTTCCTTAGCACCTGGTGCAGCCATTCAGCTAGTTATCACTGACCTGTGTTTGGTGTCTGAGTTTGAAGCTTGACTGAGCTGAATGAACCTCTGGAGACAAGCGAGCGGGAGCAAAGGATAGGCCTACCTTTTTCAACTAAGAACCGTCAAAAAGAGACTATCAGCTTGAAGTAAGATTACTTACCTTAATGCCATTTAGTCTATTTTGTACCCAAGAAATACCTATACTAGCCCCCCAGCAAAGACATCCCCAAATTCAGCCTTTGCTTAAAGACTTCCAAGTGAGGCAAAGTTCAAATGCATCCTAGAGTAGCCAATCCTATCTCTGAAGTTGCTAAGTTTTTTTTTCCTAAATCAAGCTTACATTTACCTCTCTAAAAATTCTTAAAAAGAGAAATTTGTTATTCTTTTAGTCCTCTGGGACCAAATAGAACAAGTATATAATCCATCTTCTTCAAGACAATTCTTAAAACCTTAGGTATCATCTACTTCGAATCCTCCACTTTAGTGGTGAATAACAAAGTATGGACGTGCCAAAGAAAAACTTTGCCTCATTCATAATTCACATGTGGGAGAAAGGGAAATTAATAATAGCACATGAGGCTTAAAGAGAACTCCAGGAGGCAGTAACGTGGTCTCCAAGTAATCCTTACAAAGCTCCACAAGGAGGCAGGTTTCCCAGGTTATGTAGCACTGAAGCCTTCAAAGGCTATTTGTTTCTGCTTTGTTAGGTGACTTCAAAACTTTGGTATCATCCTCAACTCCTCATTCTTTCTTGACCCAGATATCCAATAAGTTACCAAATGTGGCCAGCTTCCATAAGGTTCTCCCTTTAAACAACCTGGAAACAGTAAAGCCATGTGTGCATTCTGAATGACATTTCTTGTGATATGAAGGCATGGTGGAAATAGTTATAGACTAGGAGTCAGGAGATTTAGGTTCAAATCTCTGCTCAGACACTTTATAACTATTACCACAGGAAAGTTTTTTAACCTTCTGAACCTATTTCCTCATTTGTAAAATAGGAATAATAGTACTTTTACTAGCTACCTTAAAGGGATCTGAGAGAAGACATTTGTAAACATTAAAGTGTGACACAAATGTGTTGTTGTTATTGTCACAATTCAGGATGTCTGCCTTATTTTAGGGGCTTAAGATCTGATGAACCCAGTAGTGTTTATTTAAGGAACAAAATGCCTCAGGCCACTGTTCATTATGTGCCCAAAGTTCTCCCTTTTTTCAGTATTCTTTTGAATTTTCTGATTGCATGAATTCATGTCAACAAACCGTTCTGGGGGAAAGCATCAGGTAGGCACTTGCTGGACTTAAGCATTTCCTTCTTTTACTCCTGCTAATCTCCCTTTCAACCAAAAAGAGTAAATCCCAGTTGCCTACACAACGCATCACAGGATTTTTGAAATTGTCACCATGGTATGTACACAAAAGCTGAGCTATCAAGTGTAAATTTTAAAAAAAACTAAGAAAAGACATTTTAATCAAATTTCTGCATTTTATTTTGAGGACCAGGGGAAGACCTTAGGATCTAGAACTGGAAGGGACCTTAGAGATAATTTAGGGAACCCCTTCCTTTTCCTGAGTTTTAGAGGAAGAACTTTAAGACCAGAAGAATGAAATATGAGACTTGCCAAAGGCTACATAGATAATCAGTAGCAAAAATGGAATTCAAACTTTCTATTACAAAACCATTTTTCTTTCTCCAAAACCAGTTTCCCATAAATAATACTGAAGGTCTGTAATTATAAATAAATTCCTCCTTATGATGAACATAGGCTTCATGAATTCAACATTCTAGGACAAGAATGATAATATTGGTTTAATAATTATAATGGATATGCTGTTTTAAGCTTAGATTTTATATATTTTTATACATATAAAGGAAGATTCCTTTTATGATCAAGTATTTAGCTTTCTTGAGGTATAAACAATTGTCTTTTTATCCCTTAAGTCCACTAAAAAGATAAACAATTGTGCATCAAATATATGAATATCACCATTTGATAGACTTGAAAGTAAACAAGCAAATAATTTCTCTGCTTATGTTCAAGAGCTCACAAGAGACTAACTGAAAAAGTAAAATCCAATAAAACTAACTACCCCCCACAAAAAATACCTCCAAAACCAAACAAGTAAAAAAAATAACTGCCAAGCTTAAGCTCTCTATCTAGACTACGAAGCACCCTGAGAACTGTAATGTGCATTCTTTTATCCTTAAACTCCATTAGCTCTATAACTTTGATTGGATGGAGTCATTTGTGAGTCTAAAAGGATATTTAGATCAATAGAACCCACTCAACGTATGGCCCTTTTCTAGTGACACTCTCACTATGGGTACCAAATAAGGGGAATGAAGTTAGTGGTTTCTGGGATGTAGATGACTGCCTACTAGGAATTATGATTCATATTTCCAATTTATTTCAGCTATGTCTAGGAGACAACCTTGAGACATTAACCACTTTCATGCACAACTGACCTCCTTTTGTTTTGAACCACTGACCTAGAAATGACAGATTCCATAATCCATTATCAAACCCCTTGAGACTGCCTGTCTCCCTCCCCAGTTCCAGATTTGAGCCAGAGGGGAAAGCCTCCATCTCTCAATCCCCTGGGGCCAGATTAGTGGCACAGTCCTCGAGGTGAAAGACTCCAAATTACATCATCTGATACTTGGCCTTTTTTAAGTGAGAAGTTTTAATTTTGCCCCACTATGAGCCTAGATTAAAAAAAAAAACAAAACTTAGTATAGTATTATAATTACAGATCTCTTTTGTTTTCTTCATTTTAAACTCCATAATCAGTGTCTAAAGCAGGATTTCTTAACCTTTTTGTTTGTCATAGCCCACGTTGACCTATGGAGTCTCCTTTCTCTGAATGTTTTTAAATACATAAAACAAAATACAAATGATTACAAAGGAAGTCAATTATATTGAAATAGTTATAAAATGCTTTTAAAATAGGTTTATGAACCTGAGGCTAAGAATGATCTAAAATATAGTAAAGTACTTATAAATGTTTACAAGACAAATAGATACCTGTGTTTGAGGAACTATTTATGCATTTTTAGAAAAAACTTTACAAGTCAAAAGGAAATACATATTTACCTTGTATTTTGCAACGGATTTGTTTTTTGACCAGTTAGTTTAAAGTGAAACATCTAAAATGCTTCCAATTTAAGAAGCTTTTGATTTTCCTTCTGTATTGTGAAGAATTCTTCAGGAATGAAGGATATGTGAAAAATCATCCCCTCATTTGCCTTTTTTGTACATTGGTCTTTCTGAAAACAAAACAATTCTTAAATACAGTAATGGGCTAAAAGCCCAAACATTAAAAATTAACTTGTATGTATATTTTAAGCCCCCAAATACCTCCTAATTTACTAATACATACACACACAAACAAACACTAAAAATACTACACACGTGTATATTTCATCTTCAAAAATTATACTTCATTTATGTTTCACTCTCCTGCCCCTAGTTTATAAAGTATAAAAGAGAAAAGATTTAATGATGGATTCTTTCCCCGGATTAAATAACTTGTCTGAAAACCCAAGGTTTTAAGCATGAGTTTGAAAAAGAATTTGATTAATAAGACTGATGCATTTTAGTTTTAGGGAGATGCAGGAGAAAATGGCTACTAGTTGCAGGAGATAAATTGCAGTCTTTGTTTGAAATTTCCCTTTCATTATTCATAAATTCCCTTGAATACTTGGGCATATACTGAGTTTAGTTTGTATTATATTTTTCAACTTCTCTCTTAGGATATTCAGAAATAAATAAATGAAGCAGGTTAGTTTCAGTGAGTAAACAAAAGGCCTCCAACTGCATAATTTGAATTGTCTGTAGCTATGAATAACAGTCTAATAGTATGTTTACCTCCTTTTCCTCCAAAAATAGTGGCAGGGCTACAGGGGAAAGCTGGCTGAAGCTCAATAAACTGTCATGGCTGGGAGAGCCTGGGTGGTTGCTTCAGAAGCCCTTTAGACACCTCAGCTACTCTCCAAACTACAATAATACAAGAGATTTTTAAAAATCTGTTAGAGTAACATTTATATATTAGCTTTAGTATATACAGTTTTTTAATTAGCCTTTCAGAAAAGGAACTGGCAAAATTAAATGATCTATCCTAACTTGAGACACTGAGTGTTAAAGCTGTCACCCTCTTTGACAGCTACAGCCTCAAGCAGAGACTGCTTCTTCTGCATACTTCGGGATGACTCCAGTTCATACATAGTTGTCAAATTGAAAAGAACACTCTCATGTAGGTAGTGTTTAGGATCCTGCTGAACCATCTCTTCCAGCTGCCGGAGGGAATCCTTCAATTTCCCCAGATAAAGCAGACAAACAGCAGCATTGTTATTAGCCTAGAGAAACAGAACACAGACCATGGAATCAGACGAGACTGACTTTTAAATGCTTGGAAAGATATATTCTGTAATTAACTCAGAAACATATTTACTTGCTCTCCTATACCCAAGTACTTTCCCAAACCCTAAATCCTTTGTACTAGGCTTTGTTTTCAACTAAGTTTTCCTGTGGTCTACATTCTGGTCAATGGGTACTGAGGGTTTAAAAGACCATCACTGTAAAAGAAAGTTCACACTACTTAGATAAAAAAAGTTACCTGATGCAAATGGAACTGATATATGTCAGAAGGAAGGGGACTTAGAGGCCATCTAAATAAACCTGTTTATTTGACAGAAAGTGAAAAAAGCTAAGGCTCAGAGAAAGGAAATGACTAGCTCCAGGTTATATGGTTACTTAGTAGCAGAGCTGGGACTGGAACCTTATTCCACTGACCCCCAGGCTCCAGATAATAAGAGTGCCAGTCTTGGAAGTAGAAACCTAATATACCTATAATAGGCCTACCTTGGAATGCAGCTTCTTACAGATACTACCTGTGTGATCCTGGGCAAGTAATTTAACCTCTCAAAACCCCAGATAAATGAAATTTATTTAATGAAAAAAAATTTTTCTAATGAAATATTTTATGAAGAGTCATCATGATACAATAAAAAGAGGGCTGGATTTTTTTTTTCAGGGGATCTGAGTTCAAAGTTCATTTCTGCTACTTATTCTACACATTTAACTTTGGGCAAATCATTTAACTTTTCTGGGACTCAGCTTTCTCATCTATAAAATGATGGGGCCCTACCTAACGGTCCCTAGGGTTCTCCTAGATGACTTCTAATGCTCCTACGTGTGAATTTGCAGAATGCAGGAAGCCCAAGACTCTGTTCTACACTTCTCTTGCAATATTTTACATTACATCTCAGACAGAGAAGAGTTAAGGACAGGGACTGAGTTTATCTAGCACTTGATTTCTTCCTTTATCTCCCTGCTTCCACTACTCAGCAGAATGTTCTACATAAGAATTTGCTTCATAAAACTTCTTTGTACTGCACCGTGTCTTGGGTTCTACGGTTACTGAAAAAACATTTTCTTAGGTAGTTTACCACTGCATTTGTTGGTTCAATCCTCAGAATTTCTGTGAAGAATTTGTGAGCCTCTGCAAAGTTGTTCTGTCCAAGATGAAGGAATGCTCTGTAATATAAGTGACACAAAAAGCAATTAACTTGGAGAACTCAAAAATGATAATTTATCAAACAGAATTGATGGAGTGATGCTGTCCCCTTCCCCCTATCCATAACTTTAAAGATATGAGCATTTCTGACATTTGCTCTTCAAAGTGTAATCTTGAGCAGTCTGGGTGTTAATGCTTTCCAGACGGAGGTAGTGACATTTTACTTGATTGAACCATTTTATACATTCTGGCTAGCAAAATAAAGTGAATCTAACTTTCATTAATTTACAGACAGGAACTCAACCTAAAATTACTTTCTGCTATAAAAACTGATACCTGCCTGATCTGTATTTTCAATTCCTATGTGTTCCCTACATACTATATATGACAGCTTTTATCTTAATAAGTATATCTGCCCATGAGGCTGCATATTATTAAGGTGACATTTTAATTAAAAAGTCAGATTACTCAATAGAACACCAAAATATATGAAACAAAACAGTGTTAGCCACCGAAAGCAAACATTTATGCAAATTCAATTAAAACTAGGGGTAATATAAGCAATGGTGTGAAGAACACTAAAGAAATAAGGACTCAAAGTCAATTTTCATGATTAAATGAATACAATTTCAATTCAGGCTAATGTAACTACATTAACAACAATGACAACTAACTTTTATATGGTGCCTCCTATGTACAGGCAAAGTGCTAAGCACTTTACAAATATTATCGTATTTGATTCTCACAACAACCCTGAGAAGTAGGTGCTATTAGTTCTCATAATCTCACGGGTCTGTCTTGCATCTAGTCTTAGCCCTGACAGGCACAAGGAGGAAAGAAGTAAGGAAGAGATAGAAGCTCTCTAAAGGGTTTAATGTTCATTTAACACAATTTAAAACTTTTGCAGGAATTCTAAAAAAATATGGCCTATATTTAGGTTTAAATATATACCTGTTCATTAAAACCATTATTTTACTCTGAAGTCCATCCAATTTCTGTGCTACTCTCTCAACATCTTGAAAATACTTTTCAGCCATTTTTATGTCTCCAATCTGATTTGAAAAAAAAATAAAATAGCTCAGTTAACATACCAAATGAAGCATTCAAACTACATCAGACTACTTTAAAAGTGAGTTAAATGACAATGTGAAGGCACTGGAACCTCAGGTCAGAGGAAACAGAACTCTTAGAATCCTAGCAATCATTCACCAATCATTATCCCTTGTAAAAAGAATGACGCTATTAGCTCACATAATAACAACACTGACCTGCGCTTACTAGATGAATAGATGGCTACAAAATTCTTCATGTAGATATCTTACTGGATATTTATTAAAACTGATATAACAAATTAATATATTATAAAATTAATACAATGAAACATTTACTTTCCTCTTTGAAATGGAAAGCTATAAGTACTTTCAGATAAAAAGAATGGTATTTTTTAAAAAGACATAAAACATGACAAGATTAAACACTTTTATTGGTCATTCTGAGACCAGTTGAAATGTTTATATTTAAGTAACAGAATCACTATATCATTTCAGTTGTTCTTTAATGAATAAATGTTGCTGAAGTTGGTGTTTGGGTGAGGGAAGAGCTCTATATTACATTAACATATCTGAGACAATTTTCCCTCTCCTGGTTAATGCAAAACACTTCCTGATTACGTATGTCATGGAAACTAGGACTTGAAGTGAATTCAGGAAAAATCTTATGAAACTTATGAAACAAGGCATCAGAGTTATGTAAAACAAGGTTATTTCATGTTCCAAGGAACACCGACTAGTAACAATGAAAGACTGTACATGAGGAAAACTTGGTTCTAGTTCTGGTTTTGCCACTAAGTGTGTTTGTATGATGTTAGGCAAATCACTTCACTTTTCTGAATTTCCCTTTTTAAAATGATGAGGTTGTATTAATAATTTCTAAAGTTTCTTTCTAGTTTTTTCAGAGTCTACATGCTATACAATTTATTCTCTAGTCTTTTTTTTTTTAAATACAGTGGTCTCAGTATAATGAGACATGATTGCTGCTGTTTGCATTTTGATTAGAAGAAAACAGGTGAGCCATAAATGAGTTGACAGTTCTTTTGTCCTGTCATCAAGAAAAAATTATTCTTCAATTTCACTCATCCTCTCCCCATCTCATTAACCATTGCAACTTTACAAACAAAACTGACCTAAATTTTCAAACCACCCACCCAAACAAAACAACATACAGAAAGACACAAGAGAGTGAGAGAGGGAACAAGATGGAGCTGTTGTATGAAAATTTCAATTCAATAAACACTGACTAAGCACTTACTACATGAAAGGCATTATCCAGGGGTCAGGTATACAAAGATGAGAAATGATACAATTCTTGACTAGAAGAAAGTTTTAAAAAGTTGAGAGGGGAGAAATGTATGGATACAATGTGCACACAATTAGTATGAAACAAAATAAAACAAAATAGATATGGGAAAGATAGGAACAATGCTAGAGAAAACTGGAGGATAAACTTTTTTTTCACTTTTTTGTGTCCGAATCACTCTTATTAATGCATTAAAAACATGGGCCATTCTTATTATCTATGGTATTATCTATGGTAATGAAATTTGGCAAAAATAACTCTTAGAAATAATGAAGTTTATTATTATAGGATTTTAAGAACTTGCAACAAAATAATTGAGATAGTAATTTTTTTTTAACCCAAACTAGCTAAGTTTTAATGAAAGATATTGGTAAAACCTTAGTCATATGCTTTCTTATCTGCTGATATTCTCTATGATTGGAATTAAGGTCTGCTTCTTTATAATCAACTTCACTAATACACAAATAAATGACATAAATCATCTTTTAAGTCATATTTAAGTGACAGAATCCACTCTTTGAAAGCATTGATTTTCAGGGAGAAAAATAAAAAAAAAATGTTTTAAAAAGCTGATAGTGCATCTGACTAGTTGGAGGAGAAGAGGGAAGCAGATTGTTTGAGTGCTGGCAACCATGTGCCTGACTGCTAATGCTCATATGTGCATCTCTCCCCATCAAGAAAGTTTGAATATTTATCCCTTCTCATAATTTTCATGCAGATTCATAGTTTAGAGCACATTATCACAAAGAGCACTAATGAATAATATCTAATGTCCACAAGGATACCATGAACATGTAAATAATAAGTCACATTTATATATATTATACTTATTTTGTAAAGCTCACACCCCTTTACAACAATCCTCTCATTCTTTCTGATGGCATTCTTGAAGTTGTGCTGAATTCCCTCCAAAGCATTTCAGTCTAGTAAGGCAGACTCTCTTACAAGTGACTACTTTAAGACTTGGTGATATTATGAAATGAAAAAAGAGTCCTATGGTATCTGACATTACTGACTTCTTTTTCCATAATTTTCCTTTCTGAAACACTGATAACTAGAATTTTATTCTGAAAAAGGCAGAGCACATCCAGAGCACTGTGTCCAGTTCTGGACACAAGAGTGTAGAAAAGACACTGATCATATAGAGAATGTTCACATGACAGCCACCAGGATACTGAAAGACCTTGACTCCATGTCAGATGAGCACTAATTGAAAAACCTGGGTTTAGTCTAGAGAAAGAAGACTAAGGGGGACATGACAGATGTCTCTGAGTATCTGATGGGCTGGTTGATTGTCCTCCTTCATTCTCAAAGAGGACCAAAATGATATCACTATGTAAGGGTCAAGGTAATGTGTGTCTGACTGTGGCTGATCAGTACCACCTCAAAAGGCTCCACCAGAGGTTGCGCACAAATAGTCTATTATGAACATTTGGAGTGCAGATGTCTCTAAATTTGTGCATCTCACATTTCTTTTGAGCTACTACAATTCTGGTCGTTCACAGTATTGTGGAATAGGGATTAGAATTGTTCTATCTGGCTCTACGAAGCAATGGTTGGAAGCTGTAAAGAGTCAAATTTTTTGATGTCCAAAAAAACCTCACTAACTAGAAATATTTGTAAGTAAAATAGGTTACCTAGGAAGGTAGTCAGTTCTTCCTCATTGAGGGATTTAAGCAGATGCCAGATGACTACTTGTCGGTATTTAATAATGGGGTGGAGATTATTTCAGGGCATGGATTTAGTCTAGACAACAGCTGCTACTAACTAACTCTATTACTTCTACAACGTCATGACTGTAATTCTTTTTGGGTACCCCTTTTCTTTTTTTCTACCACAACTGTGGCTATTCTTAATGTTTAATCCCCAGCTCCTGTTCTTTTCTATCTATATTCTCTTTCTCTTAAATTATTTACACTTAGCACTGTGACTGGCACATAGGAGTCACTTAAATGTTTACTGATTTTTCATGTTTATGACTCGAGTCGTGAATTACTGTAAGATTTCTATCTTCAGGACTAACCTCTGTTTTAAAGTATCTAGTTCTGTATTACCAACTATCAAGTAAACATTTCCCGCCTTGGACAGCACCTCAAACTCAAAACTTTCAAAACTGAAGTTACATTTCTCTCCACTAAACCGCAGCAATCTCAGCCACTCCTTCCCCCACCCCTAATTCTTTCTTCATATTACCATTCATATCCACTCATTATTTTCTATTCTCACAGCAATCACCAACCCTTATAACTTTACATCTGACCATATTGTAATAAGATCTTTAACTATTTTTGTTGCCTTCTACTCTGCTCCTTCTAATCATTTTTTCTTACCACTGCCAAATCATTCTTCCTAAAACACTTCTCTAATCATGTCATCATGCCCTAATCAAAATCTTCAATTTAGAAAATCTTCAATCTTAGAATTCAAAGTCTACACAGCCTCACACTTAAGGTGGGCTACAATATTGTACCATCCTACATTTTGGTATTTTACTGCTGATTTTAGGTATTTCTGCCACCGCACCTCTACTTACCACTTCTTTTCCTTCTCTGATTCACTGTTAAAGGATTAGCTCAAGGAACTTCTCTTTTCAGGAAGCTTTCCCTGCCCACTGTAGGCCACAATATTCTTTTTCTCTTCTGAATTCCCAAGGCACATTATTTATACCACGTATTTGGCAATTAACTAGGTAATTAATATTTTAATAAGCACTTATTAAGCACCTATTATCTTACACACTAAGGATACAAAGATAAAAATCAAATCACTCCTACATTCTATGAGCTTACCCTTCTACAGGGGGACATAACACTTACAACATATGTTATTTTATACTGTCAGGACATTGTTCATTTATATCACTTGGTAAGATGTGGGTTTCTTAAGAACCTGACTGTGGCTTAGACATTTCTTTGCACGCTCTATACATTCCTAGCACATGTACTGCATACTCAATTACTTTTGGAATTGATGAATTAGTGAGAATTAATGTGTCAAGTAGAAGCTATAAATCAACTTTGAGTATCACAGAATTGGAAGAAACCTTATAGGATATCTAGTTCAGTCTTGTCCAATGCAGGGATCTTGTCAACATTTTCTGTGTGGATCAACTGCTTGCTTGACGGAAGGCTCCTCACCACCTTAAAGGCTGCTCTACTGGCCAGTTGTAACTGAAAGTTCTTTTTTATATTTCTAACTTTCTTTAACTGTCATCTATCAGTCCTATCATCTCTAGTCTTCTAGAGCAATACAAAACAAATCTATGTCCCTTTGTATTTGACAGTCCTTTAAATATTTGAAGAAAAATATCACATCTCTTCTGTCTCTAGGCTAAACTCCATTCCTTCTGGCAACATTTAAAGGCCCCTTATAATGCTGGTTGCCTTATCCTAAACACACTCTGTTAATGCTCCTCTCAAAACATGGTGCCTAGAAATGAGCAGTATTTCAGATGCAGCCTGAGTAGTTTAGAGGAATAGTTACACCTCACTTTCTGAGAGTGCTTTAGGGATTTCCAAGTACATTTACATACATTACCTCATGTGGTCCTTACATTAACTCACTGATCTAGACAGGCAAAGGATTATTCCTATTTCGTAGCTGAGGAAAGGGACAAGGGCCTGGAGGCATAAAAGTCATATGATTTGCCCAAAGTCACACAGCCATTATATGCTCATGTCAAAATTAATACTGTCTTCTGATGCCTACTTGTATGTTTTCCATTATAGTACAATTTCAACACTATGGAAACTCCATGTATAGCTTTTTGGTAGTCATACTATATGATTCAAACTAAGCATGTCATAAACTAAAATTCTTATACATATTTTATACTAACTGCCATTAAATTCTAGTCATAAACATACTGACATTTAGTTCACTACATTGTTTCTAGACGCTGAGGTGTTAAGAGCTATTTTACAGATTTTGCATATGAAAAGCACTTTTACAATTTTCAAATTATATTTTTCAATTTTACAATTTACCATTTCAGAAAAGCTTTTATTTGATTAGCTTAATATGAGAGTCAGGGTGGTATAGACAGACAGCTCGTGTCCAATCCAGAAAGACCTCTGACACATATTAGCTATGTGACCCCTGGGTGAATCATTTAACCACTCAATTGTCTGGACTACAGGTGTCAAATTCCAAGTCTAATTTGCATCACATTGCCATAAAATTCCCATTTTAATTCCCTGATTAAAATGCAAATGGGAAATATTTAACAAAGTAAACATCCTATTTAAACTTCCAGAAGCCAAGACGGTGGAATAAACAGTAAGTTGCTCTCACCCTCCCTTGCTGACCATGAAGAACCCAGAGAATATTATTACCCCAGGAAAATTCCTGGAATAGTGGAGTCAGCAGAAAGGCTACAACAGTCTTTTAGCTTGGGAGGCTAGGGGGATTAATGGAAAAGGTCCCTCTTGCTGTGGCTGAAGAGGACCAGTGCAGTATGGGAGGAGTCCCAGACAACAGCAAGCCCCACCTCAGCGGATCAGCGGGAGATCCTGAGATCCAGGGAGGTGGAGTCAGCAAGTGCGAACACTAGGACCCCGGGCATGTCTTTACACAGCGAGGGGGTCAGCAGACACCAGTGTGGAAGGGCATCCACCAGCAACTGAGCCTTCCAGCTCTAGGGTAGGAAGAGATCTCCTGGGGCCAGACCACTCTCCCCCACACCTCACATCATGAACTGTAGTGTAACTCCGGGAAAACACAGAAAGACCTCACATGGTCTTGGCACACACCAACCAGTTCCAGCTCAGTACCAGGTTATACAGCATTATATAGTTTCCAGCTGCCAGAACCAGAGGGCACAGCACACAAAGCCAGTAACCAGGCTCCTAACCTCCAACACAAGAATCTGGGGACAGAGCCCCCTGTACCCTAGAAGCAGATATCCAGGTAAAAGGCAATCACAATGAGCAAAATAGAAAAGCAGAGACCATAGACTCTTATTCTGGGGACAGGAGTGATAAAAATACAAATTCAAAAGAGGACAGCACTGACACTATACCCACATCTGAAAACTCAAAATGGAGTATGAATTGGTCTCAAGTCCAAAAAGCTTCTTGGAAGAGATCAAGAAGGATTTAAAAATCAAATTAGAGAGGTGGAAGAAAACCTGATCAATTCTTTTAAAAATACAACTAACAAAATAAAAAAAGAATCACTAAGAAAACAATTCCTTAAAAAGTAAAACTGAACAAACGGATAAGGAGGTACAAAACCTAACTGGAGAAAACAATTCCTTAAAAAGTTTTTAAATGGATCAAATGGAAAAGGAAATAAAAAGCTAACTGAAGAAGACAATTCATAAAAAATTAGAAGTGGGCAAGTAGAAGCTAATGACTGTAAGAGACAACAAGAATCAGTCAAGCAAAATAAACATATAGTATACTATAGATAATGTTAATTGATGGCTTTCTAAGTCAGTATGCAGCTTGTAGGGGTCTGTTTTTCTGAATAATTTATTTGCACCGCCCCCCCCCCCCAGCCCCCCGTCGAAATATAGATATTTGCCAAGGTTTTGTCCAAACTTTTCTTTCCAGTCTATTTCATGGTGATCTCATTATCAATGTCCATGGCTTCAACTATTAATTCTATGCAGATGTCTAGGATTTCTTCCAGGTCAACATTCTATTCCTATACTGGTAGTGAAAGGGAAGGGTTGGGGTCAAAAACTTATATCTCATTTTCATTCTCTAAAATTAGTAACTGTTCCTTTTAGATACAGGCACTATAGTCTATGTTCGTCACCCAATGTCTGTTACATTCATAACAGAGCAGGGGTAAAGCCGACATTCCTAATTAATTACTACGTTTTTAGTCAATTGGGATATGTTGTTTCTATTTCAGAGTACAGGACTAAAATGGATTTATGATCTCAGTGATTCAGGAGTTTCAATAATACAGGTTGAAACTCATCCATTCCTGATCCAAATATGCAACACTTGTCCACATTTTCCTAAAAGTTCAACATAAAGTGTCTACTCAATGTGCTGGAAGCCTTCTCTTTCTTTCGATATGACAGGGTATTAGTGGACAATTGTGGTGATACATCTGAATTCCCTTACTCTTGCCACATACCAACCAGTCCATTTTCTCTATTATGTAATTACTTTTTTCTTAATTTCCCCATTACTCATGCTGTGAAAGAAGAATCAAAACAAAGGAAAAAGCCACAAAAAAGAAAAAACAAAAAAGAGAAAACAGTATACTTTGATCTGCATTCAGACTCCACAGTTCTTTCTCTGAATATGAATAGCACATTCCATCCTGGGTCTTTTGGAATTGTCTGAGAAGAACTAAGTCTATCAGAACTGATCACAGAACAGTGTTGCTGTTACTGTGTACAAGGTTCTTCTGGTTCTGCTCACTTCAACCAGCATCAGTTCATCTAAGTCTTTTCAGGTTTCTGAAATCTGCTTGCTCATCATTTCTTATAGCACAATAGCTTTACATTACATTCATATACTACAACTTGTTCATCCATTCCCCAACTGCTGGGCAACCTCTCAATTTCCAATTCCTTGCCACCACAAAAAGAGCTGCTATAAATACTTTTGTACATGTGGGTCTTTTTCCATTTTTGATGATCTCTTTGAGATATAGACTTAGTAGTGGTATTTCTGGATCAAAGGGTATGCACAGTTTTACGGCCCTATGGGCACACTTCCAAATTGCTCTCCAGAATGGTTGGATCAGTTCACAAACCCATCAACAATGCATAAGCATTCCAATTTTCCTACATCTCCAATATTTGCCATTTTCTTTTTTTGTCACCTTAGCCAACCTGAGCAGTGTGAAGTGGTACCTCAGAGTTGTTTTAATTTGCATTTCTCTAATCAATAGTGATTTAGAGTATTTTTCATATGGCTATAGATAGCTTTAACTTCTTCCTCTGAAAACTGCCTATTCATATTCTTTGCCCATTTATCAGCTGAGGAATGGCTTGCATTCTTATAAATTTGACTCAGTTCTCTAGATATTTTAGAAATGAGGCCTTTATCAAAGACAGTGACTATAAAAATTGTTTCCCAGCTTTCTGCTTCCCTTTTAATCTTGGTTGCATTGGTTTTGTTTGTGCAAAACCTTTTTAATTTGATGTAATCCAAATTATTCAATTTGTATTTCATAACGTTCTCTATCTCTTGTTTGGTCAAATTCCTTCACTCTCCATAGATATGACAGGTAAACTATTCCTTGCTCTCCTAATTTGTTTATGGTATCACCCTTTAAGTCTAAATCACGTACCTATTGTGATCTTATCTTCGTATATGGTGTAAAATTTTGGTCTATATCGAGTTTCTGCCATACTATTTTCCAGTTTTCTCATTAGTTTTTGTCAAATAGTGAGCTCTTATTCTAGAAGTTGGAGTCTCTGAGTTTATCCAACAGTAGATTACTATAGTCACTGACTACTGTGTATTGAGTCCCTAATCTATTCCCCTGTAATTTGTTGATGACAGTTTTCTTATAGTACAGTAGTCCCTGAAATAAACTCTTTAGGGGGAGGAGAAAAAAAACCCAACCTATTTTATATGATTTAGAAATAGAGGAAGAAAAAAAGGAAAATTGCAGTATATAAGTTCACATTTCACAATTAGATGCCCCATATATATGTATTACACATGTCATATAAATGGAGTCTTATCTACATTGCATTTTGTCTTATTTGGCCTTTTAAAAAATAGCAGTAAAGGCTATTTTTTGTGAGGCTATTTATGGTAATGAGGGAAATCTAAGGCATGGTTTATGTATTTTTAAAATGTGTTTGTTTTTGATGGGAGATACAAAAGACTTATTCAGACCTAGATGACTTAATGTGCCTCTTTTTTAACACTGAGATTCTAACTCTGTGGCTACCATTCATCCAGTCAACAATATTACACATCTTCTATGTTCCAGGGATGGGGTTTGGTGCTGAGGATACAAAAATAAAACAGTCCCTGTGTTCAAGGTGCTTATATTCTACGGAAGGGGGCACAAAATGAACTCAAATAGGTAAACACAAAGTATATAAAATATAGACAAAGGGGAAGGTAAAGAAGGGCATTAGTAATTGAGAGTGGGCATTTGGAATCAGGAAGGTAGGGATTCTAAAAGTGAAGGTGAGGAGGGATTATAGCCTAGAAACAGGAGGCACTTGTCCAAGAATAGAGAAATGGGAGATAGGATGCTGAGTACAGGAAATGGTCACCAGGCTAGTTTGGCTGGAACACAGTGTATAGTGTGAGAAGGAATAATGTGTATTCCCCAGAGAGTTGGGAGTGAGAAGGTTTGATAGATTACTGATTATCATTTGATTAATAATTAATAATTGTAACTCAATGGAATCAAGTAATTGTGGACCAGAGTAAGATTTTACTGTATAGACCTTAGTTTAAGAGTTTATGAGAATTGACCTTCCCTATTTTTCTGGGCTATAGTTTGGACTCTTCCCCCAGATGGGAGGGAGGAGGCATGAGTCTCTTGAGTTTTAAGATATTCTGCCTGCATAAGTCAGGGGTTGCTTTACACCAGACTTTCCAGAGAACGTTGATAAATTGTGTTTTTCCCATAGCCCGGAGTCTGGAGGTCCCCTCTCCTAAGTAAGGCCATTTGTAAGTCCATGCTTATAGACCAATTTCTGTCAGTTCAGTTTTCATCACAGAACTATTTTTAGCTCCTCATATAAACTGTTATCTTTTCACTGTATGAAAAAAGGCTGCTCTGGCTGCCAGAGGCATCCTTGAGTGTTTGGGAATCTTGGATCTCTTTTCATTAGCAACCACTAGCCTCACTAATAAATTGATTGTGCTTGGACTTTTGTGCCTCAGTTTCTCTATCACAGATCAATCATGACAAAGTGAAGTACCTTAAATGCCAACCAGAGTTTACATTTTGTCCTTAATATAACTTGAAGCCACTGGGGATTCTTGACCAAGGAAGTGACATGGTCAGATCTATGCTTTTAGGCATTTCAATTTCATAGCTACGAGGAAGAAGAGAGACTGGAGGCATGGAGACCTCTTAGGCTACTCTAATAGTCTCTTACCTTCTTCATTACTTGCATACCTGCATCTCGAATTCCTAATTAGACATTTCTTCCTGGATATCTTATTAGTACTTAAAACTTTATGTAAGCCACCCTCCAAACAGTTTCCCTTCCTGACTTACTTATTTCTATTATAAGACACCCATCTAGGATGGCCAGGAAGTGGGAAGACCCACCAATACTAGGGATGCCCTTCTCCCTTTCTCACTCCAAGAGCTACACTTCTCCCTCCTCCTGCCCCATCCTCTCCACGAGCACATCTGAAAACTCATCCAGGACTGCTGAGGCTGGGTGTGTGTGTGTATGAAAAAGGGTACCCCTCACCCCACTGGAACTTGCAATTCCAGGTATTTAGTAGGCGCTTAAAAAGTGACCTCTCTTTCTCTCATTATCTAAGATTTGATTTTTAATTCAATTTAACAAACATTCAGTGCCTACCACATGCATAGGAGCACACTGCCTAGGCCTTCTATTCCTAATCAATACTTCCCTTCAACTGTTTCTTCATCTGGCCCTTTCTATTTCCTTTGATAGAGACAAATCTCATGTCATTACCTGACACATGGACTACTTTCAATAGCATCTCTCCTAAATGATTTTCTATCTCCAGTCTCTAAGTCAGTGTAGGCAAGGACAATAGCTGTTCTTTCTACAGTACAGTTCTTATCTCATCACTCTCTTACCCACAACTGTTCATTGGCTCCTTCACTGCCTACTAAAACTAAGTGTATTCCACACTACTACATTCAAGGCCTGCTCTAGTTTGGTTCCAAACTCAAACTAAATTGTATATAAAACCGAAAACTGAAATTTATGTAGCTCTTTAATGTTTGCAAAATGTTTTATTTCATTGCCTCACTTGAGGCTTGTGATTACTCTGGGGGGTAAAAATTTTCTTCCACCTCTATCCACAGAAATCCCAAATATCCCTTAAAGTCAAGCTCCAAAACTCCATCCTTGAAAAAGACACACTCAGATGCTTCACCTGAAATGACCTCCCTCTCTTCTGAATTCCTAGAATACTTTGTCAATACCACTCATAGGTCATTTATCATGCGAAGAAATGTGCTTGTATTACAGATGTCTGTGAGGGCAAAGAGTGTGGCCACAGACTTCTTTGTATTCCATATAATGCCTAAGAGATTGTGAATGAAGAAATTTAATGAACTAGAGATCAACTAGAACCTTGAATACCAGGCTAAATCCAAAATGCTTACCTTGGTATTCAAGGTCCTCTAGAACCTGATTTTCCATTACTTTTATACAATTCAACCCTCTACACTGCCCAAACATGCTCTGTGCATTTCCCCTTACCTACCATTTTCATTCCCTAATCCTTTACACTTAATTCCCCTCAATCATCAGTGATTACCTCCTTTCCTGAATTCTTGCAGCCCTTATATGAACATTATTTATTTGGCACTTAGTATATACTAGAAAACTTTGCCTTTTTATATCTGTTGTTTATATAGTACACATCCCAGATTATAAGCATTTGGAGAACAGGGAAATACTTTAATATATTTCTAGGGCCTAGAAGAGTATCTTACACATAGGAGGTTCTCAATATATGTTTGTTAGTGACAGTGCTGAAAAAATACTGAGTTAAAGGTTACTTTTGAAAAGTTCAAGCTTTCAAATTAGTATGGCCCCATGAAATACATCCTATTAATTTTTTTTAGGCCTTTTGAACAGCAAACAAATCGCTTGAGGACTGAAGGGGAGTAAATGGAGTCCCTAACCTTTAAAAAAGAAAGGCTGAATTATCCTAGGAAAGTAGCAGATAACTCTGAATTCAGTACATATAACCAGAATTCTGTTTCTTGTGACAGGGAAACTAGGAAATGGTCAGATTAACCTGGAGTGGTAAGTACAATGGAATAAAAATCTCTCTAGGCTCCATTAACTGGCCAGATACTGTGGGTGACCTGGAATAGGTGCACTGAAATTGGACCACTTTTGGGGAAGAGGTAGAGAGGATGAAATGTTTGGGGCCCCTAAATGGCCTCAGATTTTGAGTTAACCATTCAGACAGCTAGGAAAAAGCTAGGATAGAATATCCCTCTCTTCCTCATCCTTGTTATACTAATTTCAGGGCTTCAAAGCTTTCAACTTAATTGGTGTTGGATACTCCCTCCTCTGACACAAAAAGTAATTCTGCAACTTAGGAGAACATTAAAAGTTCCTGTGGCTTGAAAAACCATGGCCTTATAAAAGGATAAGAAATCTCTTTAAGTGCAACTAGACTAGTCCTGGATGTCTGAAATGATCCATCACTGGGCCCATCTTAGAAAGCATTTCAATATGACAGGACCTCCCTAGAGCTTGTGTTCTGCAGGGAATACTCTTGAGAACCCAGTACTACTGAGTGCTCCACTGTGGGGCAGTGAAATGAAACTTTGACTACCATCTTTACTACAGAGCAATATTCTCTTTTAATTCCTGTTTGTTTAGTCAAATTTTTTTTATCCTCAAAGGGTCCTTGACCTGGGTCCTTCCTCTCCCTTGTTTTCTTTTAGTAGACCAAAGACCCTCCTGTTTCACAAGACTACTTCCCTCCCTGCCCCTTCAAAACTATGGCATTTGTTTTCCTCCTGTTGGTATTATTATTTACTGAGTGATAGACATTTGCTTTCAGTTATTCAGCCATTAGCCTTTCCTTCCTAGGACTGAAATCACTTTTTAAGACCTGAGTATGTCCTTGTTTTCTGTAATTTCTCCTCCTGTATTCTAAGTTTGAAACATTACAACCTAAATGAATTATAAAAGGGCTGTATATGAGTAAGAGAGAAATAAATTTAAAGAACTAAAGGAGAATGTTTCTCATAGTTCAAATCATATTACTTCTAAAGTTCTTTAATTCAGTAGATTAGGTAGAAAATTCTCTAGGGATACAAGGGTCTCAAAATGAGTTTACAGAAGTAGGTTTCATTTCAAAAAGCTGAGATTGCCTATCCTGGCATGATTTTTCTCCTTCTTTTCCTCACCTACTTATAAGCTCCTCTAATAAAGGACTTCAGAGCAGCTTTAAAGGAAGCTGTGCATAATGAAAGGCAACAAACTGAATACAATGAGGACTTGCCATTTGATTTTCAACTAAATGAAGATGGTTTCATCAGTACACAGATATATGGCTATAAGATAATCTGACCTGTGAGGAGAAGGCTAAGGTGAATGACTAACCTATACCTTTGCATCCAGGCATCAACATTTCAAAATAATGACATCAACTTTTACCCTTTATCTTTCAAGAAAAGTTTTTTAAACTGCGAACAGCATATATTAATAAAGGGGGGCCCAACCACCTTTATATTCATATTATAAGCACTACTCATAATAAGTCCAGACTTTTTTCCTTCCCTTAAAAAGGGATAATTTTTTTTGAAAGATTAAAATGGAGAGTTAGAGAGAGCAGAAACCCAAATATAAAACAAGCAGCATGTGGCACCTCATCACTGGTGCCCTCTTCTGCATTTCTAGCAATTTTTAGTGTATTAAGACTATTTTTGCATTATCTAATATTTCAGTAATATTTTAAGAGTGGAATTCATTGTAGGTTCTGATACAGAGTAAGGACAGGAGCTGTACTCTGAACCTAACTGTGTGTTATTATCCAGAAGCTTAAAGTCAATACATCGACTTCATCTTCATTTGTCTGGATATATCCCTAGCATTATCATAGAGCTGTTATAGCGTATTTAAGATTTCACAGACTTCTGCACATTTTTCTTTAAAATCATTTGTTCTATTTTCATTCCTTTGGAATTAAATGGAAAATTTCATTTCCTTTTTTGATTAGTGTTTGCTTCTCTGCCTTCTCTGTGGAATTACAATGCCTGAACTAAAGCTTTATTCAAGGAAGTTCTTTTGTTTCTTTTCCCTGATTCTTTTCTTATTCTCACATGCAGAGAGTAAGGGAACATAAAAGAGAGTGACATTAAATATATATTTTTTTGACCAACATGGGATCAACTAAAATTTTAAAATGGTTTAGTCCTGCTTTGTTTCTCTTTAACTTGACATTGAACAGACTGAACGGAGGGGAACTTAGCTGGTTGGGACTGGTTGGCTGAAAGATTTACAGCTGGACTGTTCTACAGACATGCCTCATTGTATTGTGCTTTGCAGATATTATGGCGTTTTTTGGTTTTGTTTTGTTTTTATAAATTGAAAGTTGTGGCAATCTTGTGTTGAGCAAGTCCATCTGCCATTTTTTTAGCATGTGCTCATACTGTGTCTCTATCACATTTTAGTAATGCCATGTACTGCATCCAGGTGAACTAAAAAAAATGTTGCACGTGTGCTGACTGCTCTACTGACCATTCTCCCATCTCTCTCCCTCTCCTTGGGTCTCTCTATTCCCTAAGATACAAAAGTATTGAAATTAGGTCAATTCATAATCCTATTAGAGACTCTAAGTGTTCAAGTGAAAGGCAGAGACTACTGATGGGGCAAATTTCATTGTTGTCCTATTTTAAGAAATTGCCACAGTCACCTCAACCTTCAGCAATTCCCACCCTGATTAGTCAGCAGTCATCAATATCAAGGCAAGGTCCTCCACCAGTAACAAAGTTATAACTCGCTAAAATTTCAGAGGATGGTTACCATTTTTTAGCAATAAAATATTTTTAAATTAAAGTATATACATTGGGTTTTTATAGACATAATACTATTGTACACTTAATAGACTGCAGCAGGGGTGAGGAACCTGTGGCCTCAAGGCCACATGTAGCCTTCTAGGTCCTTTGGTAGGGGTTTTGACTGATTCCAGATTTTACAGAATAAATCCTTTTAAAGGGATTTGGTCTGTGAAGTTTGGATTCAGTCAAAGGGCAACACTTGAGGGCCATATGTGGATTCAAGGAAATAGGTTCCCCACCCCTGGACTACAGAACAGTGTAAACAGGACTTTTAAATGCACTGGAAAACCAAAAAAATACCCCCTAAAAAATTCATGACTTGCTTTATTGCAATAATTCCTTTATTGGGATAATCACTTTATTGCAGTAGTCTAGAATCAAACCTGCAATATCTCCAAAGTATGCCTGTACTTCACAATGTAAGGAGATAACAAGGACACAGGCCGGGATCAGAGGAGTAGGACTGGGTACGGCACTATGCATCATTATTAACTGATACTTTCTGAACATCCACAAGGATACCAAATACGCCACTAGGATCCCTGACCTTGAGGAATCTACCTTTTCTGTTGGAACATTTGGCAAAGGAGACACCCTCTTACTTCTGGAGCCCTGTGGTCCAGAGACTCTGAAGTCTTTTCTACCGTCTCCTCTTTACAGGCAGATGGAAAATCCTTACTATCTTTCTAGTATAATCACAGAATTAAAGGTGAATTTAGAACTGGAAAGGATCTTGGAGAAAAATCTAGGCAAACTTCATTTCAGAGAGGAGGTTACTGTCCAGGGGAACATGGAGACTTGCTGGCAGAACCAGAACCAGAACCAGGATCTAGGTCTCCTGATACCAGCACTGTGGCTTATGTATACTGTATAACTCCACCCATTCAGATTATGTTTCTGAAATTCTTCATCAAGATATACGTCTTCTACAAAGCTCTATGTTCTTATAAGATAACCAAAACAATGTATACTCTTTGTGTCCCTTATTAAACTAAGCATTTTCCCCTCATTTCAGCTTAACAGCATCCTTGTCTATTAGGAAAAAAATCACAATCAGAATCTTACTAAATCAGGGTTTAATTTGCTACACAGTATATCACTGGGACTTAGAAAACAAAATCATCTAGAAAAAAAAGAAATGAAACACTTCAAGACTCACATGGTGCTAGTTAGGAGAACTATCCAAGCAAGTATACAGTATCTCCACTGACAAGAGATTCCTTACTACCATTCCCAACACCTCCATCAATTCCTTTCTCTCACCTCTTTTCCTCTACAAGCATGGATGGACTACTGTGGCCAAAAAACTATCATCTGGTGACCATACTTATGAGCATGAGTTACTGTAAATTCAGGTAACAAACACAGATTATCACCACTGGCTTATATACTTGAAACCTTTCTGGGCTAGCAGAATCTGCTAGAAGCTTGTGGTTCCTTGGCACAGAATGGTCACCTTTATGTCAATATCAGGCAGAAGATTTCAATGGTAGCACTAATACTGTATTATAAATCACTATTATTTTTGTACATTTACATGAATATAATTAAAAATGTTTGTTAATTAAAAACTTAAAGAAATGTATTAAATTTGTGCTTTCCCTAAAAAGGAGTATAGTTTTTATTGCTGAAATATTATTAATAAAGAAATAAAGATTACAACCTTGTCTGCAAACCATTACCAAGAAGGGGATGGAAGACTACTAAAAATATTGCTTCAAACAAAAAGGAGAAAATGAGTCTAAAGACACATGGCAATTACAGTCACGTAAGTTGGATTATTCCAAGCAGAATCATAGATGAAACCAGGAGGACACAAATAGAAACAAAAATGGCACCGATAATCTGGCATTACTACTATACTCTATTTTCATCATTGTTGACAGAACTACCATACTTGAAATGTAACACTGCAGTGTTCAATGAGCTAGATAGAAAGTAGAAATGTTGCTTAAGAAGAAAAAGGAAGTACAATGTGAACAGAGCACGCACGCACGCACACACACACACACGGAATGCATGCAAAAGGTGATGCAATCTTAAGGACAATTAGGATATAGCAAAAAGAGGAAGATTCCTAAAGCATGAAAAAGATTGCAAACTATATTAATACTTCAGAAAAAGGAGTTCAAGAAGGCAGCAGCAGCTCCTAATCTACATCACCTACTTTCTCATATTTATAATGCCTTTACAACAGAAAAAATATGTGAATTTCAGGGTACCCTTGATAGAACTGTAACAAGGGATGAAGTAGGCTTCTACAGACTATTTTCCACAGCAGATCACCATCTTCAGTTCCACAAGAAACACAGAGAATATACGACCTTACTCTGTCTTGTGCTCCCTGAAAAAATGTTTTTTACTTGATAAAGGAGATGTATAAGCTCTCTTCCCAGAAAGGTATCTTATACCTATGTTCAACTCATGCAAAAGTACTTGATAAATGAATTCACAGAGGTAATTTCAGTTAATGAGCCTTTAAGACTACATAAGTTGTAGGAAAGATGATTACTCGCACTCATGGCCGGGCGGGATTTCTTCACAGCAGTTTCTGGATACCGGCAGAATCACAGGTCCAGAACGACAACACAAATGAGCCCCTTATGATTAATAGCAAGTAAGGTTTAAACCAGGAAAACAGGATCACAGAAGTTATTTTTCAGTATCACAGTGAATCTCCTACGTCGTTCAAACGGAAAAGGGATTCTCTACACGTAGAAAAGTTGTTCCAACGTTTCCGTTTGGGGATACGTTGTGCAATTCACACCGAGCCACTGAGGACACTGCACCTGTCCAGTTCACTACGACTTTCATTATTATTAACAAACACAAGTCTGAGTCACTGACCCACCCTCTGGGGTAGGGAGGGGAAACCCCCTGGAGTGGCCTGCTGGTCAATACTTTTATTTAACCAATTGTCTCTCCAGAAAAAATGTAGATATTTATGTTTCACTAGTGTTACTGATACTTTCTTAAGTCTAGACAGCGAACAAAACAATTAGCCCAATCTTTCTAGTGGTGTGAATGCTAGCACAGAAAATTTACCAGTTTCTAGGGAGGGCTTTAGCACTCCCTTGAATCTGTTCCTAATCTCTCTTGCTCTTTCACATTAACTTCAAAATAGGAAGCGCATCTAAACCTGACAGTTATGACCGTACACTAGAGCTACATGGGACCCTGGAAACTCCTCTATCTTGTCCAGCTCCTGCATTTTATGAGTGAAGAAACGAAAGTCCTAAGAGGTGAAGGGACTTATAGTTAAGTAAATGGTAACCAGAAAAGTCCCTTTCCTTAAAGAGTTTTCTTAAGGGAGAGATACATACAAACAATTATGTATAAACAAAATATATACAAAAAAATTGAAGATAATTAACAGAGGGAAACCACTAACATTGAAGTTGATTTGGAAAGGCTTCTTGTAGAAGGTGAGATTTTAGCTGAGATTTGAAGGAAGACATGGAAGCCAGGAGGCAGAGAAGGGGAGAGATAGCATTACAGGAATGGGAAGGAGCCAAAGAAAATGCCTGGAGTCTAGAAATGGAGTGTCTTATAAGAGGGACAGGAAGAATGATACCAGAATCATTGCATCACAGAGTTGCTATGTTTGTCCTTCATTCTCAAAGAGGACCATGACATCAAGATGATGACATGACTTGTGGTTGACTTTGATTTGAGTAACGGAGGGCTGTGTAAGGTCACCTGCTTCACTTTCTCCTCCTAAGCGATCTGGGTCCAGTGGCCTGATATTTATCAGGACGGCTGGAGAAAGCCCAGGAAGATCAGGGAGTATGTGAGGGAGGAAAGGGCCAGATTTTAAAGAGTTTTGAATGACAAAAACAGGATTTTTATCTTTGATCCTGGAGGCAACAAGAAATACTATAGTTTTATTGAGTGCAGAGATGACACAGTCAAGACCTTCCTTTGCTTTAGGAAAATCACTTTGAGAGACTGTCCAGTCATTGGACACTGGCTGGAATAGAAAAAATAAATATAAATCTTATAGTCTTTTTATAACAGAAAACGGAAGGCAAAATGAACTTGTAGGTAAATGAAAGGATGGTTCACAGGTTCTTCACAGAGCCTGGCTCAAGAACACTAAGAGATTAAGAGGTTTGCCTGTGGTCACACAGATCCAGTGTCAAGGACATGATCCCATACCTCTGAAAGCTTGCTGTCTGTCTATCCACTAGGTAATGAAGCTTCTTTTTTTTTCCTTGACTTGCATTATTTATACAATTTGCTACAATTTCCACTTCACTCTGCATATTGTTCACATAACTTCAGGTTCAAGCATTGTCCTTTAATCAAAATATTAGCAAGTTATAAGTAGTCAACTATGCTGAAAATGAACTCTTTATGGTTCAATCACTAATTTCTTAACTGCATAGTGATCCTTTTTAAAACAACCAGTTTCAGCATATACATATTAAAAATCAGATTTAACAACTGGTTTGTAATCATGGTGTCAAAGCCAGAAAGGATTAATACTAAATACAATGAAGCTAGACTGCTTTTCAAGGACTAAACATTTTGATGGCTACAATAAATTTAGATAAAAATATTTTCTTGCCTTTTTTCTTACACTTAACAAAGAATAAAAATTAGATAACAAGCTTGACTGGGTGGTTGTTATCCTTCGTTGTTGAAGAGGACCAAAATGACATCACTATGATAAAGTCAAGTTTCAATGATGTGTCCAACTGTGGCTGATCAGACCAATATGAGCTTGGAATGCTCTACCACAGATTGGGCACAAATGTGAACATTTGGGGTGAATATTCTAAATTTGAGCACCCTGTATTTCCTTTGAGCTATTTCAATTCTGCTTTGCTCATAGAGCACAGCACCTTCTCTGATGTGGGCACACCATGCTGAATGGTCCTGTGCCACTGTCTTCCATATTACACAATCAATTCCAAAGTTCTTGAGAGTATCCTTGTATCGCTTCCTCTGACCACAATGTGAACACTTGCCCTGTGTGAGTTCTCTATAAAATAGTCTTTTTGGCAAGTTTACATTTTGCATTTGAACAACATGGACAGCCCATCAGAGCTGCACTCTCTGAAGCATAGTTTGAATGCTTGGAAGTTTAGTTCAAGTAAGGACCTCAGTGTCTCTAGTACCTTATCCTGACAAGTGATCTTCAGAATCTTCCTAAGACTATTCAAATAGAAGCGATTAAGTTTCCTGGCACGGTGCTGGTAGACTGTACAGGTTTCATAGGCATACAGCAATGAGGTCAGTATGATAGATCTCTAAATCTTCAGTCTCGTAGTCAGTCTAATACCTCTTCTGTCCCATACTTTCTTTCAGAGTCTTTCAAACACTGAGTTAGGTCTGGCAATGCATGCATCAACTTCACTGTCAGTGTGTACATCCCTGGAAAATACACAACCAAGGTAAGTGAACTTATCCACAGCATTCAAAACTTCTCTATTTGTTGTATCCGACGGTTCCACTTATGGAAGATGTGGTGGTGGCTGATGGAGCACCTGTGTTTCTTGGTGTTATTAGACCTAAATTAGCACAGGCAGCAGAGAACTGATCCATATTTTGTTGCATTTCAACTTCAGAGACTACACTGAATACACAATCATCACAAACATAACATTATGTACCAATACTCCCTCCACTTTGGTCTTGGCTTGTAGCCTTTTCAAATCGAAGAATTTACCATTAGTGTGGTAGCTGACCTTGATGCCCTGTTCATCCTTACTGAAAGCACTTGTCAACATGGCTGAAAACATCATACTAAAAAGCATGGGAGCAAGTACACAGCGCTGTTTCACTCTATTGGTGACTGGGAAGGCACAAGAGCATTGTTCATTATCTAGAACCCAGGCAAGCATGCCATCATGAAACTGATGCACAATACTGATGAACTTCTCTGGGCAACCCAATTTTGACATAATTTTCCATAAGCCCTCAAGACTAACAGTATCAAAGGCTTTGGTCAGATCTACAAACATTGTATACAGACCTCTGTTCTGCTCTTGGCATTTCTCCTGGAGTTGTCAGGCAGCAAACACCATACTGACTGTTCCACGGCCCTTTCTGAGGACACACTGGCTCTCAGGTAGATGACTATATTCCAGGTGAAGGATTAGCTTATTAAAGAAGACTCTAGCAAGAATCTAGTCAGCAATAACTAAGAGAGAGATCCCACTGTGATTGTCAAAGGACAATCAATTTCCTTTGCCTTTACAAAGATGGACAATGGAGATATCCCTGTACTCCTGGGGGAATACCCTCCCCTCTTGCCATATAACCTGGAAAATTTCAGTCAGCTTTTGATTGAGCAATCGACTTCCTACCTTGTAAATCTCAACTGGAATAGAATCAGCACCAGGTGCTTTACCACATGAAGGGAGCCTAACGGCATTCCAAACTGCTTCTTCAGTTGGAGGTTCAGCTAGGGAAGGACTGACTTCAACCTGAAGTAAATGGTCAATGGCCTCAGCATTGACTGATGATGGTCTGTTGAGAACACCATGAAGTGTTCAGTCTATCTCTCATGGATCATGTCCTTATCATCAATCAATATGGCTCCATCAGCAATGAGTAGGTGTGATGCACCATAGGTCTTTGGTCCATAAATAGCTTTCAGGGAATCATAAAAGCACTTTAGAATGTTACTATCAGGATAAAACTGAATTTCATTTGCCTTCTTCCTGAGCCAGAAATCCTGTATCTCTCTAAGCTTGGCTTGCATTTTACTTTTGATGGAATTAAATGCTGGCTTCTTAGAGGTGGATGAACTATCCTGTTGGTAAATCCTTTGGAGTTCTCAATTTTCATTTATCAGCTTCTGAATTTCCCCATCATTTTCATCAAACTATTCTTGTGTTTGTGAGTGTTCTGACCCACATGAGCAAATGTAGTGCTGTACACCAAATCTCTGAAAGCTGCCCACTCCTTTTCTGCTCCACTGTTGCCAATGGTGTGATGGCTCAACTTTCCTTCCAAGTTAGCAATAAACTGTTCACGCTCAGAGAAGATGTCTAATTTGTTGGCATTAACTCTTCTGGTAATCATTTTGCCTTGGGGGTGGCACTTTTGATGAATGTGAATATTTAGCTTGGAAAAGGTAAGTCTATGATCAGACCAGCACTTTGCACCACACATTGCTTTTATCGCTCTCACATCTTGTCTGTCTCTTCTCCTTATAATCTCATAGTCTATTAGATGTCAATGTTTGCCTTATCCATGGGTGCATCCATGAAGTGTTACTACATTTAGGTAAATGGAAAACAGTGTTGGTGATAAGAAGGTCATGGGATGCACAAGTCTTCAGCAGTAAATGACCACTGCTGTTGCTGTTTCCAACTCCATTCCTCCCCAGGACTCCTTGCCAAGTCTGGTAGTCTGAGCCTACTCCAGCATTAAAGTCACCCAGAATTATAAGCTTGTCCCCTTTTGGCACACTGATAATAAGGGTCTCTAGGTTTTCATAAAATTTTTCTTTGACTTCATCAGGGTTCATATCATGGTGGGAACATAGGCACTGATGATGGTGGCATTATGTTTTCCTGCAAGTGGCAATCGCATTGTCATGAGCCTGTAATTCACTCCTTTTGGAAGGCAAGCCAGATTGTTGACTAGATTAGTTTTCATTGCAAAATCTACGCCAGCTTCACAGTTCTTCCCTTAACTGCAGTCACTTCAGAAGAACTTATATCCAGTTCTGACTTTAGTAAGCTGGCCTTCATTTGCAAGCCTTGTTTCACTCAGGGCTGCTATTTGGATGTGATACCTGCTGAGTTCTCTTGCAACAAGAGCAGTTCATCCTTCAGGTCTATTGTTTATTTGCTTATTGCTTGATTTGATTGCATATCGTAGGTACCCAAAGAGAGGATTCATAGTATTGAATTTTAAGCTTTCATTACACACACACACACACACACACACACACACACATACATACATACATACATACATACATACATACATACCTGAAGGAAAATTCTTCCAATTCCACTCAATAGCTGAGGCTCTTGTTCGGGGTAGTATTTGATAACTGAATGATATGCATCTACAGCAAGTACATAATCCTAAAAGAAGAAGAACACAAATCCAGGGTTTAAATTCATAGTTTAAATTCATTTTTACTTTTATTTATTTTGATCAGTCAGTCTTCAGTATATGTTAAGTGTCTTATAATGCAAAAGCAACTGGAGTTACAGTGGTAAGAGTGCTGGGCCTGGAGTCAGGAAGACCTGAGTTCAATTCCAACCTCAGATAATTATTACCTATGTGACCCTGGGCAACTCATTTAACATTTGGTTTGCTTCAGTTTCCTCAGTTGTAAAATCCAGATAATAACAGCACCTACTTTACTGGGTTGTTATGAGGATCAAATGAGATAACATTTGTAAAAACCCTTAGTATAATGCCTAGCACATAGAAGGTACTATATAAAAATGTTTATTCTCTTAATCCCTCCTACTATATGCCAGGCATCATTTAAGGGCGAATGACTTTGTACACATCTATACATACACAAAAACACATACCCAGAGAGGCAGCATGGAGTAGTGGATAAAGAGCTGACTTTAAAGTCAGAAAGATCTGGGTTCAGGTCCTGCCTCTGACACATACTATGTGACCCTGAACAAGTCACTTAACTTCTCAATACTCTACAGAACTGTTTAAGACTGAGGTTGCAGAGAAAATGCTGACTTGGATTGGTACAGAGAATTTCCCCATGCCAGTGAAATCACAGATCTACTCTCGATCACTCTGTAGACTTTAGGAACTGGAAGAAAATTTACAGAGGAAGAATTAAGGCTCAGAAAATGGAAATGATTTGCTCAAGATTGTACATGTAGTAAGTTGTAAATCGTGGATTCAAATTAGTATCACAATCCAGTGTTTTGTCCATTATGCCACATTCGGTATAAATATATGCCTATACACGTAAATGTAGATGGGCACGTGTGTACACACACACACACACACACACATTTTATTTCCATCTAAACTATTCCTTAGTCATCAGATTCCAAGAGCAGACAATAGTATCTAACAGTTTGTCTATGTTAATCTTGTCCACTGATACCAGTGTTATAAAGGGGTTCCCAGTGTTTATCTGTAATAAAAGTTGATGAACCATTACCCATCACTGAGATGATAGCTTTTGGTGGCCTCCTGATAGCTTAATTAGGCAGGCAGTTCTTTATTCTAATTCTTTTTCTTCCAAGTAGCAATTAGGATCTCAACTGGATGGTACATCTAACTCTCCTCTGCCAAAAAGTTATTATGAGAATTGGTAAATTTTGTCTTTTATTCACTTTCCAAATAAATAAGATCAATTCACATTCAGTGTGCCTCAATGAAATATTGGAAAGGTTTACACCAAGAATTGAGATAAGATATCAAGATATTTTTAAAAAATCCTAAATCATTCCCCTCCCAAAAAACAAACCCAATGAAAAACTTCAAAGTCATGTTCATATATTTGACTGTAATTAGTTCTTTACTTCGAAAGAGTAAGAGGTACTTAATCTTTAGAAAAACGTACAAGAAGATTTTTAACTGTTCAGTTTACTATAAAGTAAATATACAGTAATTTATATTTCTCTCTTTTTAATGGTTAATCTTTATATCCCAACAGGTACATTTATTTCCTTATTCTTCTGCACACTAAATTGTATCCAAACTAGGACTTGGAGTTACTAGTTTCCTAATTGGAATGTTATAAAGAAAGACAGGCAACATGTAAAATTCCAATTTGGCAGGAAAAAAAAATAAAAGGCTCCAGGTTTTCCTTACAGTCTACCAACTTCAACTGAAAACTAATTTTATTCCAGGCCAGATAAGCTGCACAACCAGACAGTGTCCCTTGGCTCCCTGCTCCTAATGCCTTTCACTACCTGTCACTGAGTCACAGTAACTGAGGCAGCAGCTGGCCTCGTTTTAGTCAATGTTGGGAGTGTCATACCTCATATAAGCCAAGCTGCTTCTACCACCATTCTGGAGACTATTCAACCAATCCCCTTTAGGGTAAAGGGTATCTATGTGTGAGAGGGGAAATAGATATTTTCCAGCTCAGAATTTTAAATTCAGGGCCACAGCTAAGTATGGTATGACTTCCATACTTTTCCTGGCCTTTTGTGGTGCTAAGTAAACATTTTACAATATAATAACCAAGTTTTCCTCCCAACCCTGTTAAGTAGACAGGATAGAAAGAAGATTTATGTTATTATGGCCAATTAGTCAGGGGGAGTCAGGAAAAAGAGAGGCAGTGGACAGAGGTGGATGAATTGTGTAGTCTATATTACTCCCTATCTTTGGGAGTTGGCTAGCATATGTGGATGTATGAGAGATTCTGTACCTCAACAGGGCTCTATACTATCAGAAATTAATACTCATCAACAGGCATGTTTATATCCCTTATTTTTGGCTTATAAATGAATGAGCAGGGAAAATGTGCTAACTTTTTGGAGGCACTTTAGCCTAAATATGTCCTCCAAATGTTATGCTCTATAAAAATTTTAGCTTGTATAAACAGCTGTACCAGAAAGGTTTGGGTGAGCAAATAAAGGGGTCTGGAAAGGAAGCTGTGGGAATAGGTCTATCAAATACTTTTCACTTTTATCATACCTAGATTCCATGGTAAAACTCAAGCTTCCATTACCTAACCAGAGACCAAGTGTACTCATTTCCACAGGTTCTGAAGACCACCTATATATTAGAGGTAAAATTATCACAGCAGATCACTATTTAGGCGAACTAAAGTATGTACTTACCGCAAATGAAAAGGCATTAAAGATGCCTAAGAACTAAAAAGGAGGCATTTTCAAAAAGTGAAATCCTCACAGACATGCAATGGCTCTCTGGGTACCAGGTATATCATTATACCAATGAGAGCACAGTAGTGAATTTTGGGAATACTATCAATGTAGTATAATAATTCAATCCACAGACTCCAGGAAAAAAGAACTTGAGGCCAGGAGAAGAAAAGTTTAGAAGATAAGAGATGGTGTATTTAAGTACGTACTTTTGGCATGTGAGAACTAGAACTCAATAAGAAACCAAAAAGTAATTGCTATCTGCAGCTCCTGCATTCCCCCATTCTTTATGTCTTCTGCATAGAAAGGCAGGAGATTTATAGCTATACTTCTGGTAGAATAAAATGTTACGTTTCTGTTATTGTTTAGTTGTTTTCAGTCATGTCTGACTCTTCCTGAACCTATTTGGAATTTTCCTGGCAGAGATATTTTAAAGCAGCTTGCCATTTCCTTCTCCAGTTCATTTTACAATGAGGCAACTGAGGCAAACAGGGTTAAGTTACTTGCCCAGCATCACACAGCAAGTAAGTGTCTGAGGCCAGATTTGACCTCCCTGACTCCAGGGCTGGCACTCTATCCACTATACCATCTAGCAGCCCCAAAATATGACATACTAAAAATCAAATCAAATTAAAAGGATTACATTTTACAGTCTCCTAAAGCTAATTATTGGTTATTTATTGGGGTTTTTTCACAAAGAACCTATTTATTCTCCTGATCATATTGGTTTGGATTTGAAGAAAGATATGAATGATTTGCTCAAAGGGACAAATCTATTTTGATTCAATCTTCACCCTTTTTTCCTTTAGCAGTGGCACTTGTTTGGTGCCCATGAAACTAGATTTACAACCATTTCAGAACCAGAAAAGACTGGTGTAGCATATTTTAAACCACCAGGTGGATGATTTATAAGGTCACACTCACACACACACACACACACACACACACACACACACACACTCTCATTTAAAATACAGGAGAATTTCAAGCTATGTAGGAAAGTGTAGAAGGTAGGTGAAATCATAAGGGTATCCTTGAGCTGCTGCCTAGTATACTAAATAAAACTGGCCTATGTCTAATATGCCTACATCCTATGTATGTCTGAAGAAAATTTCTATCTTTTAAGATCTGAAGATATGAAGAAACTTTTAAAAAATACAGTGGTGAAAATTTTTATATCTTTTGAACAGTCTTAGCAATATGTTAATTGTATAATATGCCAAAATGTAGAGCTAAAGCAAACTATTAGCAGGTTTGTGTTGAATTTTTCATCCTAAAAATTAAATGGCTGCTCATTTCACTTTAATAAGGATGTTTTTAAAATTTATTCAATAATTGATTAACATCATTAGTTCCTACAAATAATCCAATTAAAAGGCTAACCATATATCTATCTATCTATCTATAAATGACATTCTATTGCAATAACACATCTACTCACTAGATGGCAACAGACTGCATCAACTCAAAATAGCCCAAACTTGAATTTCTTTTATATTCTTCTACACATGAAAATGAAAATTTGTTGTTAGTCTATGTAAAATTTCCCCTAAAAATACAACAGACCATTCTGTAGTGAGTTGTGACATATAAGAGCAAAGAACTGATTTTGCTAACTGTTGGTGTTATTAAATATTAGACTATAAAGAGGAATAGATTTTACTTTTACTTGACCATTTTCCATTAATGCATCTTAAAAATTCAAATGAAAACCCACCAGTTTAACAGGTAAATTCAATCCTCTTGGAGGAGTTTTAGACATCAAAGCTGCTAGTTCAAAAGGTGTTTTGCATAAGAATGTTCTGGCAAGCTGGGTACATTCTAGGTGAAATGCAAAATGGCCATAGGGGGTGGGGGGGGTGCTCCATCAGTTTTACCACAGGTGGCCAGGAGGGAGATTTCAGTACTGGTTGCTCAGGAGGTTGCTAGAGAGTATGACCTGCTTTTGGATGGGCAGAGTAAATGAGTTATAGGACTCCAGAGGGCTACACTGAGACTTTCAGAAATGTGGACAAGTAGTTCAGAGGAAGTGGTTTTGCTTAACATAGTGCCTGGAGGAGAGATGAAACACATAGGACTTGTTAAAAGGAAGGTCCTCGGTTGTTAGCATGTAGAACTCCTGCTGACACATACTGAAAGTGGGAAGACCTACTGTAGAAATAAGACAAGGGCAAAATGCAAGCAGCAAATAGTACCAGAAATATTTCAGAGATGCTAAAAAACACTAAGTTTACCCAAAATCACTGATTTTCTACTTATGTGTAAAAGAGAAAAAAAGATGTAAAAAAGATACACAGATCATATAATTTTAGAGGTTAGAAGGGCTTGTGGAGATAGTTAAGATCAAAGGATTTAAAGCTGGAAAAGGGTCATAGAGATGATTTTTAGGCCAATCTCCTCATTCAGAAAATCAGGAAACTGAGGCCCAGGGGAGGGCAGATTTACCCAAGGTGACACCTAGTATTGTTGAAAAATAACGTAGTTTTAAAAATTTACATGTCTATACCTCCCAAAGTATATCTCTGTTTTTGAAAGGATTGGAAAACTGAGGAGATCATCATGGGGAAGCTTCTCACTTACACTTCACATTTCAAAGCCTAGATCATATGTTCTATACTATCTTATTGCACTCTCTTCTTTGTATCACTGAATGCACTAATCTGATGATGTCAATTTATTTATATGCTTTATTCCTTTGAGATCTATGCTCAAATCAAGATCACCATCTCACTAGGGGCAGGAAACTGATATTTCAAGGTTAAAGAGGCCCTGAGCAAGCTTCCTCACTTGGCAAATTGCCTGCTTTGCCTTATGGAAAACCAGGTTCAGATATGACCTTGGGCAGCTTGAAAACTCAGAGTGTGGGAGAAGTTATGATCTCTGTCTTATAATAGCAGGTAGAGTGCTAATAGTGTCGCTCTTGGGTGTTTGCTGCTAATTGATTCATACAGAAGCATTAAGCTTCTGGTCTGTGCAGCCTGTGGGTTGTGCCACCAGATGATCATCAGGATGTTCTGATTCCTGTGGTTGGGAGAGAAACAGAAGGTGTGGGCAGTTCCAGTTTTTTTGTACATAACAGAAGTAGAAAACATTGTTGCAAAAGCTGGGATGAAAATCCTCAGAAATGAGAGTAGCCTGGAATCACTCTAGCTCCTTTATTTTTCGGAATTTTCCCCAGGAGGTTGAAAGCTGTGGGTTAAAACTCGGATGAGAGCATGGTGGTGCTGTCTGTCTCCAGATGATATCAAATTAAATCAAAACAATAGCAAAAACCAAACCAAAGCAAAAAGCCTCAAACACCACTAGCATACTGACTATGCACAAGAAACCTTCCATAGGGCAGAGTTTGGAAAAGATGAGAGAGAGAGAGAGCAAGTAATTGGCCCTAATTACAGTATTTAGCTCAATGTTTGAAAAATTCAATTTAAAAATGCAAATTCTATATTCTATTTGAATTGATTTCTGAAGGAATAAGCATAGATATAGCCTTGAAGTATGTTATTGCACTTAGCTATCTATTAAATATGCCATTACTTAGTCTAATTAATTCTCTGCTAAGCTAAACCTTCATGCTTAGTCAGGTAGCTTTCCCTGATCCAGAATGCACTAGTGATTCTCCTCCATTTTTCTTCATGACATCCTATTCCAGAATATACGGCAGCTCTGCAGTTACTGCCGCCCACGTACCTTCATCATTAGCAGACAGTTTGCCATGGAGTACATCACCCGGCCCAGACGTGACCTCCACAGCTGAACAGAGGCTGGAAAATAAGAGCAGCTTGTGAATGTGCACAAATAAATTAGAGATTCTTTCTAGCCATCAATTATTGGGTTCTGTAAATTCTGATTTAAAAGATCCCCTTGTTAACACCACTGGATTTTAGCCTAGAATTTCTACTATGCTGTCAGGCTCCACCATTAATCAGAAAATACTGTCCCTGGTGTAGGGACTAACCCCCAACTGGTTCTAGGAACAGAATGTCTGAATCAAGGATGCAACAATGCAAAACAGCAGGGCAATTGCTCAGCTTTCAATGCAGACAAAAGACTAAGTGCTATAATCAAGTGCTATATTTTTTCTAAAAATAGTACAAAACGAAGGTAACCTTAGCAAACGTGAATCATTAGGACTATCTACTTATCATCATGCCCTTTAGTAGGGTAAAGGTTAATCAGCTCCAAAAACAAAGTGAACAACATAGCTGAGTGACACTGATTTCCAAACAGAAGTCACTGAGATCTGTGACTCCCACTGGGAGAACCAGCAGCCAAGGCTGTCTGTCTGCCTTCTCTAGATTCTTGGATCAAGCCTGATGGTGGAAAAGCCTAGCAAAAAGGGCCTTACTCTCAGGGCCAGCAACCTTGGGCTCTGAGATAACTCACCTTATTTCTGGGGGCCTCAGTTTTTTCATCTGTAAAATGGGAATAATACTATTTACTCTATTTACCTCATAGGGCTTTTTATGAGAATTAAATAAAGCAAATGATATGAAAGCACTCCAGAGTCAAAAGGAAAAAGCTACAAGGTAGTATTGGGAAGCAGCCTGAGAGTGGATGGAGAACTGGTCTTGAAGCCAGAAAGAAAGACTCAGTCCAATGTGTTGAGAATGTTGGCTGTGTTGTCTTGCACAAGTCACATGACCTCTCCCTTCCCTAGACAACTCAGCTGAGGTCAAGCCCTTAAGTTGTAGAGGAGGTGTTGATTTGCATTAGGAGAGTTAAGTCTCCTCTCTTAGGATTTCCCTACACCAATGAAATCACAGGTCTAGTTATTATTTCCCATTTCTGGTACATATAATTAGCATGTTTGCCTATTAATTCCATTGAGAGGCAAGGGCAGTGGGCAGAGAGCTGGCCTCAGAGCCAAGGAGGCCTGAGTTCAAGTCCTGTCTTCAAGAAATGCTAGCTCTGTGACCATGGGTAATTTATTTCATTTCTTACTGCCTTAGGTAACTATCTAAGACTCTAACTGCAGACAAATACCTAATTTGCATTGGTGGAACCAAGTTTCCATACTGGGAGGCTTATACATGGATAAAATAACAAGTGCTAGCCTACCCTATTTTCTCCCCTAAAGTTATCTGAAGATGTGTTACATCCTCACTGAGAGCAGGGACCATGACTGAATCTAAATTTTCTGCTTTCCCTCACCCAACCTTATTGTTTGCTGAATAAAAAAATGGACTCAAAGTGGCCTAGTAAGAGTTATATTAAGTTTCTGGATACCCTGAGAATATCCAGAGTAAGAGTAATGGCGGAAGCAAACTGAAAATTAAAAAGAAAGATTTTCCTCTAGTTGGCATATTTTTCACTTACTGATTCTTAGATTATGTGCATACACCAAGCAAAATAATTTTAGAAGCCAGTCAGATTAAAAAAAAAGCACCAATTTTAAGCTCCTAATATGTGCCAGGTACCGCACTAAGTGCTGGGGATAAAGCAAGGCAAAAATTGCCTCAGCCTTTGAAGAGTTCACCATCTAGAGAGAGACACAATATGCAAACAACAAAATACATAAAGGATAAGTTGGAAGTAATCAACAGAAGGAAGGTATTAGTATTAAGGGTGATCAAGAAAGGCTTCTTACAGAAGATGAGGTTCTAGCTAAGACTTAAGGAAGCCAGGGGAACCAGGAAGTTGGTAGAAATGAGAAGGGAAAGAATTCCAGGCATGGGGGACAGCCAAGGAAGATGCCTGGAACTGAGAGATGCAGTGTCATGACCAAATTCAGCAAGGAGGTCAGTAGCACTGGATCACAAAATACTTGGTGGGCAATAAGCTGTAAAAAGACTGGAAAGGTAGGAGGAGACAGGTTAAGGCCTTTAAAAGCCAAATAAATGATTTTATATTTGATCCTGGAGGTAATAGGGAACAACTGGATTTTACTGAATAGAGAGTAACATGATTAGGTCTAAGATTTAGGAATAGGAGAATGATATTAAGATTCCTTAAGATCTATGCTTAAGGCACAGTAAACACAGGATAAGAGGTAGTGAGGATGATAAGCTCAAGTGAAGGTTTAAGGATGAGAGATATACTTGGGTATGCATGTAGGCAGCAGGGAAGAAGCCAGTAGACAGGGAGAGAACAAAAATGAGACAGACAGGGATGGACAGAGAGAGTGAGAGAGCATGATAGTGAGGGTAATCTGTTGGAGAGGAGTTGGCCTTGGCAAGTATCAGCTCTACCTCTTCATCTAATTCAGGAAAGAAGGAGAAGAAAGTTAGGGAATGTGTCTGAGTGAAGTGAGATAAAGAGGAGGGAAGAAGGAGATCTCAGCAAATGGGCTCCAGTTTTTTCCCTGAAGCAGACAGCCAGGTCCTTAGCTGAGAGAGATGGGAGAAAAGGAACTATGGGTAATTTGAAGAGAAGATGGTAAGTGGGATACTAAATTGATTAGGGGAGAGTAAAATGACTGCCCTGATGAAGGGAGGGCCCAGGTGAGGATAACAAATTTGTAGTGGAACCAATTAGTATGATTTTGTTATTTTCTCTAGTTCCACTCAGAGGCCATGAATAGGAATGAAGAAAGAGAATGCTGGCAATAGTCTAGGGTTGGAGTTTGGTAAGGCATGGCTGATGAAAGCATAAAGAGGCAAGAGATTCAAGGGCAGGAGAGAATGTAGAGATAAACAGGTTCACCAAGAGGACAAGGTAAGGAAAGGATAGGAGTGTAGCAAGTGCAGGACTGATGGGAAAGAACTGAGGAATGGGGGGATTGAAAGTCACAGTAAGGACAAAGAACAGGTAGGGGTCATAAGTCATAGAGACAATGGAATAATAACATATCATGATCAGATAAAGGAATTTTAGAATTTGTGAACTTGGAAGCGGAACACTTGTGGGTGAGAGCAATGATAAAAACATAACCATCTACGTGTGCAGCTGAGATGGAGTAGACAGGAACTGAATAGACTGAGGCACTGGGAAGTTAGGGTGTTGAGGGAACATCAATATGGATAGTGAAGTCCTCTAGAGTGAGGGCAGAAGTTGGGGTGGAAAGAGTGTCACTCAAGGATTGAACTCTCTGAGGAAGGAAAGAAGGAAATATCCTAGGAATTGATAGATAAAGGCCAACAGGACCTGAAATGGATGATAAATTTGGTAGCATGAATTCAAAGGAGGAGAGGCTGCTAAGTCAATGAAATTGGCAATGAGGAACAAGGAGAATTCCAATTCCTCACTTAGTTGGGGGTGGAGAGAAAATGTAGCTATTATGATAAAGGGTGTTTCCATCAGAAGTAGTGCTATTAAGAGGAAATTAAGTCTCAGTAAATACCACAAGATGAAAGGAGTGAAAAGGGAAGAGGTTTAAGACAAAAGAAAATTTGTTAATTATGGAACAGGCATTCTCTAAGACATAGTAGAAGGGGAATACTTACCATGTCTATTTTCTTGTGTAATGTTATTCATGCTCCCATCTTCAGCTAAGCCTTGTTCCAAATTTCTCAGTATCTATAGTAATTATTTAAAAAAAAACAACAAAATAAGCTTGTTTCTAGAATCTTGCATAATTTTCTAGAAATGAATATATGTTTAATAAGCATTACTATATGCAAAGCACTATGCTAAGTGCTGAGAATACATATAGAAAAGTAAGATAACTCCTGTTCTCAAAAAGCTCATGTTCTAAAAGGAGAAGATAAGACATAAAGTTTTAGTTCCAAGTAAGAAGCATAGGTCCTGTGCTTTATGGTCTACCTTTATGGTCTAGTGAAAAGACAGAGGGATGCCATTTCCATTTATAAAATTACATGCTATTTCTGATGTTGAACCATTTCTGCCAAGGAGTATGGGATGAGAACTTTCTTTTCTTGAACTTGGGTAGCAGTGACTGATATGGAGACAGATAGGAGTTTCCAGGTCACCACTCCATAAGAATAATTTCCCTGAATAGCGAAGCAGGGCTGGTGGTCTGACGGTGCTGCTATTCTTTCAGTGGTTGGGACTGGTCAGGTTGGGTGTGGAAGACTCCTACTCCAAGAAGTTTCTCCCCTGGATGATGGCAGCAGGGGCAGTGGTTGAACTGTTTGTTCAGTAGTTTAGTCATGTCCAACTCTTAGTGATCCCTTAGGTTATACTGTCCACGGGATGTTCTTGGCACAAGTATTGGAGTGGTTTGCCATTTCCTTCTCCAATAACTTTAGGCAAAATGAGATTAAGTGACTTGCCCTGGGTCACAGAGCTAGTAAATGTCTGAGGCTAGATTTGAACACAGGTTTTCCTCATTCCAGGCCCAGCGCTCTATGCGTTGAGCCACCTATCTGCCAAACGTCTACAGGGCATTGTTATTCCCAAGGTTCTTCCATTTACTTTATATACTTCTAGGAGAAAAGGATTAATCAAAAACCAAAAGCCTTTATGAAAACCAATTCATACAAGAATGTTTCATATAAAGACACATAACAGAAATCATTGATTATTATAGTGAGACAGAGCCTTAAATGAAGAGTGTCATTTGTACACCCACCGATGGTGGAGTTCATGTTTATGATACCCATAAAGCAATAAGAGACAGGATACACAGATAGACGCATTTTTAAAAAAGCAAAATATCAAGTATGTTCCACATGAGAATGATTATTAACTTTTATGAAATATCAAACTAATTCTTCAGGAGTATGAAGAGGTGCTGTAGTCTTTTTTAATATAGCATGTAAATTTTCCCCAACTGTCACTTTAAATAGAAGTTACTCTTTCAAACTAAAGACCCCTCCTTTACATCTTCAATGCTTCTTCCTTTCTCACTCACTTCTACACCTACTAATTCACTTCATTTCAAGAAGTATTTATTAAACACACACAACAGACTTCCTATATTCAACACTTCTCCTACCTATCTGACTCTGTCTCCATTTTTGATTCTTCATCCATATAGACCCACTAATCATGAGTGTCCCCTATGGCTCCATCCTGAGCCCTCTTTTCTTTTGTCCTTACACGTGCTCACTTGATGAGCTCATTGGTTCCCCTGGGTACAATGATCATCTCTATGCAGATGATTCCCAGATTTATATATCTAGGCCTTTTCTCTCTCCTGAGCTACAGACTGAAATCATCAGTTGCCTACTGGATGTCTTGGACTGATGTTCTCCAGGCACCTGAAATTCAACACGTTCAAAATAGACTCAACCTCTCCCCTTCTTTGAACCTCCTTATTACTGCGGACAGCACCGTTCTCCAAGTCATCTAGGTTTGCAACGTCAGTGTGGGACTTAATGCCTCACTCTTGCTTCCCCACACATAGAATGAATGCATTATCAGTCTGGTAGATTCTATTTTACAATGTTACTTATATATGTTCCCTTTCTCCACTCTGATACTCAACACTCTAGTTCTCATTACCTCTTACCCAAATTACTGCAGTGGTCTTCCAAATGGTTTTTGTACTTTGGGTTTTTTTCCACATCAATCCATTCTCTCAGCTAACATGGTTTTCCTAAAACTTAGGTCTGATCACATTAAGCCTCTATTTTTCCATCCTTTTACTATACCATTCCCCTCCACGCACTATATTCCAGCTACACTGGCCTGCATGCTAATCCTTAAACACAATACTGTATCTCCCAGTTCTACAAACTTGACAAGCCTCTTTAAAATCAATATACTTTGATACTCAGTGATGTCAACGCCAAGGAAGGCATAAGGAAGGATGGAGAAAAAGCTAGGTTTAAGAAACAGAAAAAGCCAAGGCTTATAAAATTACTCAGGAACTTATGTAACATGAATGTTTTCTTTAGGAAGATAATCAGATGGTATTGGACATAGCAAATACTGAACAATACCACAAAAAGTAAAACCAATTGCATCTTAATAGAGAAAAAAAAGTTACTAATGTGGGTATTACATAAAAATTGGGCAGCTAAAAATAAAATAAAATAAAAAGAATTGGGCAGCTAGGTGTTGCAGTGAATAAAACATTGGATCTGAAGTCAGAAAGACTCATCTTCCTGAGTGCAAATCTGTCCTCAAACACTTGCTAGCTGTATGACCTTGGGCAAGTCACTCAACCCTCAGTTCTTCATCTGTAAAATGAGTTGGAGAAGGAAATGGCAAACCATTCCAGTATCTCTGCCAAGAAAACCTCAACTGGGGTCACTAAGAGTTGGATATGACTGAAAACAACTGAACAACACATGTAAGAATCAGCTTTTTGCAGGCAGATCATTGACTAGTTAGAGCAATGGTCAAAATCAAAACCAAATTAGAAGAGGAAGTGAGATGAGGACCAACTGTACAACTGCAATAGCTTCAACCAGACCCACTGAAACAAGCTGTCAGTTTTGAAAATGAGCTGGACCCAGAACTGAATGGGAGGAAATGAGCAAATTGAACTGCATTTGGGAAATTGTGCATTGCTTTTAACAATTTCAAGATGCTCCCTGACACAAAAACACATCTTTTAAAATTGACGTCCTCCTGGCTGCAAATCTCTCAACACCATCATCTCCAATGAATCAAAACTGCAGGTGATCTAAGGAACAACTAAGGGTCTAAGTAGGGCATGGTAACTCTAAGTAAGCTGAAGCCTTCTCCCAACATGCAAGAAAAGGCAAAAGGAATTGCTTTTTGGATCCAAAGATGTGATTTCATTGAACTATGAAACTCCTGGTGAGGAAATCCCCTCCCCTCCCTTTACCCCACCAATGTCAGTTGGTAAGAGCTGCCTGGGATATTGAGAATTAAATGTGTTGTCCAGGGTCATACAAGACAGGAGGTGTCAGATGTGAGAACTGACTACATTTTACTGACTCCCAGGCCTTTTATCTACTACACAGAGTGTCCCCAGAATCTTAATATCTTATATCTGCACTAAGATTTTTTATATATTCCATATATGATCAGAAATGAAGGCTGGCTGGTCATGTAGTATAAGCAATCAATAAAAGTTAGAGTACCTTGTGCACAGAAGAAATCCTTTATGGAAAATTCATGAGGGAATATGGACAAGAAGCATACAAGATGTGATAACATCAGTATGATTTGATGAAGGCTTTGGTAGGCTCTTCTGCCTACCAGTCAGCCCCACTTCTACAGTCTCTGATCCCATCGATCTTTTCTCCTCCTGCAGCTTGCCTCATCATCATTTCCTCTCTCCTTCTATCTTCAGTGTCTTCCTATCTTGTGGCTCATTTCCTGATACCTACAAACATGCATCTCTCCTACCCTTAAGAAGCAAACAGACCTTAGCTTGAACCTACCATTCCCTCAAATCTCTCTCCTATATTCCTCTCACTCAAACTTCCTGAAAAAGCCACATCATTCCTTGCCTCCAATTCCTCTTCTATAACTCTCTTCTCATTTCCTTATAATCCAGTTTTCAACCTTAGTAATCAACAAATTGGTTTATTCAAGACTGAATGACTTTTGGATCATCAAAACCAACGGACTTTTCTTAATATTCACCCTTCTTGACGCCTATATAAAATTTGGCACTGGTGACTCCTCCTTCCTCCTTGATATCCCCCATTCCCTAAGTTTTTGTGATGGATTTATTTTGGTTCATCAGTCCACCTATTCCTTTTCAGTCTCTTCTGCTCACTCATCATCCATGTCTTATTTCCTAAAAAAGTAGGTGTCTCAATCCCACTTCTCTCCTTCAAGGTGCTATTCTAGTTCTGCTCTTCCCGCCCACCCCCCCCATCTCCATTATATTAATGATCTCATCTGTTTCCATGGATTCACCTATCTTCTTTTAGGCAGATACTTCTTAAATCTATAGAGCCAGAACTCACTTTCTGTGAACATGAGGTATTTCCTCATAAGAAAAAAATGGATAATTCTGGAACACTTTAGCTTATGCCACATAAAACAAGGAGGGAACAAACTTGGGACAGAATGTTAAAACCTGGCCTCTTGCCACCCAACAGACATGGCACAGTCCTTTTTGCTTCATATATCTTTTAGTAATTAACTGGAGGACAAAAGGAAAGGTTGACTAGGAAGCAAGGGCTTAGTGTTACATATATAACTGAATGGGTAGGAGTGGGTGAGGATAGGAAAAAAAAAAAGATGGAACAGAAATACCTAAGGAGGCAACCAATCCTACCTGTAAAAAAACATTTCTGGACTGCACTAGAGAAAAGATCTTAGAAAGCTATACTGCTTCTGTTAGAAATCTCCAATATACTTTCTTTTTGGCAATTATTATAGCACTTTAAACAGCATAGTATAGCCAAAAGAGCAATCAGAAATCAAAAGACCTTTTAACTAGCTATAGCAATATTAAATTCTGATCACATCAAGAGTTAAAAATAAAGAGGTCCTACTACAAGAATGGCCTGGCAATATGGTGCAACGGAAAGAGTACTACACTTGCAGTCAAGTGGCCTGGGCTCAAATCCTAGCTCTGACATTAGCTATTCAAATATAGGAAAGCCTCTTAAATCTCTCTGATCCTCAATTCCTCATCTATGATATGGGGATAACACTTATATTTCCACTATCAATCCCAAAAGTGTTGTGGTGAAAGAAAGGGCTTTGTAACAAGAAACAGCACTACGCAAAAGTGAAGTTATGGTGTGGCATGGTCTCTGTCTTAATTTGAGGAGCAAGGAATGAAACCAAGACTTTCTGGGCTGGCAGGAAGTGAAGACAAAGCAAAGCTTTTTTTTTCCTAGTAGTTGGTTAAAAGGGAGGAATGATACGTGAGCCCCTGAGGGTTGGGGCATGTAGTAGAAGCTATTACTTTCTGAGTAACAGCAAGACCAGAAATATAGCCGGAGAAGAAAGAAAAAGCTGGAGTTCTCTAAGACTTATGGTCAGGAGCCTCTCACAGTCCTGCCTTTTTTTATCCTAGATATTAGAAGAGAGAAGAAAGTGTAAGCTTTTCTTTCCCAGCAGTTAAGAAGTATGGGAGTTAATTATGCCTTCGCACTCTGTATCATTTTTCTGAGCCTCACATACAAACTATGTCTTTTTAGGACAGGATTTCTCTCTTGGGTAAACTTTCCTTACTCAAACTTATAGAAAGCATATGAATTCAGATCTTAACCTTGGCTACACACCCATCTTCATGTTGCAATCTTATCAATGACTACAGACTCAGACCCATCATGCTTCACACTGAAGCATGATGCAGATGCATCTGATGAGCTCAATGTTTTCAGGCACCAGTAAAGTTTAATTGTTTAAGTATCTAGTGAGGAACCTATATGCAAATTAAAAAAACCTAAGAAAATCCTTGAGTTAAGGATGAGTATAAAGGTTGAAAAAGAATTCTCTGGAACAGGCAATTTTCAGAGGAAGAAATTAAAGTTACCTATAGTCATATGAAAAAATGCTCTAAATCCTATTGATTAGAGAAATGCAAATCAAAACAACCCTGGGGTACCACAACACACCTATCAGATTAGCTAACATGACAAAAAAGGAAGATGATAAATGTTGGAGAAGATGTGGGAGAGTTGGAACACTAATTCATTTTTGGTGGAGCTGTGAGCTGATCCAGCCAATCTGGAGAGTAATTTGGAATTATGCCCAAAGGGCTACAAAAATGTGCATACCCTTTGACCCAGCAATACTGCTTCTAGTATGGTACTCCCAAGAGATCACAAAAATGGGAAAAGGTCCCACATGTACAAAAATATTTATAGCAGCTCTCTTTGTAGTGGTCAAAAACTGGAAATCAAGGGGATACCCATCAACTGGGGAATGGCTGAATAAATTGTGGTATTTAAAGGTAATGAAATACTATTGGGCTATAAGAAATGATGAACAAGAAGACTTCAGAGAGGCTTGGAAAGACTTACATGAACTGATGCTAAGAGAAAGGAGCAGAACCAGAAGAACTTTGTACACAGCAACAACCACAGCGTATGAGGAATTTTTATGGTAGACTGAGTACTTCATTGCAATGAAAGGAGGGGCAGCTAGGTTGTACAGTGGATAGAGCACTAGTGCAGGAGTCAGGAGGGCCTGAGTTCAAATCTCACCTCAGACACTTGACACTCACTAGCTGTGTGACTTTGGGCAAGTCACTTAACCCCAACTGCCTCATCCTGGGTCATCTCCAGTCATCCTGATGACTATCTGGTCACTGGATGCAGATGGCTCTGGAGGAGAAGTGAGGCTGGTGACCTGCACAACCCTCCCTCATTCAAAACAAAGTCAAGTGCAAGTCATGTCATCATTTCTCTGATGGTATGGTCTTCCTCAGCAATGAAGGACGAACACACATCATGTATGCAATGCAAGGACTTAAAAAATTCCTGGTGGACTCTTGAGGCAAAATGCCCTTCACAGCCTGAGAAAGAACTATGGAATTTAATTGCAGAATGAAGCAGATCATTTTCTTTTGTATTATGTTTTGTTTTGTTTTATTATTTCTCCCATTCATTTTAATTCTTCTATGCAACATGATTAAGATGAAATGTACTTAACAGGAATGTATGTAAAATCTATATAATATGTAATATAATCTATATAAAATTGTATGCCATCTCAGGGAGAAAGTGGGGAACGAGGGAGAGGGAGGGGAAAAAAATCTAAGATATATGGAAGTGATTGTAGAACACTGAAAACAAATATAATCATTTAATTAAAAAAAAAAAGGAATTCTCTGGCCCTAAAGGGAAGCATATTTCTTAAAGTTTTTTGTGCTTAATAATAATATTTAAGTAATCACAGTCTATTTTTGAAGTAAACAAATAAGTGAACTAACAGAAGCAAAAGATTGCACCATGACTGCTTCTAGAGACAAATTTAAGAAAGAATTCACTTCAATTAAACTATCCCTTAAGAGGCTGAGATATTCAAAGTGTTGTGCCCACACTGGGCATACAAAGACAAAAATAAAATAGCCCATGAACCCACCAGGAGCTGATATCTTACTATGGGGGTAGGGAAAGAGGGTACAGATGGGGAGTAGAATGCAATATCTATACAGAAAAGTAAACACAAGCTATTTTCTGTAGTGAGATACCAGGAAAGGCCTTTGAACTGAGCAACAAATGAAGTCATGAAATAGAAGAGGCAGAGTTGGAAACCACAGCAATACAAAGGGTAAAACAACCACGGCTTTGTCCTAGGGCAGTGGTATACAGAAGGCATATTTGATTCTCCCTTCAGTCCCATGTGGCCCAGTACTATACCTGCCCCACTTAGGACTTCTTTTCCCTCACCTGCTATCTCCTGTTTATTACCCTCCCTCTCTCCCTCTGCCTTTTTCTAGTAGTTGAGTGTCATTGGTTATATAGACTAGAATGAATCATCTCATCTCCTAGCACCCAACATAGATAGACTGCCTTATTTTAACCATCATCAACCTACTGGGTTTCAGACACTCCTAGTTAGGCTCTTGTGAAAGAATATTCATTCATTCCAGGCATGGGGAATGGCCGTGGCAAAGGCACGAAGATGGAAGATGACATTCTGAATTCAGAGGACAGCAAGAAGTGTTTGTTAACAAAGTATACATAATAGTACATTGATTTGGATAGATATGTATTGCAATAATAATGCAAGAGAAAAAGGAAACCTCGAAGAAAATCCCAAAGCTTATTATAAAGAAATGCTGACACTGAAAGAACTGAAACTTGCATGATAGGCAAATGTGCTGTGCCTGCAATTTCCCCTTTGGTTTCCTCCAAGTGTAGAACCAGAACACAGGAGGCCTAAAGCCATTCCCAAGAAAAATCACCAACTTTGGATTTCATAGAATAAAACACAATGCTGGGTAAGTTTGCATTGGGCACAGCACAGCCCTGCAAAACACTCTGTTATATCAGAATTGTGTCTTCCCAATTAATAAGACTGCTATTTCTAGCCCATAAAAGGAGAATTCAATTAAAAAAACCAAACATGTATTCAAGGCACTGGAATGGGTCCTGGGAATACAAAGATGAAAGTTCGTGCCCTCAAAGAACTTTTATATTCTACTGGAAAAGTTTCTCTTAGCCCTAATGAATTCTAATAAGGACTGAATGACAAGTACTGGGCATAATGGATAGAAGTAACCCTCAGAGCCAGGGAAAGGTAGTTTCAAGATACTGGGGCTGTAGAATTCCTGAAGCAGAAGAGTATGAAGTAGGGCTGAAATGATAAAGCAGAAAGATTGTGGAGGCCCCCAAATGCTAAGTTCAGGCTTTTATGTTTTATCCTTATGGCCACAAAGAACCAATAGAGATTATTAATTACTGAGAAATTTTGGTCGGACTTATGCCTTAGGAAGATTATTTTGGCACATGTATGGAGGAAGGATTAAAGAGAGATCACTGGATCAAAGGCTTAGAGCTAGAAGGGGCCTCTGAGCCCTGAGCTCAGTCAACCCCCTCAGTTTTTTTAAGGAGATGAAGAAATTGAGGCACAGAAAGATTAAATGAAGTGGTTAAATTAAGCATCTGAGGCATGATTCAAATGCAGGCCTTCTTGGCTCCAAGCCCACCTTTCTATCCACTATTCCATCCAGTTGTCAGAAAGACTGGAAAAAAGGAACCAGTTAAACTTTAGTTTAAGAGAGAGATGATGAGGGATTGAACAAGGGTGTACGGTAGGGACAAAGGGATCGATAGAAATGTAATGGAAGCAGAATGGATAAGAACTGTCAATTTACTGACAATCGGATAGGGGGCAGTGAGGAAAAAAGGTTAAGACTCTGAACTGATGAACCGGAGTGACTGGGAGGATGGTGGTTCTCTCAGTAGAAACACGGAACTATGGAGGAGAGGTGCTGCTGTTTGTCCTTTGTTCTTGAAGAGGACCAGGACATCAGGACAATAATGTCATGACATGCAGATTAATTTGATTACAGTGCAACGTCACCAGCCTCACTCTCTCTTCCACAGCCACCTGGGATCAGTGGCCAGATATAGATCAGGACGACTGGACAAGGCCCCAGACACAGTGGGAGACCTTGGTCTTTTTAACCTGTTTGAGAGGGAAGGAGAAGGAAATCACTGTAACAAGTCAGGTGTGAGAGATGAAGACCTGGATTGATTATGGTAGAATGGGAAAACAAAGGGTAAAAGAGATATAAGATGTATTTTGAAGGAAGAAATGATAGAACCTGGTGATTACTGAATGAGCAGAAAGGGGAAGATAAGGCAAAGGAGAGTCATTCTTCATTGCAAAGTTTTCAGGAAGCATGAAATGATGGAAAGAGCAATGGACAAAAAGTAAGGAAAGACCCAGGTTTAAATCTCAGTTCTGACCCTTCTTCACTGTGTGACCTGGAAACTTTCTGAGTCTCAGTTTCCTCATCTGCAAAACAGAAAGAATAATACTACCTTATAGGGTTGTTGTGAGGAAAGCACTTTATGCCTCTCTTGAAGTGCTACATAAATGAGTTATTACTACTAAATACAACACTGGGGAGCCATGTGGTGCAGAGGATAGAGCACTGGCCCTGGAGTCAGGAGGATCCAAGTTCAAATCCATCTTAGACACTTGACACCTACTAGCGGTGTGATCCTAGGCAAATCACATAAACCCAATTGCCTCTCTGCCCCTCTCCCCTCAAATACATTACTCTTTACACACAAAAGACAATTACATTTATCTTGTATATCTTTATATTTTATTTTATCTTTCTATTTTCTTATCTGTATATATGTTGTATTCCTCCAGCAGGAGGTAATTCCATGAAGGAAGTTTCATTTTTATCTTGTATCCCCAGCGCAAAAGATAAGCATTTGATAAATGCTTGCAAAATTAACCATATTAAAAATATTCACTATTTAATAATTATATATATGGATGATGACCCTAGATAACAGAAAAATGCTACTATCAACATAGTTTTGTGAAACAGTGACCAACAAAGTTTTGTTAAAATGAAAATGTGTAGGTGCTCTGCTTTTAGGGGAGCTAATTATAAGGGGCATCATAAACAGGGGGTAGTGAAAGAGCTGAATTTACAGCATAACCTGTGATTAGGCATGTCAAGCAAATGTTTGAGTCCAAGTAAAAGTAAGGCCTAGGCAAGAAATGCATTTAGGGGGCCTGCCCTTCTTTAGGATAGCCCTAGATAGCAGGAGTTACACATGTTCTAAGGAGTTTTTGTGAAGAAGACAAAGCAAATGACTATAAAATGAGGAAAGAAACATGGAATATTTCAAGTCCCAATGCCATCAGTATTCACTACTTGTTCTTTTTTATATCAATCATACCCTATATGCTATTTTGAAAGATCTTTTTCTCTTGGTCACAGACCTAAGATTCTACTGGTAGAGGGAGCTCCCAAGTGATGCAGATGAGCACCTGCTCTGCAGCAGGTAGTCTTAGAAAGTTCAAAAAAAGCACTTAAAAAAAGATTAGTATTTCTTGAGAATCTTTTATAACTAAGGTAAAAGTACTTTTATTCTGTGCCAAAGCTGAGGAACATTTTAAAATGAGGAGAACAAGTATCAGTCCAACAAGGGCATGTCAGTCTGTAGATTATGAGGACCAGTAATATCATGGGTGATTTCTTGTCTTGTGTGTGTGGGAACTGGATGTAAGTGAGGCAGAGCTGCACAAAATCATCAACCCCGCTCTCTATTCCAGAGTCATCAGAGTCCAGTGGACAAAAGTCAAGTCAGTCCATGTGACCCAGCATGCCATGGATGACCTTAGCATCTCCGAGTCTGACCACGCTCCACAATGCCTGCTTCAGCAGCCTTCATGGCCACTGGAACAAATTGTTCTCATCTGCCCATTTCTTTGGGGAAAGTCTTGACATGTTCAGGGTAGACATTCTTCTACTTCATGATGGGTTTATGGGCAGTAGAAATGTACTACTGGACCAGACTAGGTTTAGTTTTGTTTAACTGGGAAACAGTAAAATTAACTCCTCCTCTGGTTTTTAAAAAGTGAGCCTTTGAAACTGCTGGCTGCCTCTAGGGGCCATAGCCCTAGGGAGGGAAAACTAATGTTTCTCTTTGAAATGTGTTTGGGGGGTAGCTTTGGCAGGCAAATCTCTGAAAGGCTTGTAGGAATTTTCTTCAAGTTGAGAAGCTTCAATATGAATCGTAAGTCAGTGAGCTAAGAATACTGAAAATTATAGTTCATGTGGTTAAAAAGGATTGTGCACAGCCTAGTTAGAGATTCATGATGAAAAGAAATTACTTGTTAAAGGTAAATGGAGAAGCTATAGAGATTCCAGTAAAATAAATCCATTATGCAACAATGTAAACCCAGAATTACCAACTGTTTTTCCTCTTAAAGAATTTTAAAATGAATTTGCTTAATTATGGATACTGAAATGAAACTATTTGACTTTTCTGAGAAAGTTTACTTTAGTGTTAGTAAAAGGGACAACAGGATGCTACCAAGAATAAAAAAATTATGGGAAGCGGAGTGAGAATCCAAGTCATGGTAAAGAACAATGGTCACTAGACAAGAAGGAAGGAAAAAGGCATAAAAAAAGGAAAGGTACGCAGGTTTAGCACAGTACTAACTTAAAAGTGAGACTCAAATAAAATCAAATTGCATTATTCCATTTAAAGCAGGTTTTAAAATGATACATCTTGTTATTTTAATAAGGCCCACCTTATTAAACATAGCATAAATCAACCAACCACAGGCTTTAGACTAAGTACAAAAAATTCATTGATCAAATGGAGTGCAAAGGAAGTAACAGATTGGCTGAGAAAACAGTAATGCCCTGTGAGGCCTGTATAAAACCAAGAAGCTAGTTCAGAACCTGAGAGATTAAGAACAAGTGGGGAGGAGTATTATAACCCTTGAGAAGTAACTGAGTAGGGGAGGAGAAACAGAGCCCTGGCCTCTGTTTCAGTATTTCCTTTAACTACCATGGTCAAGAAGGCCAGCTCGGAAGGATATGAAATAGCCATTTTCTGAGGACCTGATTCATCAGTATGAATATTATTTGGGATAAAGCTCCAAAGCCTGTACTATAACAAGGATACATTATTTGGATTTTCAGTCTGGAAAATAATACTTTGGATAAGAATGGAAAGACATGGATTGTGAAACCATCTCTACCACTACTATAGTTAGTGGGCAATTTGGGGAGTTCTATAAACACTTTATCATCTGTAAAAGGGATATCTGTCCTGTATTCTCAAAGGAAAGTGGTAAGGATAAATTTTATAATAAGAGAGTTAAGATCATAAAATTTGGAGCTAGAAGAGACCTTACAGATCATCTAGTCCAGGTCACCTTTTTTACAGATAAGAAATCTAAAGGAAGGAATTTTCCACCAATAAGTGGAAGAGCCAGGATTTAAACTCAAATCTTCCTATGTGAAATCTATTCTATTCTTTTTACACTCTATGCTACTAAAACTGGTAACCTTAGTTGAACTTCCTAAATCAAAGGGAAAATTATTTGTTTTGAATTATTATTTTTAGTCTCTCTAATTTCCAAAGTATTAGAACTAGACTTTAGCAGGGACTAGAACAGATTAGTAACAATCTTTCTAGCAGAGATATACTAGGGACTAGTTATAGAAACTATACACAAGTATAGTTTGCAAGTCTATGCAAACTATGGAGTAATGTGCTTTAACTGGAAAAGTAGTCTTGGAGGGTAGGCTTAGAAGGTCTTTGGACTTAGAACAATCTTTAGCAGCCCATAAAATCCATATTGTCACTATCCACATTCACCTATGTTCTCTCCTACAGGTAATCCAATTAGCATGAATATTAGCATGGCCTTAATGCCATGATATCTGATTCTAATCTGGGGAGTGAAATAATTATGAGCCTTGTTTTTTGCATAAATCATCCTGGTCTGGAGTACTCCTGGTGGGATGGTGATTCAAATACAACAACAGTTAAAGAAACATTTATCTAGACCCCTATTTTGTGCAGTGCAGTTGGGTAAATAAGAGACCTAAATTTTAGATAAAACAGGATACTCATGGACCCTATAGCCAAGTGTGCTAACATAACACAGAAGTCTTTATCAATCTGGGATTTCTAAGGCCTCAAAGGACCTAAATTAGAGTATATAAAATTCTTTAAACAAAGAACTTTCCACTCCAGTCTCTCAGGGGATTCTTGTAACTGGACAGAAGTTTTTGTGTTTGTTTTAAACTGATTATGTTGTTCTTTGGAACCGTCCCCTCATGTTACATGCTCCTTATTGATACAAACTAGACATGCTACCTTTCCCACTGTTCATCACACCACTAAATGATAGAATATGAAATCCTATGAAAACCTAATGAAAAGAGAAGCAGGAATACAGAATTTTTTTTATGCCTGGTGCTTGTTTTGTCTGGAGTATCCTGATTTCCTTTGGAGTTGTGATAAATATTTATATGCCTGCAAATCCTACTAAGTTTGTCAGGTTTTACAGCATTTATCAAATAAAGATTTGAACTATCCAAGTTATTCCCAAGAATATCTCTTGCAATAATTCCTTAAGGTGTTCCCTAAGGGTATGAATTTCCATAGTAGTACTGATTCAGGCAAATGAGATCATGACCTTTGCAGGAAAGAAAAAAGACAAAGGACCTTTTTACTCACCTCTACTACCTGAATATTCCGGGAATTATATGAGTCTCAGAGTGTGAACCTTAAGGGGCGAAGGATGGATATACTTACTCAACTTTGGAAGCAGAAGGGTTTCCTCACTATATATACTCCAGGTGCTTCTTCTCACTTGCCAATCACTCCTATCTTATCTAATTGAGTCATGATCAATTTGTTAGTTTTTTGCCAGAGCAGTCAGAAAGTAGGGCAACTCTTCTGTCTAGGTCAGATAGAGCACAGACACAGAGCTGGACATCATCAGCATACTAATGACCAGTTAGTGCAGGCTATTCTAACCCTTTCCCCAAGTGACTGGGGAGAAGGTGGAAAACGGCTGTTCTCCCTTATATTTTTAATTATGTTTACAAAGAAAACAGCAAAGCAAATATGTCCAGATGTTAGATAGCCTTTCTATGAAGGAGCAAAATCTTTCTAGTTACAAAGCTCACATTAATATCTTACCAATAATTGTCAAATCCTTCAGAAATACACTGAAGTAGTTGGATTTCATTTATTTTCCAGAAAGCAGATTGCAATCCATCCATGCATTTTATCAGTACTAGGGGTAGGTCTATTTCTTGATACTGTGTGGATATACTAATGGAGCAGGCAGGCTGCCATCATTTATTCTTCTATCTCACTCTATGACTGACTCACTGCCTTTTCCAGTCATATATCTCTCTGATATCCTTTATACCATTTCTGTAACATTCTTTGTTGGAATTATGTTGCAGGTTATGCATGTTCACCATAGGTCTCCTCATTGTCCTCTGGGAAACCTGTTACTTTTAATCATCAGAGACAATAATTCCATGAGTTGGAAACACAATGAAAAACTGGAAGAACAGGTAAATGTAAAAAATGGGCTTTTGTTTCCAGAAGAAGGCTGAGGTTGGTAAAAGTACTGTGCAGTTTTCCCAATGTAATCCAGCCTAATTCAGTTCCCCTATTCAATTCTAGAATATCATATTCCACACCCTTCGATCCCTTAATGTAGAAGCTGCTAGATCTTGTGTTATCCTGATGGTATTTCCACAATACTGGAACTGTTTCTTTCTAGCTGCTTGCAATATTTTCTCCTTGACCTGGGAACTCTGGAATTTGGCCACAATGTTCCTAGGAGTTTCTCTTTTTGGATCTCTTTCAGGCGGTGATCAGTGGATTCCTTGAATACTTA
>CM053769.1:243293339-243311737 GCA_028658325.1 Potorous gilbertii
GACAGTTCCTGCCCTCAAGGAACTTACAATCTAATGGGAGAGACAATATGCAAACTTATATACACAAAGCAAGCTTATATACAGCATAAATAGGAAATAAGTAACAGAAGAAAGGCACTGAAATCAAGAGGCATTGGGGAAGGCTTCCTGTAGGATGTGGGATTTTAGTTGGGGTTTTAATAAAACCAGTTCTATTTAACTACTCTACCATTTGCTTTTACAAAGGAATATTGACTTCAAAGAACAAACATACTAATATCCCCTTCTCCCCTCAGCACTTGGGGGCATAATAAGGGAGTACCACCTCAGTCCCTGGGGAGAAAATTAGGTTCACAGCTTAGTGAAATTTCTATATCCAAGTTCCAAGTGCAAAGTCCCCTGTATCGAGGGCATCCTGGTTCCCGGGCTTCTAAGGGCTTCCCTTCAGGGCTGGCAACATCTGGCCTAGAATCCTGGCTCCAGGGTTACCATGGCTCAAGCTTCCAGGACTAGGACTCTTACCACTTCCCCTAGGCTTGAAAAGGAATAATAAAATATACCATAACCTCAAACCATTTTCTTGGGGCCACACAATCTAAGGTTCCTGGAGGAGGAGGAAAATAGTCTTTCCTCCTTTCCCTTCCACTTCCCTTCCCCTTTCCCCAGCTTAGGGCATGGTGGCCATGCTTTGAGCCAACAGAAATGAGTTAAACAGACTGTGTCAGTCTAGTAATTTTAAAGATGCAGTCAGTTCTGGCCGAAGAAAGGGACTGTTCTCATCGATGTGGTAGGGGAATACAGAACATCTTCTCAGAAGCAGATCACTGCTATTTCCCATATGAGTGCTTGTTGGGAAATTTCTCAGCCCAGAGGTCCAGAGATCTTCCTAGTGAGAAATTCTTCCCTTTGACAGGAGGTCAATAATTCAAGCACCAAGGATAGAAGATAAAAGTTTAATTAGCATCAACTGATGGGCAGTTGCCAGGTGGCTAGCAATTCCACAGAACAAAAGGAGATACAAACACATACTATATAGGGTATTACACAGCCTACAGAACAAAGGGAAATATGCATATATGAGATTTTACATAACCATAGGGTAGGAGGCAAACAGAGGCTATCTAGTGAGTTGCTTTCCAAATGTGGGAGGTTAAATAATAGGGACAGGATGAGTTGGGGCAGGGGGAGAATGTCTTAACCTTGGGGTAATTTGTTAGCTAAACTTCTCAGTCTAATATCAGGTCTGTTGCTGTGGGAAGGTTTCCTTAGTTAATTTCCTGAGATCATCTTGGTGGGGCAGGAGGTCTCTAGTTAATTTCATCTGAATGTCTAGGTGGGAGGGGAGGTCTAAAATAGTGAAGAGGACTAGCTGTGTGACCTTGGGCAAGTCTCTTCCCTTTCTCTCAACCCAGATTTCCCCCTCCAGAAAATTTTTGGAGTTAGACCAATTGATCTTAAAGGTCAAAATCTCCAGCTCAAAACCCTGTCATTCACTGAAATTACTTTTAACCACCAAATGACCCCAGAAGACTGTGCTTCTCTTCAGTCCTCTAGCCAACTGCTTTTAATTTGTTAAAGAGAATGGGAGAACACCCACATTTATTAAAAGTAGATATAAAATAAGAGTAAATGTCTTCTGGGGGAGGGGCTCCCCTGCCATTGCAGTGCATGAGCTTTAATGTGTTTGTGGACTTTGTAATATCTATCTCAGCTACACAGAGACCAGCTCTGCTTCTTTGTTATTTTCAGGTGTAAAGGTTGAAATATAAATGGATTTTTTAAATAGGAAATGTTAGTGAATTGTTTCTAAAATTAGGTTATGTTTTGTGCCTGAGAAATTCTGGTGAAGTCAGTGACTCCACTATTTTTAAATGGCATAGTATACCAGAAAAAGTATTAGATTTGAAGTCAAAAGGGCTAGGTTTGAATTCTGGTTTTATCACTTACTAGGTGGGTGGTCTTGAGCAGGTCATAACTTTGTTGAAATCCATTGAGTTTTATCCCTCAAAAATGAAAATGAAAATTCATTCAACAAACATTTTTTAAGGACCCACTACATGCAAGACATTGTGCTAGCTATTGAAAGACAACAAAAGATATCTCCTTTGACCTTACAATAAAGTAGGGGAAAAAGAAATAACCCAGTAACTAGAATAGGGTGTAAAGGTCTTTGCCCTTAGATTTAGAGATCAGTGACAATATTTGCAGTTCTTCTAAAGTGTACAAACAGCTAAGCTTAGCAAGAATAATTAGTTAAAATAGGAAATTACCAGATAGGAAGCTTCCATCCCAATCCAATAGCAACTGCTGACCCAATGTGAATTCTTCCTGGCGTGGGTTGATCTTCCCAGCCCTGGCCTGCCCAGCAGCTATTTTGTGATATTCAGCTATATCTGGCCCAAATAGAATTGAATCAGATTGAATTAAGAGCATGTTTCAACTATCTTACCCCAGACAAAGAAACTCTAGAGATAAGACAAGTATAACCCCATAGGTTTTAGAGTGCAAAGGTACTCCATGGGTTAGGACTCCTAAAAGTGGTGCATGAGCTTCCATGAGTGAGCTTACCTTTAATAGTCAGCCAGTAGACACAATTAGCAGAAAGCAAAGACATTACTAAAATGGGAGAGTAAAAACAGTGGCTACAAAATATTCCTCCAATTAACCTGGAACTTAGTCTCCAACAATTACAAACAGTATCTGTTGGGAGAGTGTATATAAACTTAGAATACACTCAAAATGAGGTATACACATAAGCAACACCTGTGGCTAAGTCACCTTATGCCTCTGGTACTGAAGATCCCTGATATCTTTTCTTTTCTTGTGGAGTCCTTGAACTGCTACCCGCTGAATGCAATATCTCTGATGAGTAGGTTACTCAGTTGGGTTCTCTGGATCTACTCCTCTCTGCAGTTTGGTTCACTTGCCAGGTGTACTTCTCTCTTTTGAGTTCATAATCATCTCTCTTATCCAGAGGTCTCATTCTTTGAAATGACTTCCTGCTTCTCTGTACCCGTTCCTATCTGTAGAATAAACTGCTCAACTCCCCCAACCACTCCCTGCTGAATGTGGTATCTCCTATTGGGTGAGTAACTAAACTACTGCTGTAGTCATTGGGTGATGGGGAGGAGAAAAATATCCTATCCCCCTATATCCTCTGGTAAAGGCTCAGGGCTCACACCCCACAAAATTGTTCCCTGTCTCAAACTCTGTCTTCAAACTCTCAAACTATACACCTGACTCCAGGACTTGGTGAGCTTCGGTTTTTGAAGGTCTCCAGAATCATAGCTAATCTTCACACAACTATATACCTTCTAATTCAAACAGAGAACCCCTCTATACTTATAAGTGGATGTCAGGGCTTAGATACACCTCTGTATTTTGTACTTCTGTTTTCTGCCCCTAATTTCAATAACTACATCACTGGAGGAGACTACAACTGGGGGAGAAAGGAACCAGATTACCCTCAGCACAAAGATTGGGTCATTGTCCATAGAAAGGTAATGTGTAAAGTAGTAGAAGTAAGGCAGCATACTGTTGAGAAAGAACACAGAATTAGGAGTCAGAAGATTTAGGTTCTATTTGACTTCAAATTCAGGGAACAACATGCCTCCCCACTCCCCCCTCACCTTCCTACTGATCACCTGAAATCTCATGTCACTCAGGTTTTGTTACTCTGCCCTTTCTCAACTCTCCCTCAGTTACCTCTCCCCTCTATTTGGAGGCCAGAAGGGCAGAACACTGACCTCCTCCTACAGCCTTCCTTTATAAAGGGCTTACAAACATCTTTCATCATTTATTCTGCTTGCTTTCAACTCCAGGGAACATTGTGCCTCTTTTCGGGGTGCAAATCCTCCCCAACTTTCTTTATCTTCCTTTTGTGTGTTTTCTCTCATTAGATTGTAAGCTCCTTGAGGTTAGGGAATGTCTCTTTTTCTTATTTTTATCCCCTGTGCTTAGCATAGGGCCTGGCACAGGTAAATGTTTATTAGTTCATGTTCAACTGCTTGTTTTTTTTCCAGTCATGTCTACCTCTTCATGACCCCATTTGGAGTTACACACACACACACACACACACACACACACACACACACACACACACACAGCGCTAGTAAGTGTCTGAGGCCAGATTTGAACTCAGGAAGATGAGTCTTCCTGACTCCAGGCCTGACACTATCTACTTCTCCATCTAGCCATTTCATAAATGTTTAATAACTGTTTATTGAATTGAATCAAATCCTTGATGTATTTCTAATTACCTTTTCAACTTGGGGCAAGTTATTTCATCTTTCTAGCTCTCAGTTTCCTCATCTGTAAAATGAGGAACTTGGATTAAATCCACATCTAAATTCCATAAATTTCCTTCATTCTGAATATTAGCTCATGGAAGAAATAGGTTCAGAGAATAAGAGAGCTAAAGATGGAACCATATGCACACAGCAAGAAGATAAAGAAAAACTGTACAGGAAATGACAGAAAATGAACAACTGGGATTAGTAGAACCCAAATTATGAGATGTCATAAAATGCAAGGGAGTAGAGGGTACCAAAGCAGAAGAGGTTTGACTAATGTCAAACTTTACCAAGATCTTGAGACTTGTGGACTGGTAAAAGACAATTGGATTTGGTGATGATGAAGTCATTGGTTAATTGTGAAAGGACAGTTTCAGTAGAATGGGGGGATGCCTGCCAATGCAAATGATTAAGGAATGAGTGGAAGGAGAGGAAGGGAGGCTGAAAGGCTAGTCTGCTCTTTCATGAATTGTGTCAGTAGTCACAGAAAAGAGGGGTGTGTCTAAGCCATGACATCCATTTATACGTATAGAGGAGATCTCTGATTGAATTGGAATGGCAACTAGTGTTTAGTTAAGTGAAGATTAGCCATGATTCTGGAGATTTTTAAAGCCTGCCAAGTCCTGGAGTCAAGGGAATAGTTTGAGAGTTTGAAGATGGAGTTTGAGATAGGGAACAATTTTATGGGGTGTGACTCCTGTGCCTTTACCAGAGGAAAGAAGTATTGAAGAAAATGAAAGTAAATGTTTTCGGAAGAGGAGAAGGTGCCTGTGGACAGGGAGAGATTAAAATACAGAGCAGGGCAGGGAGATGAATATTGTATGCATTGTCTAACCTGGTCTTTGTATCAGAATGTTTTTGCTTAACTGTAATTTTCTTATCACAAGAGAAGGTTAAATATGGAGAGAGGTTAAGAAATGACCATAATGTATGAACAAAAGGAGTCACTAAGACATATTTTTAGAGGGAAAGAAGGAAGGTTAGGGTAACCACTGAGGCCAGATCCTGATGGAGAAAGGAAGAGAGGGTTCAGTGAATAGGTGGAGAAGAGCCACAAAGACAAGAAAGAAGAAAAAAATGATTGAAGATAAAGACGCTCTGAGTCACAGAGAAGAAAGAACAGGAGGAGGAATCAGAGAACATTCTTCTGTTGTCTGCTGTTTAGCTGTTTTTCAGACCTGTGACCACTTTATGGGGTTTTCTTGAAAAAGACTCTTTGTCTCTATGTGACCGCTTTGTGACCGCTTTATGGGATTTTCTTGGAAAAGATACTAGAGAGTTTAGAACTAGAAAAGACCCTGATGGTCATGGAGTCCAATCTCCTCATCTTACAGATAGAGAAATTGAAGCTCAGAGGTTAAGAAACTGTCCAAGGTCCTACAGACAATAAATGCCTGAGGCAAGTGTTGAGCCTAGGTCTTACTCTCTAGAGGCAGCTAGGTGGTGCAGTGGATAAAGTTCTATGCGTGGAGTCAGGAAGGGTTAAGTTCAACTCCACCTTTTGAATAATCACTAGCTGTATGAGTCTGGGCAAATCTCTTAACCCTGTTTGCCTCAGTTTCCTCATCTGTAAAATAAGCTGGAGAAGGAAATGGCAAACCACTCTATTGTCTTTGCCAAGAAAACTCTAAATGGGATCACAAAGAGTCAGACTCAACAACTTACTCTAATTATCTAGCTATCTGACATCTGGTAATTAAAGCTTTACAGTGAAAGAAAATTACAGACAAGTGAATTTCAAATGTTTTGTTTGGTTTTTTTTTTTTTTACCTTTCTCTAATCTACTTTTTAAACATAGAATATGGGGCAGAAGGCAGTTTGACAAAAGTAGAGAATGTTAGGGTTTTTGGAAAGACCCAAGCTGTTATTATGTTTAACCTCAGATAAGGAGAGGTTAAAAAACTTGCTCAACCTCACATTGCCAGTAAGTGAATTGGTGGGATCTTCTTACTCCCTAAAAGTGTATATGAAAAGTCATGCAGTCATGAAGGGAAGAAAGGTCATTCAGTCAGTCAATTACCAAAGCATTTATTAAGTAATCGCTATATTCTTGGCACTGTACTAATGGTTGGATACAAAGAAAAGCAAAAACATAGTCCCTGTCCTCATGCAGCTCATGTTGGTTTAAAACCAAAGTCTGGGATATATGCTATCTGACTCCAGGAAGAATTACCCAAACCCATAGGGCTCCTAGTCTTCTGATCATAAGAGAACTGGCAGATCTCATTCTCAGGAGACTTTGAAAAGGAAAACCCCAAGGCCTCAGGGCCAGATAATGACCAGCTTCAGCCTTCATTCTTCTTAACCCTTTGTGTATGGAGGAAGATTCTTGCAGGGACTGAGTATATTTCAGAATAAATATCAAGTATACTTCATCTGTTGAATGGAGGGGTAATTATAGTTGGAAGATCTGCTTTAAAAACCACCAGAGAAAAACCATGCAGTAGAAAGAGTTTCTTTTGGGTCTCCATCTTCATTTCTATTCCCTGATTTTCATTTTTGGCAACAGTTGTTTACCTCCTCAGTGTTCCCAGGACCTCCTGCCTGCTCAAGGACTCCCATTATGCCCTCATAAAGATCTAACCTTACGGACAGTACTCCATTACCCAACCTCTCCTGGTCCTTTTGCCACCATGGAAATGAATTTTTTCCTTCAAGACCCTGCTTAATAGACTAACTAGTCATTCTCATAAAGTAAGTCCTAATAAACTATTTATGTTAAAGTTGAAACTAGGGCAGTGTGATACAGAGGAATATTAGTCTTGGAATCAGAAGAAATGGGTTCTAATCAACTTAATAGCTATGTAACCAACCCTAGGAAAGTGACTGAGTTTCTTGGACATCCATTTTCCCATCTGTCACTTAACAGGTATTGAGTGACACCTATCCAGATCTACCTCACAAAGTTGTTATAGCTATAAGGTTCTGTGTAAATGTAGGCTATTTTATTATTAATTCAGATACTCACTCCTAGCCTAAAAACTCTTTTTAGTCTAGACTACCTTATTTTCCATTAACTCCATTAGACTCTTCATAATAGCTACAAGACAAAATCAGTTTCAGTCAATGAGGGAATATAAAAACAGAGTGCCTCCCCAAATGAGACCTTTATCAGAATTAAGGTATGACGTGTATTTATGTAAAATGAAGAAGTCCTGTGTTTATATAAAATAAGAATCTATCTCTTCCAAAGTTTAAGTCAATAGAGAATGACTTCTTAGAAGAATATTATCATTATGACAGTTTGCTACTACAAAACAAAATGTATTATGATATATCCATAAGGAGCTGGTGAATGTCACAAAGGACTGAACATTAAAAGAGTCAGCCTTTATTTACCATTATATCAAGGAACTCCCTTTGGGAGTTAGAACAAAGTACTCTATCACTGCATTCTTCTATTGCCCCACTAGATGTAATGGAAATGGTGTTGGTGGTGGTCAACTTGCTTCACAATATTGTTATGAAGAAATTGAAATTATGCTGTATTGTTTAATAATTGATTCTACTCTGTAATTTATCCTATTCCCCATTTTGTCAAAACCCATTTCTCAGTTAAGTGAAAAAAATGGGGTCTTTCCCAGTCCAAATTGGCTTAAAGGCAAGGTTGAGAGGGAATGATGTAATTGCTCCTCAAATGCTTGGAATATCTGCTTGCTAACCAGTTTGACCTGGACCTTCCATTTTGTTTACCTGAAAGCTGAAACCAGTTTAGGCTAAGCCTGAAACCAAGGGACAGTTCTTCTGTCCTTGTCTCTCCTAATAAAATTAGAGATGATTTGATGCCCCCCTCCAAGAGAATGACGAACCAGGTATTCCAGATTGGAATTTTCTAGCCAAGATTACTAGAGGGAGTTAGACCCATAAAAAATTAGCACTCCTTATTTGTGAGACAGTGTGATCATTCACACCTGAAGGCCAACACATCTCTCCCACTGTAGCCAATGGTGACATTCCCCAAACATCCAGAATTCCTCCTTTCCTTTCTCAATAAGGTGAGTATTTTCCTTTTCATCATGACCGCTGACCTAACTGAAGGGGCCAGTCTGACCCACTTTATTAACAGCTATAGAGTCACTATTAATAAACTGTTACCTTGCTTGGAGAAACATATTTCAGTTTACCTGTTATTTGCATTTTAGTAGCCACAGTTTGAAAATGTTTTGAATACACCAGATGAAAAGAGCTTCATGATGTACATTATGATTAAAGACAAAATACAGAGAAGCTAATGTCTGCAGCATGAAAGAAAAATTAAGAAGTTCATGGATTGCTGTTACTGTTCATTTTACAGTCTCAATTAGGACCAATGACATGATGGTGGTGATGACGTTGATGATTGGATTCGATTGGATTTCAGTGAGCCAGGATGCATAACGTCAAAAGGCTTGCTCTCACTTCCAGAGTCATTGAAATCCGGGGGGAAGATCAAAGTCAAAACATGTAGCAATGGCATGGGATACAGTGGGTGACCTTGGCCTTTCTAAATTAAGGTCTTTCCTAGGTCTCAGTTTGTCTGAGATAAACCTATTCAATGACTAAAGGCTAGAGTAAGCATTAAGGTAAGAATTGAGACAAAAGATGGGCTAATTTACCATCATAAAAATATCCAAATTTCTGGCCAGAAGAGAAAACAATTACTATTTATACTTATTCTAAGTCATCATATCTAAACAGCAAGTCACAGAGGCTTGGGCTGAGATCTATTACTGGCTATTCAATGAAAGCCAGAGTGCTTTGAGTTTAAAGGCAAAGAAAAGTGCTCCATTTGGAGTAGGATTCTGTTATACAGGGTGTCCCAAAAGTCTTAGTCTGAGATATCCTTTATTTCTAATGGCAAGATAACTACTTATCACTTGAAGACCCTAACCTTTTTGTGTGTTATAGACCCCTTTGTCCGTCTGATGAAGACTATGAGCCTCTTCTCAGAATAATGACCTAAAATGCATAAAATTTTTAAAATAGGATTACAAGATTTACAAAAAAATTAAAAACAAGTTCATGAATCTTCTCTTGGGGGTCTTTTATGAATATGCAGATATTCTTGGACACAGAAGAACTTTTCTAATGTTCTAGTGAATCTATGGTCTCATCAATGTAAATATTTCTTCTAGTGACCTAGTGACATCTTCCCATCCTTTTGGCCATGTCCTCCCATCAGTTTTCCACAGAGGGTCCAATAAATACAATAAAGGACCTTCCTCACATTTTCTTGACATTGTAAGGATATTAATGGGGCCCTCAGAGTATCTGCTAGTTATCCCTTGCTCTCCATATGACCAACCCCTCTTCTTCTCAGATAGGAATAACATCTTACAGGAAACAAATAAATGATTTCACTTTGGCAATATAAGTCTAAACAGGATTCTAATGAGTTTGATAATTGTTTTATGCTACTGGCCCATAACCTGTACACTGATAGGTAGGACAGTCTCACCACCTGAAGAAGATCATAACAGTTAGCATATAGAGTATTTACTATGTGCTGGGAACTGTGCTAAGTGCTTTAAGTTATCTCATTTGATCCTCATAAAAACCCTGGGAGGTAAGTGCTATCATTATTCCCATTTTACAGACAAGGAAACTGAGACAGAGGTTAAATAATTTGCCCAGGTTCACACAACTAGTATGTGTCTGAGACTAGATTTGAACTCAGGTCTTCCTGATCCTAGGCCTAGTGCTATGTTCTATGTCACCTGGAAGCTATAACCTAGATATCTATGTTAATGGGGTGTGGGGTGGGCTGGGTTTGAATAAAGTATTATGAATAAAGATTGAGACTTAGAAGGACCAGAAGACTTCTAGCCCAGTTAGTGAAAACTTGCTTTTGCACAAGCAAGAAACTTCAAAAAGGAGAGACAATGCAGCTAAATGTAATTGCTTATGGAAGTAAAACTTCAGCTTAATCCCATTTCATGTCCTTTCTGAGGGCAAGCTACTTTTTATTTGCTGAAATTTTGAGGCAACATGCTGAGTGCAGCAGCCTGTGAACAGGGATTTGTATAAGATTTAGGAAAGAGGTGTTCTGGGATGACTGAAGGAGGCCCTCTGGGCATTAAGGAAATTCATTAAAATGGGGTATGAAGCAGACACAACCAATCTGAATTCCTATCCACCAAGTCAAGCTTCAACACCTTCAATAACTGCAATACAGCCAACATTTATTAAACATCCACCTTGTGCAAAACCCTAGGCACTGGAGATAGAAGCACATCAATGAAACAGACCCTGCCCTCAAGGAGCTCACCTTTTACTTAGGGCTGCAAAATGCACAGAAATAAGTATGGTACAGTGTAAGGGAAATTTTGGAGGCAGAGAGCACTGTCAGCTAGGGAAATTAGGGGGCTCCCCAAAGGAAGTTGTACCTGAGCTGAACCTCAGATAAGGATTCTGAAAGGCAAAGATGAGAGGGTGGCTTGTGGGAATGTATGAGGGCAGGAGAACTAGGTTAGATCAGAAAAGAGTAGTTCAGAATGACTGAACCACTGAGTTTGGAAAGGGGAATAGTATGAAGTAAGTTGAAAAGTGTTCATTGGATTGTGTAAGTGGAAAGAAGAGGACAGATGCTTTAAAAAAAAAATGGCAGGGCAAGGGAGAATCAAGGATGACAGAGGTTTTGAACCTGGGTGACTGGGAAACAGGGTTGTAACCTCAACCAAAATAGAAGGGTCATATCTCCTGGTTGGAAAATCCTGTTTTAGTGGCTAGAAGTGTCAGGATGAACAATGGTGGATATTCACTTCTATTTCTAGCTCAGCAATGACTTACTGGGTGACCTTGGGCAAAGTACTTAACCTCTTTGTTCTTCCAAGGTGGTTCTATCAATAAAAATCAGAATGATAAGACTGTCCTGTCTCATAGGAATATTGAAGTATTAATTAATGAATGATGTAGAGAACTTGAAAAAATATACAGATGCTACTAAGGTAAACCATACAGAATTCATTCATTTTTCCTTTGCTAGATTGTCATATAATTCTAGATGAAATAATTTTATTTGTATTTGGTGAAAATAATTTCTTAAGCTGTTTTGGTCAATAAAAATAAAACACCTTCCTACATTGCCTCCCCCAACAGTCCCCTCCCCCCCCAATAGATGACTTTTAAAAATTCTAAGGAGAGGCAAAGACAAAGGATCTTACTGGAGAAATTCATGATCTTTTTCCTTTGTTGTATACCTTAGAAACGAAGATCCATTCCAGTGTACTGAAACAGAGAACATTCAAAAGCCAGAGGAAAACTTGGAGTAGATTTGCTAAGCTGAAGGAGAATAGCCTTGACTGAACAGCAGGGATAAAGTCCAAACAGGATTGTCACCTCCTAATCTGACTGGATGCAGACTCAGGGCTCCATGATCTCAGCCAAGTCCCTGCTCATTCACAGTCTCCGCTAAATGTAAGATTTTTGTATTCTTGCCTAGACTGTTTCCAATGCCCTGGCAGCTTGTAGAATTTCTATGAATGTTTTGAAAGGTGATCGATTCTTGAGACAGAAAACTGAGAGCTGAAACACAAAATTCAGGAGAAGAGAAGAAAATTTTTAAAATAAATTGAAAGTTCCTGCACCTGTGCCTTAGAAATATCACCCAATGGAGGATTTTCAAGTGGCCTAAACGCCACAGCAGGCTATTCTCTTGAGAAGGACTGGTTGAGGTCAAATTGTGAAATAAATGAATGATCAACTGCCCCCTGGTCTCTGTCCAAGTCCCCAGTAGTTGTAGGCTGGGCCTGAAACAGACTGATTCAATCTGGTTGGGAACTGCATCAAACTGAGACACTCATAGACAGTCTAAGAGATAAAAAAAGGAGCACCATGTAGTGCTGCAGAAAAGTGAGCTGTTATTAAAAGCAATAAAACTAGTAACAGAAAGGAGTGAGCTAATAGAGGAAATCTGAAGCAATATGGCAAACTTTCAAGGCGGGATAAGGGAAGGGAGGAAGGTATTGGCTAGAGCTTCTTAAAAGATACCATGTAGCCAAGTGTCTCTTCTGTATCTGAAACTGGACCTGCTAAGAATTGGGGGCAGGCAGAGAAAAACTTCCCCCTGTTACCTCAAAGTTAAATGGCTGGAATGGCTTTCTCAGTTCCCTCCTTTCCTGGTGATCTAATATTTTATCTAGACCAAAATATACTGTTTCCCCAACCTGCCATGTACTTAAAAAATCATTCTAGAAATTGTAAAAGAGTAGAATTTTTATTACATATTTTAGTCCATAGGATTAAGAATTATTCCTTGATTAAGTGCAGGCAGATGTGGTGTCTATCAAATAAAAGCAAACAGCATTGCTTTCTTTTCTAATTAAGAGCATAAATCATTCCCTCCTTCAGCTGCCAGTCCAAAGCCTTCATTTCCCAGTGTTCTCAAGCCCTCTTGTTCAGCTGAGAGGGGGATGTTCATCAACTTCATAATTTTATCTCAAAAACAATAAGTGCACTGACTAAGGGAAGAGTGGGAGGCTTGGGGAAGAGGTAGGGAGAGGAGTGAGCTTTTGTTACGTGCGCTCTTGGTTAGGAGAAACAACCCAAATTTCAGCTCTCAAAAACAATGATACTTGAATCTTTCTTTTAATTACCCAGTCTCCATCTCCAAAAGATTCCTGTGAGAAGAGAGGGTAATCATCGAGTCTAGTATTCTTTTTCAGGTATGTGTTGAACCAACAAGGTCCCTTCAAAGGGAAATTTTGTGAATTTTCTAGAAATACCTTCTGTTCTTCTGCAGAGGCAGCAGTCACTTAATGTTGCACCAATTTCCCTGACAGCTTCCAGGCAGGCACTGATACCCATTGATTTTATGCAGCACTCTTGGAATCTTTCTCCACCACAACAGGTCTTTCCATTATTCAGTTTTCTAGGGTTAGGGGAGCACCTATTTATGCCCTTCTCATGATCTTCCCCTGTGTTCCCTACCTCAATCAATCATCAAGAATTTATTAATATATTAGGCAGTGGAAATACAAATGTAAAAGTAACACAATTCTTACTTTCAAGGGATTTACTTTCTTCTGGAGTTATGTTGTATATAACTGTAGAGCAGTGGCCAGGGAAAGGATTATCTTTGGTCCAAGGACTCTAGACAGTCAGAGGAATTGTGAGTGGAGTTTGTCATGCCCCTTCTGGTGGCAGTGACAGCATGGTTTATTATTCCCTGAGCAAAAGGCAGAGGAAGTAAGGAAAGAAAATATATACAGGGCATCCAACTAGATGACAAGGTATCTGCATTGGCTAGGCCCCAATGTCTTAGTGGATGACTAGATGGGATAAAACATGGTCTGGGCCTGAGGAAAGGAATAACTCACTAGCCAGTCTCTACTCTAGGGTGAGTTTCAAAGCTTAGGGGAATAATACCTAGAAAAGGACAGTGACAGAGTTTTTTCAAGCTCCATTGCTGGTATGGAGAGGAAAATAGCAGAAGGTCATGTGACAAGGCATTCCTAAAGGGATTGAAGGGAAAGATAGGCCCCAGGACACAGGCTTCACAGTGATGGGACCTCAAAGGTTCATTATGGGGGCGGTTGTATCACATGGCTGTCCAGGCCAGTGGAGGACCATATATCAAAGTGCAGGGACAATGTTCACCAAGGGAATGTTCACCATGGGAATGTTCACCATGAGAATGAAACGTACCCTTCTGAGAAAGAAGTGCCCCGTTAGATGCTGGGCTCTTGAGACAAAGCCTTATTTATCTCATGTTAGTTACAAGTCTGAACATAAATTTGATCTCCAAATGCCTCCTAGAAATACTTTACTATGATGTTGGTAAAAAGAGTGCATGAGATTACCGCTTGGCCTTGAACCTATCAGTGATTTAGGGGGATGTTTTTACTGCAAGTATGTGAAGACGTCCCCGCTGTGGAATGGGCAGAGGAGAACAGTTTTGTCCAATGTCCACGAAGGCAGCTGAGTGCTTTGAGCCTGGTCAGCCATGGAAGACACCAAGGTCATCCACTGCACCCCAGGCCATCACCAGCTTCCTTGCCTTTTGTTCTGCCAGGGGACTTCAATGACTCTGGAAGAGAGGATAAGACTGATAACTTTGGACTGATAACTGCCTCACTGAAAGCTAATTCATGAGCAAGTCAATTGCTATCATTGCTTGATAAGGCTGGTCCTCTTCAACAATAAATTATCATTCTTATTTTGTTAGTGAGGGAAAAAACAAGTCATGAATCTGAATTCAAATTTCTAGCCTATTAGGTCTCCTGTGCAACAGTGGAAAGAGTATTGTCACTGAAGTCAAAGGATTTGGTTTCAAATTCCTTCTTTGATACTTACTAGATACTAAATGTAACCTGAAGCAAGTCACCTAAGCTCCCTTGGCCTCAGTTTCCTCATCTGTAAAATCAGGGTTGGACTAGATAGCCACTGAAATTTCCTCCAACTCTGGGTCTACAAGCCTACATATGATCCATCTCAATGTTCTTATCTTTAAAATAAAAGAGAGACAAAACCTGACTCCTTCCTAAGGAGGAAAAGTCGCTTATTTTGAATCTGTTTCTTATTCTGTGATCAGAGGACCTGACCGATGTTGGGCTTATAGATCAAACAAGTTGTGCCATGCTTTTACTATATGGGGTTATGATGTTTCAGGGACAAGATTCACCCATGATGGACATCCACCTCCACATCATAATGGACGATGCTATAGCAGGCTTTGTGAAGCATTCTCAGTTCCCTGCAGATTGAAGATCAGCAGACCTTGGGAATGCCTCGTTAAATTTTTCATTTGCCTATGACAGGGAAAGAAAATGGAGGCTGTAAGGCATCAGCCCCCCACAGCCCTTCGCAGGCAATATGGGGCCATGTTTGTTCCAATGATAAAAACTGCAAATGGAAAAGTAAAATCACCATCCGTCCTGCTCAGGAGCTGCAACCAAAAAATTAAACACATAAGGCTGATTTGGCTCTTTCTCCAAGCTGAAATAGCTGTTTGCAGCACAGATTGCAAAGTACAATGGTGTTAAAATAATGCCTGCGTCTCCTCCTCAGCATGCATCAGAATCTGGAGAAGCTGCGTGTAAAAGTGGCCTGCCCTTCTAAAGCAAAAACTGGGAATCAGTGCTGGATCTGGAGTCTCAGAACTTGGGTTCAAATACTGGCTCTACTACTTACTGATATGATCATAGACAAGTCGCTTAATCTCTGTTCATCTTGGTTTTTTCATCTGTAAAATGGAGTTGGGCTATTTGACCTCAAAGGAAATTTCCAGCTCAAAATCTATGATGCTATGTTCCTTGGATCATGATCCCTCTCTCCACCCTCCTCCCTGAAACCCAGGAGTCTGTACAGTCAGTTAAGGGCAATTTCAATGTTTAGATGTTATTCCCAGGGTGTATGCCACTGGTAAATTGCTAATAGAGAATGTTCTTGAAAGCTACAGTCATAGGGGAAATAGTACTGGTTTCTTTCCTCTGGGACTAAAATTAATTCAGGGCCCATAAGTATTCCATTGCTGAATCCCAGGAACTATAACATTTGGATTAGACTGGCAGAATTTCCAAAGCCCTAGGGAAAACAGAAGAGAGTTTATCAAGGACAAGAGTTTCAAGTAGTTACCAGTTTTGCTTCTTTCAGGATGCCCCTTAGGCTTGGAAGAATCTGGCAGATTTTCTGCATCATCCTTTGAAGTCTCTCCTTAATATAGCATGTTCTCCCATGCAGTCATTCAATTTCTTCCATCTCTTTATATGACTGAATTAATAAATCTATTGTTCAGCTCACTGGAGATGGGGGGTTAAGTGGGGGTGAAGGTAGTTCAAGAGGAGTGAGACCAAAAGAAAATCATCTATGTGCTTCTTCCACACTCCTTCACTGCCAGTGTTTGTACTGCGGTAAAATCAACTTAAAATGAATATTGCCATGAAATGCTGAAATGGGAGGGATTAAGAGAATCATAGAATTTTAGAGCTTGAATGACCCTGAAAGATGTTTTTTTCCAACTCCCTCATTTTATTGATGAGGAAACCGAGACCAAGAAAGTAAGAGTAACTTGCCTCAAATCATGAGAGCTAGCACTAGAGCCCAGGGTTCCTGACTACAAGCCCAACATTGTTTCTGCTACACTATGCTATAATATTCCATTTTAAGTATCTAACCCCAGCGGGGACAAGAATGTTTTTATGGTCTGGTTCTAGTTGGAATATTAGAGCATATAATTGGGAAAGCAAAGAGAAAAATATTTAAATTTATTTCCCTAACATTAATAAGTGATGGGAATGCAGTGAAAGATAATCCTGACCCTGAAGGAGCTCACAATCTAATGGGGAAAGAGAACACATAAAAGGAAGCTGAAACACTGGGATTAGTGGAAGGTAGCTAGAGAGAAGCTGGTGAAGTCCAGAGGAATGTAGCCAGCGGGAAATAAAGAGATAGCTGGACTGGGAAACCTATTGAAATGGAGGGTTCTCTGCTCTTCACCCTCCACCCTCTCCAATCAGAGGGCAGAAGGCACTGAAGAAGTATGAATTCCAAGGTTGATTTTACAGGAGGATGAGGTTTCTGGAGAGCATGATGAAATCCAGAGGAGTGTAACCATGTGGGAAATGAAGAGATGGAAGGCTTGCGAACCTTCCTTAAATGGAGGACATGGGAGGAGCTCTCTTCTCTCCACGCTCTACCCTCTTCAGTCCCCTTGTGTAGGGACATTGAACCCTGAGGCAAACAGAGTGAATTCCCCTTAATTTAGGTAGAAGTCAGAAGCTGGGACCTCTAGTTGAAAAGGGCTAACAGGAAGTACTAACAGCTTCACGACTGGCCTTTTTATGTGTCAGCAAGAGAAGGACCGTAGAACTAATAACAGAGTGGAAAATAGGTTAAGTTGTCCACCTCTAGGGTGAGTGTTCTAAATCTAACAGAGCATGGAACAGTAAGGACCTTGGCATACACAGGAGGGTCTTCTGTATGGGCTCTTAAATCTGTTTTTCTAAAAGGAAAGCAACTTTTGAGAAGTCAACAATCTACTTTAATCAAGCACATATATCATTCACTTAGTTCAAGTGGAAAAGTCAGCACCCTGAACTTCAAATACAAACAGAAATAAAGATCAAAAGACAAGCCTTCCAAATATCTGAATATAAGCAATACATACATCACAGATCAACAGACAGATCCAACTGTCTGACCGTTACATAGGTACATTGTTACCAGAGACAGAAGCACCAACTTCTGGGTTTTTGAAGTGGGGAGGGGCACTCCTTAGCAGCTATCCACAGCCTCATCTGGTCAAACAATTCCAATGAGTAAGTCCCCAAAACAAAATCTCACCTCAAAATATATATACATTTTTCAGAGCTAGAAGGCATCACAACCCTTGAGAACCAGTTCCTCATTAGAAATTAACAAAAGGTGTGGGCCTTCCTACAAAACAAATCTCCCCTAATCAAGCTTCCCTTAATAGGCAGGCCCATTAATGGGTGGGGAAGATTTTAAACTTTCGTTAACATAACTAACATTACAGAGGTATAACACTTTGCCAAAGAACCAGTACTAAAAGGAAAAAGATGAACATCTCCACAACAGCAGCAGCAGCAATGGAAAGTAAAACTTCAGCTACAAATGAAAACACTGAGTTCCAGGAAAGTTAAGTGATTTGCCTGAGATAATAAATAAGGCATAAAGATCAGAGATCAGATTTGAAGCTGGCTTCTCTAACTGCAGAGGTAATGTTCTTAACAAGTGATTTCTTTACTAGAGAGGGCCCCAACTACAGAAGAGCTCTATATCTTTGTTAACTGTCTAGGGGTATAGGGTGTGTTCAGGGAGGACCAGTACCTTTGATGTGATGGCTGCCCAGCCCTTTTTGGGGCTCTTTCCACCTTTGGTGTCCACCTGTGGCTCCAAGAAGCTGCAGCATGTGCAGCACAGCAACCACACCCCAGTAAACTGTTTTGGCTGACAGGCCAAACCAGGTTAAGGGTAACCAAGGGTTCTCAGCCCCATTGGTGAGTTAGTACCCCAAACATGTGAAGACTTCCTCTGGTGGAATGGGTCTGAGAATTTGTTCCAAAGGCCATGAAGGCAGATGAGGCAGGGGATGTGGAGTGCTTAGAGCTTGGCTAGATACGGAAGATGCCAAAGTTATCCACTGTATCCTGAGCCATTGCCAGCCTTCTTGACTGTCACTTCCTGCCA
>CM053769.1:243312237-243331395 GCA_028658325.1 Potorous gilbertii
TTTTAGCATCTGATCCTGTGCATGTATAATCATGTTAGTATATTGGCCCAGAGTCAAGGACTAGCTCCAGGGATTTAATTTTGTTTTGTTTTTCTCCTAGCACTGTTCCTTGTATATAATGAGCATTTGGTTGAACTGAACTGATGTTGCTATGGTGGTATGATCTTCTGGATGATTCTACCCAGGAAAAGTCCAGAAAGGATTGTTGTTGCAATTATCTGGCCAACATGATCAAAAAACCTCTCTGATAGAAATGAATTTAGAATTTGGCCTAATCAGGCTGGTAACTGCCTTGAGCTCTTGGGCTGCCTGGGGATACTAAATCAATGCTAGTTACACTATGGAATGTTTTTCCTGTAGGTTCAACTTTCTTTTCACCTACAGTCTCAGGTATCTCAAGTGCAGCCAACTGCGCTATTACAAAAACTCAAATTTGGACACCTGGCAGATCAATCACATTGACAGGCCCTTCTCTGTGCTATACTATTTGCATTTACTAGACCTCATCTAGGGTCTCTGGGACTGATCCAGGAGTAGCAGACAAGGGACAGTTTTCTGCTAACTGGTTGTCTGCTCTCCAAGCAGGCGTGCTGTCTGCATCCAGAGGGAGGTTGGTCACAAATGGGCTAATTGCACTTTTGCTTGTGTCTCTATAGTCCTAGCAAGACCGTCTTTCTTTGTGTGAAGCCTTGTGACAGGTCCTGGGGATTTATTCATGTACCAGGTTTGTCAGTGACTTCTGGCTATTATTTTGACTCCATGTGAGTCATGTGAATTATATGCTCAAGCCAAGAAGCTGAAGGAAAAACGAAAATTGGCATTTATTAAGTGCCAGGCATGGTGCTAAGCATTATTGTATTGTCATTGTTATCTTATAGTTGGTTTGCTATTTCCTTCTCCTGGGTATCTTACAGATGAAGACCTGAGGCAGGCAGGGTTAAGTGACTTGCCCAGAGTCATACAACTAGTAAGTGTGTGAGGTGGAATTTGAACTGGGCCCATGCCACCTAGCAAGCCAAATGCCCTCCTACTCTGAGTGATGATGCTAGTAGATTTCACCTTAGCCCTATTTCAGATAGAACAGTTTCCAGTGTTATATACCTTTTACCATCAGGAAGACTATGCCATCTATTTAGCCCAGTTGAAAATAACTATCTAGAACATGGTCTTCTATGAGCTAATTTCTATCCATTTTTTTTCTTGTAGTCAGCATAGTGATTAGTTGGTTGACTGTGTGAGAAATTTTGAGCTACCCAAGCTAACTTGCAAGCAGTTTCACTAGGTACTATGGATATTAACCAGAAAAGTGTTTTTCAAGACTTTTCTGAATAAACAGATTTTTGTAGTGTCAAATTAATTTTGGCCTTCCCTATTATGTCCAGTTATCTAACCTAGAAATTTGTTCATAGAAGAGACTTAGTAAATCATTTTTGGATAATGTGTTAATATTTAAGTATGCTATTTTCTTAATCTTTTTAGCTGGATGCTGACAAGTATGAGAATGATCCAGAGCTGGAGAAGATTCGAAAAGAAAGAAATTACTGCTGGATGGACATAATAACCATTTGTAAAGACAAGCTGCCAAATTATGAAGAAAAGGTAAGGGAAATCCTGAACTGTTTGGAAGAGGGGAATCTACTAGTGATTGGAGACTATCCAGACTTCTTTTGAATAAGCAGGAATTTATCTTGTTATTTTTGAAACCTTACAATAACAGTAAAAAAATAGAATAACCAAACAATAATAAGCAAACCAAAAAAGAAAATATCTAAATAAGATCATAGTAAACTTTTTGTAAACAATCTGAGATTATTTGGGCTTCTATTTCTACTTATCTTGATTTGGCTAAGTTCTGATATTTGTTAAATACTGAATGCTACACTGACTTATTCATTTCTTCTGGTCTGACTTTTTTCTTGTTTCTTAGGAAGTGCGTGCCTACTGGCACAGTCTTACCATTTCTTCTTTCATAGAGCAACTATGCACCTTGGTCTTTTAGTAGTGGAGGTCCATGATAACACAGTCTGCCCCAAATGCTTCTAATTCTTCCTCTTAAGACCACGTTGTTTCTGAACAAAAGTCAGTGAGATTCTTGACAGCTGGAATTATTAAAAATTACATTTTTGTTGGCATCATTTGTTATATCACCTACATTTTCATCACATTCCTCCCCTTTCCCTTCCCAGAAAATATCATTTAGAACAAAAATTTTTTTTTCAATTTTTTAAACATCTTTATTTGAATTTTTAGTTCCAAATTCTCTCTTCCTCCCTCTCTCCCTGCCCCACTCCCTGAGATGGTAAGCAGTCATATATAGGTTATACATGTATAATTATGTGAAACATTTTCCATATTAGTCATTTTGTACAAGAAGACTTGAATAAAAAAAATGAAAGAAAGTGAAAAATAGCCTGCTTCAGTCTGTACTCAGACAATATGAGTTCATTCTATGGTGGTGGATAGTATGATCTATCCTTAGCCCTTTAGATTATCTTGGATCATTGTATTGCTGAGAGTAGCTAAGTCTCGCTAATTTTTTTTATTTTGGAAAATATAGTTGATTTTTATTAAAAATGTGTAATTTATGTTAATGTATAATGGATTTATTATTATTTTAAAATAAATTAAATCCAAATTTTATTAGTTTTAAATTCTAATATGGTAAATATTACCAGATATAACCCATATAAACAAAAGTTTTTTGAGGTTTTCTATTTTTAAGAATGAAAAGAGGGTCCTGAGACCAAAAAGTTGGAGAAATGCTGCCCCTAAAGTAATACTCTCCAAAACATACCCGGTGTGGTTATCCAGTTCCTGCTGGGAAATCTCCTGTGAAGTTTCCCAAGACAGCACATTCTGCTTTTGGACAGCTGAGTATATATAACTGAATTGATAATTTATGAAATTATGAAAGGGGCGCAGGTGTGCCTGGTTCTTTGGGTGCTCACTGGGAAAGTCCATTATTGGCAGCAGGAAACAGCTGCAGTCATACTTTAAATAGGCACAGAGAGTAGGGGGGCAAACAGCATGAGGAAGAGGATGGAGAAGAGGAGAGGCAGCGAATATCTCTTACAAAAGTGTGAATTAGAGTTAGGAGCCCTCTGTGGCATTGACCCTATGGAGATAAGAGAGTGCTGGGGCTGGAGGTGGAGAATGGAGTTTGAGGTTAGGTTTTTAGGGGTTTTTTTGGGGGGACAAAGGAAATCTCTTGTCTGTGCCACCTTGGGGCTAGCTCAGTAACATCCACTCACCTCACAGTGGTTAGCAAAACTTTAAAGTTAGCGCATCCACATCACCTTCAGTGCGTTTGGTGCTCTGATGGTCTTCTGGAACTTGTCTGAGATTTATGTATCATAGAACCAAAAGACTGGCGGCAAAGCCTAGATGGCTTCCCCTGAGGTAGCTCATATTACCAGGATGTGAATTTTGGTTAATATGTGATACAATTTATAAATTATGTACCACATGTGATTTCCAGGTTTCCCTTTGCAATTTTATTTCCTGCATTTGTATTGAGTGCCAGGCCTGGAGTCAGGAAGACTTGAATTCAAATGGGACCTCAGACACTTTTTAGCTGTATGGCTCTGGGCAAGTCACTTAATCCTGTTTACCTCAGTTTCCTCACCTGTGAAATGAGCTGGACAAGAACATGGCAAACCAACCCAGTGTCTTTGCCATGCAAACCCCAAATGGGGTCCTGAAGAGCTGGACAGGAGCAAAATGACTGAACAACAATATTGTTTCTTTGTATAGGTTACTTATAAACTTACTATACCAGTTAGAAGAGTGTGGGTGTGTGGTGGTTAAGGAAACCAGAACAAGATCTAATTTTAACATAGTAACAGGTGTAATGGGGGTAAGTCCTGATGTTGGTGTCAGAGGTCCCAGGTCCAAATTTGGTCCAGTGTTGACCCTTGTGACGGGGCAAGTCGCATACTTGACATTCGCAGAACTCTGTTTTTCTCATCTATACAATGGAAGGCTTGAACTCAGTAATCTCTAAAGGTCCCTTCTAGCTCTCCATGTGTGAGCCCATAAAATATTTACTGTATTAAGTCCTAGCTGTATGATTTTGCAGGATATTATCCTTACTGTCATGGAATTTGGATAGTCTTCCTAAGCAGACAAGATACAAACATGTGAAACATTAAGTGATATTACAAAAGATAAATAACCATTACGATAATATGGGAAATTTCACAAGACAATACCTGTTCAGTTGCCACATGGATGGGATAGTCTCCAGCATAGAGATTGATTATCTTTCTGTGAAGAGGATTTATTCCATTTTTGTCTAAAATTTTGTCTAAAATCTTGAATTAGATCTGGGAGGGGTTTTGATCAGTGAGTCAGGGTGGGGTTAAACCTTGCCCTGTAAACCTCAGGGGAAAATGACATTTCCAGAAACTTCCATCACTACTTTCCTTTCCTGCTCTTATTGAAATATTTTAAACTTGGAGGTGCAAGGAGACCCTGCCCCCCACAACCTTATGGCAGAGAGAGAGAGAACAGTGGACCAGGAGGCAGGAGATATGACGGAGTTAAAGGCCCAAGGTGTGTGACCTGGGGCAGTTCATTTCACTTCTGGCATTTCAAGCAGGGTGCCTAGCAGGAAGAATATAGCTGTGGATCCTGATACATAAGAGATCATAGCAAGTGGCATAGAGCTTAAGAGGACAGAGAGATTATTGTAAGCTGGATTGGTTTAGAAAGACTTTATGAAAAGGGCCACACAGCTAGGAAATGTCTGAGGCCCGATTCGGTAAGATGAGTCTTCCTGACTCAATGCCTGATACTATATGCACTACGCACTGTGCTGCCCGAGTTTGTTTGATTGAGCTAGCACTAAATCTGTCAATGAATTTTTACTATTTTTTATTGTAGTAGTACATCCCAGTCATAAGCACTGTATTATCTCTCCAGTTATTTAAGTCATTCTTTATTTCCTTGTCCAAGGACTTCACATCGTTACCTTATCTTATTATGTGTGTTTAAAGCAGGGTTTCTTAACCTTTTTTGTGCCATGGACCCCTTTGGCAGAGTGGTGAAGCCTATGGTTTCCTTTTCAGAATAATATTCTTAAATGCATAAAATAAGATTTATAAAATTACAAAGGACACCAATTACATCAAAATAGGTTTTTTCTTTTAAGTTTTGGTTAAGAATCCCTGACTTTGAAGGAGGCTCAAGTAAATATTCTGGATTAAAAAAAAAAATTGGAACAACTTTTGAGTTTTTCCCTAGTTCTTTTTCTGGCTGTCATATTGATGATGTGTCCCTGAGGCAGGAAATCTGGAGAAGTACAGTATTCATGTATGTGACTGAATTTCCATTTCATTACAGTTTACACTTCTTCAAGTAATCTGAGGGCATTTATGGGTGAGCCCCTGTTAATCTGCCTGTTGGATCTTTAATACTTCACTTATAGTGCCCTCCTCCTTTAGATCAAGATGTTTTATCAAGAACATTTACATCTTGATGATGAAATTCGCTATGTCCTGGAAGGAAGTGGATACTTTGATGTAAGAGATAAAGAAGACAAGTGGATCCGCATCTTCATGGAGAAAGGAGACATGATAACACTTCCAGCTGGGATTTATCATCGCTTCACCCTGGATGAAACAGTACAGAATTTGTGGCTTTTTGGTTTTTGTTTTTAAAGTATAAAATAAGCAAATTTTGATAACTTCTGACACAAACCCTCACAGAGCATTGTCTGTACCTGCCAGATGAAAATACTGGTGTGTGAGTGTTGAATGGCATTACTTATGGCTTATATATTTTGTTGCCAAGGAGACAGCCTAGCACAAGTTAGTAACCTGGAACTTGGCTCTTTATTTTATGGTAGTTTGTTTGCCTTCATGTACTAGGTGGCATAGAGAGCCTGACCCATGAAGGAAGACCCATGCTAAAAAATCCTCCTACAGAAAAGGAGTCTGAGAATTAACTTCTGGGGTGCTCATCTCTATTCCAACAATTGGGGAACCCTTTTGGCAAGGATTAAAACACTAAGGAAGCCATTTCAGTTTATTTCAAACAACATATTGAGAGTTGCTATACTTCAATAATTTATTCTCTGTTTTTCCTAGGACTACATTAAGGCGATGAGGCTGTTTGTTGGAGAACCTGTCTGGACAGCATACAATCGTCCAGCTGATCATTTTGAAATTCGAGGACAGTATTTGCAGTTTCTGACTCAGAGAGCATAGTGGTGTGGTACTCCCTTGAGACGGAGATACTACTCGGAAGTGGGCCAAACATGATAATTAAGCAAATTGTTAATAGTTTCCCCTTTTCTTCCATGTCAGAGACTTGGGTTTGGGTTCTTTCTTTCCTTTTCAGGATTGTCTGATTTAAGAAAGGAAAAGTCATTAATTCAACATGGAATGCACTGAGATTGTGAACAAATCCCGGCTTTAAAAAAAACCAAAATAACTTTTTTTGGTTCTAATCAATTGTTAATTAGAAATTTCTTGATTCTTACTCTGAACCTTTGGGATGAAAAATACTACATGGATTCATTGTATCCCAAGTTATTAGTATTTCTATGACATGACATGAGACTTGTCAGGCACATCTACTGTTTGCCTACATCCTGGAGAACCAGACCTTCCCAACACTAAGAAAATTTGCTTAGACTTTCCAGTGGTACTTAATTGTTTTGTGATACAGTGTGCCTAATTTTTTAATTCTGTACAAAAATCATCATCAACCAGAAATCAACAGTTCTTTGAATAAGTACCTTATTCCTAAATATCCAAAATATTTGGAAATCTATCTTCACCTTAGAATTTTCAACAAGGCTAGTACTAATCAGGTCACATCTTTGTCTTGTAAGATGAGAAAAGTGAAAAATTAAGTTAAATGAATGTCTCTTAAATTCCCTCTTTGTTAAAGTACTGATCAAATGATTCTCTTACATCCCGAATACCCTCACTAATGCTTAGCTGACAGCTTTTTAAAATTAGTTTTTTAAAACATCTTTTGCAAAGCAAAACTTTGTAATTTTTATAGAAACTGAACATTAAAGAGAATAGAAATTCAAACCTTCTTTTTCTTGCCTTCCTAGCATCCTGATGCTATACTCAGGGGCCCTGGTTTCCCATAGATTGTGCCTTCCCCAGGGATCTTATTGTCCTCCTTTTTGAAGCTATCAAGGTTTCTCTGCCTTCACAGACCAAGGAGATCACTGAACTGCTTAGTTAAATTATTTTGGTCTCAGTGAAGGGAGAGGGGATAAAGGAAAGGAGGAAGAGAATTTGGAACTCAAAATTTGAAAAATTCAATGTAAAAATTTGTTTTTACACGTAATTAGGGAAAAAAAATTAAAAAATAAAATAAAAATATTTTGGTCAAAGTTAGCTGTTGGGGGGTGGGACTATATAACATGTTGTCCACAGGTATCCTGAGTTAGCTATCAAATTTGTCAATTGCTCAACACTCTAATTCCTGTTGTATTGATGAGGCCTCTTCTTTAAGCCTGTTACTAATGACACTTCAAATGGTGAAGTCCTTCAGTGTTCAAGTTTTGGACTCTGCTGAAAAATTGCATTTCAGTAAGGGAAATTATGTTTTGGTGTAACAAAACACAAATAAGATCTTGGAGTGAGAAAAAACTGATTAGAAAGATAATTATAGTTTATTAATTCAAATTTAAACTAATATCTTGCTGTGCTAGACAGAAATGGAATAAATTAGTAAGTGCCTACTATGTGCCAGGTACCATGCTAACCCTGTGAGATAGGTATTATGTTGTTGCCATTTTTATAGTAGAGAATATTGAAGCTGGAAGAAGATTGCACACAGCAAATACTTATCAGAGGCATAGGATGGATTGATTCCCAATTCCAATTGCCTGTAGAATGCATGTTGTCCTTCCTCCACCCAATGACCCTCCTTTTTGCCAACTCACAGCCAAGTTTCTCTCTTGAGGCTAAATATTTCCAATATCTTCAACCTATCCTGATTTGGTATGGTCTTGAGACCCTTTCATATGCTGGCTACTCCATTGTATATACTTTTCAAGTTTATCACTATGGCACCTAGAATGGTATTCCAAGTATGTTCTAATCAAGGTTGAGTACAGTTGCCTAGTTCTTTAATACTGTGTCTGTCAATTCAGTTTAAGATCTCATTTGATTTTTTTTTTTACCTATTGCATTCATAAGATTATAGATGTAAAGCTCGAAGGAAACTGAGACTGGAAGAGATGTGATTTGACTAGGGTAACCGCCAGTGTTGGAGGCAGGACTTCATATTTTAGGAACCCTAATGTATTTTCTTTGTCTATTACTATCAATAAATGACGTTAGAAAAACCTAAAAATGGTCCACTTCATAGCCCATTTTTAGGCTATGCTAGAACTGCAAGGTTAGCAAAGTTGGGAGTTCATGTCACTTTTTCGAAGTAGATCTGGAAGAAATCTGTAAATCATAGACTTAGAAAGGATCTTAGGAGTCCACTAACACACACTTATAAAGCCTCTTCACAAGTGATAATCCAGCCTCTACTTTAAGAGAGTTCTGGAAAAATGTGGGTAGTTACGGGAGCAAGAAGATCAAACCATGGAGTACGCAGGGGAGAAGAATCTGGAGTACAATGCAGGGAAGTGAAATGTCCAGGGAAGAGTTTAATACCTCAAATTCCCCCTCCAAAAAGAAGATTCCATTAGAGTACTCAGAGCCATAGTTTGTGGAATCTTTTTTATATACCAAATAAAATACATTAATCTGTAAGAACAAATTAAACATCAAACCTAAATCAACAAAGGAAAAGCAACTGGTTTTTTGAAAGAAAAACTCATGTTTGGATATTTTGGAGTTCTGTTGTTTTTAGAAAACGTTTTGTTGGTTTTTTATTTTTGCTTTTTGCACCAGTTACTTCCCAGTAAAATCCCTGCCCACCCCCAACCTCCTGACTTTGTTATTGGGGTTTTCTCAGCAAAGATACTAGAAAGATTTACTATTTTCCTTTTCCAGCTCGTTTTACAGATGAGGAAACTGAGCAATAGGGTTAAGTGATTTGGCCACAGTAACGTATTTATTAATAAGTGTCTGAGGTTACATTTGAACTGAGGAAGAATCTTCCTGACTCCAGGCCCAGCTCTCTACCCGCTTTTCTATCTAGCTGTCCCTCCCTGACTCCTTCCTAAGTCCTAAACCCTTCCTTTTGAAAAATAAAATAAACAAAACACAGTCTTTGTTGCCACCACTCCATAAGCAGAGGCAACATTTCAAACCAAAAGGAAGAAATAATGTTTATTTATTGATCTAGAGAGTTCCCTCAGCCGAAATAGAGAAGTTTGGCTTTTCCACTCGAGGCAAGGAATTAGTTCTAGCAAGATGGTAGGAGGGTTGTCACTAAATCCAGTTTCTCTGTGCCACCTTAAAATGATGACATAGGTTTGAAATAAAAGAAGGAAAAGAAAGGAAACTTACAGGTGATAAAAAAAGCTATCAGGAAAAGATGAATAAACTTAACAGAAGCCACAGTATAGCACGAGACTATCCAACAATAGCTCCACCTTTTACAAAGTTTTTTATCTTTAAAATTTATTCTTAATTTATGGGATACAACAAGCATTTCCATAACATTATATAATAAAAATGCACATAAAACTGCAAATCTATTGTGTACAACTTAATTCCTTTTAAATATATAATAATGTCATCATGTAAATTTCTTTTTTCTTCCCTTTCCACACTCCCACCCTAGAGATGGTTACTATTAGACACAAATATGTGTGTGTGTGTGTGTGTGTGTGTGTGTGTGTGTGTGTGTGTGTGTGTGTGTATCTCAGTCTGGGAAAAGGTCCAATCCTTCTGGAAAACTAATTATGCAAGCAAAGTCACTAAATTGTTCTTACCCTTTGACCCAAATGTTCCACTATTAGACATATACCTCCAGGAAAGCACTGACTAAAAGAAAGTCTCCACATATACCAAAATATTTATAGTAGCACTCTTTCTGGTAATGATTCTCAAAAAAAGAGAGATTGGAGCAGAGGTTGGGTCTGGTAGTAAGAAGTAAGCAACATGCTAATTCCTTGTACTTCACTTTTATGGGGAATGAGAGAAAAAGCAACCACACTGGAAGAGGACAAGTCTAAAAATGGCAGCCAGTTATAGTCAATTCCAGATGACAGTGGAACTGCAAATCTAGAACCAGAGAGGTAAAGGGAGTGAGTGAGATGAAAAGATCTAGAATAAGGAAAAAGAGAAGGTAAGGACTAGGGAGAGGTAGGGCTAGATAAAGAGGAGAATTCAGGGGATTCTAAGAGGAATGTGGGCTTTTCAATTCAGCAAATGGTGACAGAATCATAGGGATTAGGGAAAGTAGGAAAATGGTGACAAAGGTGACTTTCTTAAACTGTAAGTTTGACCGTGTCACTCCTCATGCCTAGTAAGCTTCAATGACTCCCTAGTACCTGTAAGAATCAACTAGAAACTCTTCTGTTTGACCAAAGCAATGTTGATGACACTTCTTACCTACAGTGGTTTGGACCTCGCTGTGTGGTGTGATCATAGTGGGTATAGTGGGTATAGGGTTTGTTCTGAATATAGTAATGGAAGGCAACATGTAGTTATATAGTGTGAAGTATATATGTCTTTTCAGAAGAAAATGGCAACCAGGAGATCACCAAGCCTAATCTTTGTTAGGGACAGGCATAGTGAAGGAAGTCCCCTATTTAGATGGCCATACTTTAATGAGTACTCTCTACAATTCATTCTTGTCTTCTTAAATAATTCATGTCTATGTTCTTTCATAAATCTTCATGGAGAATCTACCCAATGACTGGGTATTGGGAGCCTTATAATTGGGAATTTTTGTATTTCATGGAAACCCATGCTCTGTGGAAACTTGGCCTTTTATCCCATGTTCACTACATGACCAACCTACCTCCTCTTCTGGTCACATGGGTCCTTGATAATGGTTTTTATTCTATTTTTTTGCCTGCAATTTATCATTGGTAACACATGCTACAGCCTCTTCATACCCATCATGCAACTTTTCATTGTTCTTTAGGTCATCTACACTTACTCAAGCTTACTGATTTAATTTGTCATGCAGTATCTCAGTGCATGGGTCACTATTCATATTGTTCAAATAGTGACATACAATTGGGTGGGCAACTGCAGCTTGGGAGATTTGCAGCTTGGGAGAATTTTGTTGTTAAAAAGATGAATTTACATATTAGGGATCACTTTGGTGTTATTGATTATATCCTTGCTAGGTTAAATGTATTACCTTTCCATTTTCTCAGCATCTTTAATTAACTATTAATAAATGCACTTATTCCTCTCTGTGCTCTATTCCTGACTCTCTGGACTTATTCTATGAAGCAGCTTCCTCACCCTGGAAATTCACTCCACTCTGGACTTCTCACACTGGGAATATATTCCATCCTTGCTTCTGATTGACTGACTTCCCCTCAAACTGCCATTTTAAGGAAAGCATCCAGACTAATTGTGTATTCATTCATCCTGGAAGACCCACTCTGCTCCCACCCATGTGTGTTGTTTTTCCACATTAGATTGTAAACTCCCTGAGGGTAGGGACTGTCTTTTGCCTCTTTTTGTATCTCTAGTATTTAGCACAGTGCCTGGCATATAACAAGAACTTAATAAATGTTTATTGATTGATTGAAGACAAGGAGTGCCTTTCTTTCTGCTTATATTTGTGCTTCCATAGTAATAGCTTAATAAATAATTGTTGACCTGACACCCACCCTTTGGGTGTGTTAGGTTGGGAGGTCTTAAAACTTTGCCCTCCATCTCCCCTTTGCTTCCTTCCTCTTACCGTACTTGCATAGTGTCTTTTCTTCTTACCTTCTATTAGATTACAAGCACTTTACGACACAAATGATATCTTTTCTGTGTCCTTCAAAGACATTAATGCAGTGGCTTGCCCCTAATAGGCACTCAAGTAAAGTTGGATGATTGAATGCCAATCTCAAAAAACTTTTAAGTCTAGCTTAGAAGGATCTTTGATTCCATTGGGGTTTTTCTGCCCACTTAGTTTTGCCCTCATTTCTTGAGGGAACATTTCTTGTTTCTATTTTTTCTCTCTACTCCTTAGCTATTTAGGAGACACCTCTTGTTTCTGTATAAAAACCCTGCTTCCCTTAGGACTTTTATCTTTTTAACCTAAAAGTACATTGGTAAGTGGGTAGAGGAGGGCACAAAAGTCCTCCTAATTCGACTTTCATTAGGTACTTCTTATCAGACAGATTATTTAATGAGTGCTACTTAGCATGTTCTGATTAAAATCAAACAGAGCCATTAAGTTCATTTTGCTATTATTTCTGCCTTAAAAGAAAGATTTTTCATCGAATTTAGATTCTATGTTCACAGGGAAAAAAACAACAAAAAAACAAAAACCCTCAACCCTGAAGTGACTTCTTTGAACAATTCACACTTTCAAGGCAATATGTCTGAAAGCATAGGGCCTTCTGGTGAGGAAAAGGATAACAGAGACTATAGGAAAGGGCAAACAGCATCTTCAAGGAGTTGAATTCTTATTCAGAGTGCTACATTCCTATGGCATCATTAAGGTGCTATTTTAAATTATGAACTTGGTATCTTATGCTTGCTCATCAGTGATGACTCTTGCCTTATACATCTTAATGTTTAGTCCTTGAAGAAAGATCTTTCAACCAATGGGATTGTTTATTTTGTATAGCCTCCTAGAGTATTCAGGTATCAAATCTTATAAAAAATAAGGCCCTGAAAGAAGGGGGAATCTCACTTAGTGAAGTACCTAGCACAGAGTAGATGTTTAACAAATGCTGATTCCCTTCTCCTTCCCAGTGCTACTACAGGCCCAAATTCTTCAAATTTGACCACCCATGTCCTAATAATGAAGCATAAGATATCAAGTTCATAATTTAAAATAGCACTTTGATGATGCCATAGGAATCTAGCACTCTGAATGTATTTGTATTGTTAATGTGATTAAAGATCTCCCCCACCATTAATGGGCTTGCCCATTAAGGGGAGTTTGATTAGGGAAGATTTGTAGGAAGGCCCATACATTTTGTTAATGAAGTACTGGTTTTCCACAGTTGGGATGCCCTCTGGCTGTAAAAAAGGTGCAGATACTCTAAGGGTGAGGTTTTACTTTGGGGCTTAGTTTTTGGAAGAAACTTTGTGTGCCAGATGAGACTGGGAAGCTGCTAAGGGGTCCTCTGGCTTTGAAAACCCAGATGTTGGTGCTTCCCTCTCTGGTAACTATGGTCAGATAGTTAGACCTGTTGATTTGTGATACATGTATTGTTTATGTCAGATAGTTTGAAAGTGCTATCTGTTGATTTTTTGAACTAAATGAATGATTTATGTGCTTGATTAAAGGAGATTGTTAACCCTTCAAAAGTTGCCTTTCCTTTTAGAAAAGCCGATCAAAGAACCTGTCATAGCAGACCTCGCTATGTATGTTGGGGTGCTTACTGATACATCTTGGGAGGTAGGTGCTCCTATTATCCCCATTTTACAGATGAGGATTGAGGCAGATAGAGGTTAAGTGATTTGCCTAGGGACACAGCTGTCTTGCCACCATCTACCTTCAATCTTCCTTTCCAGTTCTGAGACCATAATCAAATCAATACTTCTATAGAGAGGCCCACAAGTAGGCCCATCACTCTCTCCTTGACATAGCTTCCTCCCCTTAAGTAAAAAGTCCCTCCTTTGGAACCAATCAATATAGCCAAACAAAAGCAATTTCTATTGTATTGGTAATGTCTGAAAACGTATGGTATGAAATTCTTTTAAAAAATAAATGTTATGGATATATTCTGGTTTTATTTTACCTTGTTTCCTGCTGCATCCTCCCAGAAAACCATTCCTCATCATAAAGAATAAAAAAAAAAGGGAGGGGGAAAAAGTCAGCAAAACTAACCAACATATAAGACAAGTCTGTCTTTATCTGTGATGTCACAAATGAAAAGTCGCTCATTTCTGCTGAATGAAGGGAGTGTCTTTTCATAACTCTTCTTTAGTGCCAAGTTTAGTAACTGTAGTTTTGGAGAATTCACTTTTGGTTGTCTTATTGTGGTTTTTTCCATTTTTGTAGTCCTTGTTGCACATTTTTTTCTTGTTCTGCTTATTTCACTTTGCATCTGTTCATATAAGTCCACCTTCCTCTATATTCAGTTTTGAACTTTTTTTGATGATGAGGTTTTTCACAACTCTCCTGGGTTCTTGTGATCACCATGTTCTGTTTTTGGATGTTCAGCAACCATATCTTTAATAATATGTTCTAGAACTTTGCCAAACATCTGAGTCAGGCTCACTAGTTTATAGTTTTTAAGCATCATTCTCTTTCCTGTGTTGACTATCAGGATAATATTTGTCCCCATCTGGTCCCATCATGTCTCTCTCATTCTCCCTGATTGAAGGATTGATGACAGTGGTTCACCGTCACATTTCTTTCAATATCCCGGGATGTCATTTTATCACCCTAGTGACAAACTCATCAAAGGCAGCAAGGGACCCGCTCTGCATGTTATTTCCTCACTTATCTTAGGTATTGACCCTGTTAATCATTTGGGTACTGTCATTTTCCTTGCCAGAAAAAAGCAAAATTACAAACAAGTCACTCTTTCTTCTCTCTATCAGTTATCATTGTTCCATTTACTCTAATCAGTGGCCCTATTATTCATTCTTTGATCTTCTCCTTTTCTCCAATTTGACCATTCGTTTTGGTCTCCTTAGTTTTTCTCAACAGTCTCAGCCCCTTCTGAAATTTAGCACTCTGGGCACTATTCATGTAGTACTCTGATATATTTTGGGACCCATCTTCTATCTTCTCCCCTTGTTTTCATCTTTTATACGTCTTTTTTTTCAGAGATAAATGTTTATTTATACTCCTTACTTTTTGCATCATCAGAATTTCAGTATCCCTCCCTCTCCTCCTTCTAAAGAACAATCCATTTCATGTAACAAGCAGCATTTTTATAGATAAAAAAAAAAGAGGAAAAAAATCAGCAAAACTAATCAATACATTGAAGTCAGAAAATATATACAATGCATCACACCCATGGGCCTCCCACCTCTGCAAAGAAATATGTCACTTCTCATTTCTCTTCTTTGCTATTCTTTTCATTTCCATTGTTATGTGACTTCTTAAAATCTGAGTTTGTTAATTAGTTCCCTATGTGCCTGTATTGGTTTCTTTAGATAACTGTCTTCTGGGTCATCTCATCTGGACCCTCATTTTATAGATAAGTAAATTGAGGCTGAAAGAAGTTAAGTGACTTGTCCAGGATCACTCAAGTGACAGGTGTCCAAGGCTGGTTTTGAATCCAGGACTTCATGACACTAAATTCAGCTCTATGCACTATATAATATTGTCTCTGTTTCTTTAGTATTGATTTTAAAGAGCATTTGAGTCATTTGATTTGCTCTCCTAAGAACAGTTAAGACAGGCTGTTTTCAATTTTTGCTCAACAGGTCAACAAACTGGACAACTAACAGAACTACAAATAGGGCACATACATGCATGGCTCACTACAAAGCATGCACACATACACAAACACGCACAGAATCATAAAGATATTAAAGGTCAGATGTTGAAACTTGTCCATTAAAAACTGACAGATATAACTTGCCTAAAGAGGAAAGAAATACTCTTTCAGAGCATGCAGTGGTAATCATGGAGGAAGCCTGTAATCTCTGCTTCTGAGGCTAAGAATGGAGGCTCTCTTGAGCTCAGGAGTTCCGTACTTCAGTAAGCTGGTTAGTCATTGATAGGAATCCACGTTATGCTCAACATTAGCATGGTGAGGGGAAGGGAAGGACTGAAAATGGAGAAGGTCAAAGTTTTCAGTCAGATCACAGTGGAACTGGGCTCATCAGTAGCACCAACATGGGCGAGACAGGAAAACCAAGACAAAAGAAAAGACAATAAAAATAAAAATTAAAAAAAAATCTCAGTTCAAATGCTTTTCAGTAACAAAGTAAAGTAAAAAAAAAAAGTAAAATAATATTTTTTAAAACTCAAAGTTTTTCATTTTCAAAGATGAATGTATAGTTAAAAGAAAACTTTCTCTTGAATAATACACTTAGGAAAGGCCTATTTGAATAATCAGAGCCATTTGCAAATGGACTGATTTAGGAAGATGGGCCTTTGTACATGTACACACTCTCTCAGACCTGAGCCCTCTCAGGCACAATTGAGGCTAATGGCAGTAAATTACAGAGTGTGAAGAGGCCATTGAAGTTTTCCCTTTCCCTTTCACTGTCTGTTCCTCCTGAGGAACTAGGAGATAATGTAATCACTTCAAAAGTTTCACTATGTCTCCTTCAGAGGACCTAATCTTTGTAATTAGGCACAAGCTCTGTTCCTAGGATGGTCCTTAATCAGAGAGGGATTTACCACCCCAGTCATATTTCTGTTCCAAGAAGCAGGGGTGGCATAAATGAAGGTGTTTTGTATTCGATCTGTGATCAATGGGTTTCTACAGAGCTGGTCACTCATGCTATCAGATGAATTTAAAGTGTAAAAATCTGCCAATGGTAAAGACTTTCAAGTGTTAATAAAAATAATAGTAGTAATAAAAAAGGGTCTTTGAGACTGAGAAAGGAATTGTGACCTGGGCAGTTAAGTAATTCCACAAGCTCCAAAGGTCAGAATCTGACCAGGTCTGAACATTTTTTGTAAAAAGTGAAAAGGCAACCTTTTCTTCAAGGAAAATACATTCTTTTAGGTTATATGTGAATACATTGGGAACTAACTTTTTAAAAGAAAACTATACAATGTCAAATCCATTATAAATGCCTTGGCAACCTAAGGGTTTTTTGGAGTCTTATTTCTTTTCTTTTCTTTCTTTTTTTTTTTTTTTTTCAGACTCGACCTGTGATTTCATTGGTGAGGGAAACCAGGGAAGAAACTTCCTCTGCCAAGATGGATCCATAACATTTCTTCAGTTTAAAGTTTTAGAAAATTGCTCCCCAAAAGAAAAAGTTATAGAGGCAGATTAGAGTAGGGAGAGAGAACTAGCCTCCAAAATAGAAAGAGCCTATGATGCCTGACACCTCCTGGCTATGTAACCCTAGAAAAGTCACTTAAGCACTTTCAAAGCCCAAGGCAACTTACAGACTGCAAATTTTAAAACAAAATGGAAGAAGATAGGGATAGATGGTACTGGTCATGCTTTTAAAAGGGATAACTTACTATAAAACTCTTCCAGAAAACCTGAGAGGGACTTATATTGATCTACGATCACTTTTATAACCTGAAAGTATAAAATTTTGTGCAACAATAATATTAGCTAGCATTTAGATAGTTATGGTATGTAAAATGCTGTTCATATGCTATCTCATTTAATCATCACAACTGCCTATTAGGTAGTTGCTGTTATTATCCCATTGTATACATGGGGAAACTGAGGCAGAGGATGATTAAGTGACTACACATAGGTAATGTCTGAGGCAGGATTCAAACTCATTGTCTGTTGTTGAGTTCTGACTCTTCATGACCCTAATTGGACTTTTCTTAGCAAAGATACTAGAGTGGCTTGTCTTTTCCTTCTCCATTTTACAGATGATGATACTGAAGCAAACGGTTAAATGACTTGTCCAGGGTCACACACGTAATAAGTGTCTGAGGCCAGATTTGAATTCAGGTCTTCCTGACTCCAGATATGGTGCTCTATCCACTGAGCCACCTAGATGCCTCAGGTTTATTTTAGTGGACTGCCTTTTGTTCCTTGTTTGAAATTTTTAAAAAAAGTTTTATTGATATCTTTTGTATTTTATACCAAAGTCATTTTTCATTGTATTTTCCATCCCAAACTCTCCCTAGGAGAGGAATGAAGAATAGTAAATAACCAGCTAAGATGGTTCTGACAACACACCTTCACATGATTCTCCATTCATTTCTGTTCCCTTTGAGGAAAGAGAAGTGTTTCCTCATCTCTTCTCTGGAATCAGAATTGATCATTGGATTTCATTTGAATTCAGTCTCCTAAAAATTTTAGTTTTTGTCTCCTTCACTGTAGTGGTGGGTATACTGCTCTCCTGGTTCTTATTTCTTTGCTTTGCACCCATGCATATTTTCCTGTGTTCTGCTGAAATCCCCCTCTTCTTCCTTACTTAAGGGGCAATAATTCATAAACCACAATTTGTTCAAACATTTCCCAATTGTTGATATCTAATTGTTTTAATTTTTAATGGGGGGGGAGGGAAGAGTTAAAGATCTTCCCTGCCCATTAATAGGCTTCAATACCTTTTGTTAATTTCTATTGAGGTATCGGGTCAGAAGGTCCTGCCCTCCATCTCTGAAAAGTGTATAAATACTCTAAGGTGAGGTTTTACTTTGGGGTTTACTCATTGGAAGTGTTTGTTTGGCCAGAGGAGAATCTGGGTAGCCACGCAAGAGCCCCCCCAATTTGAAAATCCAGATGTTGGTGCTTCTCTCTCTGGTAACTATGTATGTATATAAGGGTCAGACAGTTGAATACGTCTGTTGATCTGTGCTGTACATATTGCTTATGGTCAGACAGTTGGAAGCCCTTTCTGTTGGTCTTTATCTGCTTGTATTTTCTCTGAAGTTTAAGATGCTGACTTTTCCCCTGAACTAAATGAATGATATATGTGCTTGATTAAAGTAGATTGTTGACCCCTCAAAAGCTGCTTTCCTTTTAGAAAAGCAGGTTGTCTCTTCCAGTGTTTTGGTGTGGAGTGAGTATTGGGAGAGGCAACTGAAGCCTTATAGGCTTCTGTGAAGTTTAATCCAAAACATGGATATCAGGCCAAGTCATACAATTTATATCAACAATATGAATGATAAAATCAAAAAAGAAGAACTGAAGAGATCATTGTATGCCCTCTTTTCTCAGTTTGGCCATGACATCACCAGGATAAAGTGAAATTTTAGTGTGTCTGACTGTGGTTGATCAGACCAATATAAACTGAGAATGCTCTACCACAGGTTGTTGGGCACAGATAGTCCATATGAATATTTGGGGTGGATATCCCAAATTTGCACATCCTACATTTACTTTGTGCTGTCTCAATTCTGCTTTGCTCAAAGAGCACAGCACCCTTTCTGATGTGGGCACACCATGCTGACCAGTCCTATGCCAGTGTTTCCCATGTTGCATAGTCAAATCCAAAATACTTGAGAGAGACCTTGAGAGAGTCCTTGTATCATTTCTTCTGG
>CM053769.1:243331895-243347922 GCA_028658325.1 Potorous gilbertii
GGTTTTGCTTGTTGATTGACTGATTGGGCTCAGCTTGATCACTAAATTGGCTTGAGTTTCTAGGTCAGTCTTGTTTTCTTTCTTGAGTCTATTTTCTTCATTGAACAATGGCTTACCTGATTTCAAGGGGTACTTTGAGTAATGAGGAATAATTATAAATAAAATATATACAAGGTAATTAGAAAGGGAAGGAACTAACAGTTGGAGAGAATCAGAAAAAGATTTCATGCAGAGGCTCAGGTTTGAATTGCATCTTAAGGGAAGGAAAGGAGGTCATAACTTGGCCTTGTCTCTGCTAATACTCAGTATAACCATATAAATAACTTCTTGTGTGGTCATAAATATAATGGGAGTCAACATGTATGTCCTAATTCTCATTTTTTTCTCAATGCATCCTTTTCCTAGAATACCTTCCATTGTCCTCAGTATTCTTCATATTTTCATTTTAAATGGGCCAATAATATTCCATGGCATTACTATATGTTTTATTGACATTCTCTAATTTTTGAACAAATTAAATATTTTTCATTTATCAAAATTACAAATAAATATTTCTGCACAGATAGATTATTTTTTCTCTCCCACTTTTAAAAATGTCTCTAGGACAGTGTTCTAGATGTTCTATTAGTTTAGGACCAATGGGTCAAAAGGTATGGTCACTTTTGTAACTCATTATGTATTGCCAGGTTGTTTTAAAATATCACACCAATTTACAATTTCTGTCAATGGGCTGTAATTGCTTCTTAAGGGAAGAGACTACCCGTTTGATCATCATCACAAAAACATAGAATTTGACAATTTTAAACTATTTTAATTCATAAATTTAATTATTTGATTAACAATTTAAACTATTTTTATAACTTTAAACTATATTTTTTCAATATGATGAATGTAAAGTGGTACCACAAAGTTGTTTTAATTTGAACTTCTCTGATTATTAACATGTTTAAATACTTTTCTAAATTAAAATACAACGTATTTCTTCCTCTGAAAATTGTCTGTCCTTATACTTTAAACATTTATCAATTAGGGAATGGTTATTACACTTTTAAATCTGTATCAGTGACTTACAGATCTTGAATGTCAGATTTTTATAATGTATATATTTATTAAAATATTCTTCTGAGTATGTTTATTTTTATTTTGATATATTGCTTTTTGTTATGAAAAATATTTTTATTCTATATATTCATATACTTTGTCTGTAATAATTTCTCTCATTTGTTTGATAAAATTGTTCTCCCCTATACAAATGAGATTAATATGATTCCCTTTTCTTCAAACTTTTCTTGAATTCTTATTCCTTTTCCCAGTGTCTGTAAGTTCGAGTTTATCTACCAGTACTTTCTTGTATACACTTGTTCTTATTTCTGAATTCTCTCCATTCCATTGATCTAATTATATTTGATTATATTATATATGACATTTATACAATTATGTATTAAATAATATTAAAGTATTATCTATTTTCTCTTGTAACAGATAAGTTTTGGTGGGGGGGGACAAGGGGTGAGGGAAAGCAGTTGGAATTAAGTGACTTACCCAGGATCACATAGCTCCTAATTGTCTGAGATTGAATCTGATCTCAGATCCTCCTGAGACTAGGGTTGATACCCTATCATTTTGTCACCTAGCTACTCCTAGCAGATTGTTTCTCATAATTACTAGCTTACAGTATTTTTTGAAATTTAATAGAACAAGTCTCCTCACATGAGTATTTTTATCCCCCTTGTATTCCTATTTGCTTGTTTTTCCATATAAATTTTGTCCTTGTTTTATCTAATGCTGTGCATTGACTTATTGGTATTTTGAATAGTGTTACCTTGAGTCTTTATGTTAATTTGAGAAGGCTAAATAATCCTGCCCTTAGGGTTCAGAGGATTTATAGGTGGAAGGAAATTTAAGGATGATCTAGTCCAATGCTTCTGTTTATACTTAAGGAAACCTAGGCCAGAAAATGAAGTGATTTGCCCCAAGTCACACAGACTATAAATAATAGAGTCAAGACTGGAATCCAAGGCCTTTGACTCCAAATCCATCACTCTTTCCAGTAGGGCATTTTAATTCTGTTGGCATGATTTTGGCATGTGCAAACAATCTCCCTCCAATGGTCCTCTTCCAATTTGAGGTAGTGTAGTATTGGATAGAAGGATGGATATAAGAAGTCCAGTCAACAAGCATTTACTAAGTGCCAACTTTGTGCCAGGAACTGTGATAAGCACTGCAGATGTAAAGAGAGGCAAAAACCAGTCTCTGCTCTCCAGGAGCTCACAGTCTAATGAGGGAGACAACAAATAACTAAGTATGAGCAAGGCAGGTACAAGGTAAATTGGAGATTATCTGGAAGGTAAGGACTGAAGATGAAGGAGGACTGAGGAAGGCAAAAGTGGGGACTTAAAACTGACACTTGAAGAGCCAGGGAAGCCAGAAGGTGGAGATCAGGGGGTAGAGAGTTCCAAGGTGGACAACCAGTGAAAATGCCCACATTCTGGAACAGCAAAGAGCCCAGTGTCACAGGATCACAGAATAAGTGGAGGGATGTAAGGTCTTAAAAGATTGAAAAGGTGGTGAGGGTGCTAGTTTATAAAGGTCTTTGAGTGCCAAACAGAGGATCTCTTATTTCATCGTGGAGGTGACAGGGAACCAGTGTGTTTGTCCTTCGTTTCCAAAAAAGACCATGCCATCAGAGAAACGATGACATGGCTTGCACTTGACTTTGTTTTTGAGTGAGGGAGGGCTGTGCAGGTCACCAGCCTCACTTCTCCTCCAGAGCCATCTGAATCCAGTGATCAGATATTCATCAGGATGACTGGAGATGACCCAGGATGAGGCAATTGGGGTTAAGTGACTTGCCCAAGGTCACACAGCTAGGGAGGGTCAAGTGTCTGAGGTGAGATTTGAACTCAGGTCCTCCTGACTCATGCACTAGTGCTCTATCTATTGCACTACCTAGCTGCCCCAAGGGAACCAGTAGAATTTATTGAATAGAAGTGACAAAGTCAGACCTGTATTTTAGGAAGACCACTTTGATATCTGGGTAGAAGATGGAGTGGAGAGAGACTTGAGGCTGGGAGACAAACCAGATGATCATTGCAATTTTCCAGGCAGGAGGTGATGAGGCCTTGTACCAGGGTAACAGCAGTGTTAGAGAAGTTGTATATGAAAGATCTGGTGAATGTAAAATCATCGTGACTTGGCAGCTGGTTGGATATGGGGGGTGAGAGGGAATAGTAGGTTGAAGATGATATCTAGGTCTAGAGCTTAGGTGACTGGTAGGATGGTGGTAACCCACAACAGTACTAAGGAGAATCTGTACTGCACGGTGACTCAGATAGTAGTGAGATCCTATGAAATTCTCTTTACCTATTTGAGCTTCTGCTCCTTTATCTGTAAAATGGAAATAATAATTCTTATAATTCTTACCTCATAGGGTTACTATGAGAATTAAATAAGATGTGTATAAAGCATGTTATAAATATTAAAGTATTATATATCATTTATTAATTCATTTTATAAAGCAGTTAAAATTTTTACATTGATCTCATGTGTCTTGGAAGATCCATGCTAAAATGTTGCCTATTTTTTGGTTATTCCAAATGGTATTTATCTTTCCTGATTTTTGATACTGATATATACAAATGTACATGTTTTTTACAGTTTTATTTATGACTTCATACTTTACTGAAAATCAATATTTCAATTTTTTATTGACTTTTCTGGATTTTCCAGATATACAATCATATAAAAAAATGCTAACTTCTTCATTGCCAATAGTTTATTCAGTTATTTCCTTTTTCATGCCTTATTGCTAAAGCTAACATTTATTCCTAAAGCTATTAAATAGAAGGTGTGACAGTGGACAGTCATGCTTTACACCCATTTTAAGTGGGAACATTAATGCTTCTTATTTGCATGCAGTGGTACTCTTGGTTTCAGATAATTTTTATTGATAATTTCTTTTTCTTATGTCACCATTGTTATCCCAAGTATCTCTCCTCCTCCCCCTTCCAGATAGCTATCTCATGACAAATAACCTTTTTTTAGAGGAAAAAAAATCGACACATCTGATCAGTTCATATAAATTTTCCATGTTTCTTTGTATTCATCACTCACATAATTTCTCATAGTACAATAATATTACATTACATTCATGTACCACTATTTGTTTAGCGCAGATAGAATTTTTTTAGTTTTCATACTTCAAACTTAATATGAGTTAATGGCATGATAAAGGCCCAGATAAGCTCAAGATGATCTTAGTGTTAAGAGAAACTAGGATGGTTAAAATCTGTGCAGTAGGACTTTTCCTTTGTCAGACAACATCGAGAGTATGGTGTGCAGTTCTGGATGGTGTATTTTAGGGAGCATATTAGTAAGTAGAACTTCTAGGGGTATATGATCAGGATGGTGAAGTCAAGATCAAATCATGTGAAAATGAGTTGGCAGAATTGTAGTTGTTTAGCCTTGAGAGAATTAGACTTGGGGGGAAGATAGAGAGATCTTTGACGTTTGAAGAGTTGCCATGTAGATGAGGGATTAGACTACTTCTTCTTGGTTTAAGAGTATAGAAGTAGAAGGAAAAGGAAACTTTACTAAGAAGCAGATTTAGGTTTCATATAAGGAAAAAAAAGCTTGCTATAAATACAAAAGGGACGGTAAGTTGTCCCACACTGTAAGTCTTCAAGGGAAGGTTGGCTCAGTACTTGTTGGATATATGATGTTCATAGGATTCTTGTTTAAGTAAATTTTAGATGAAATAAGGGCAGCTAGATGGTACTGTAGATAAAATGCCAGGGCTGGAGTCAGAAGGACCTGAGATCAAATCTGGCTTCAGACAATTACCAGCTGTGTAACCCTGAGTAGGTCACTTAACTCTGTTTGCCTCAGTTTCCTCATCTGTAAAATGAGCTCCATTGTAGTATCTTTGCCAAGAAAACCCCAAATGAATTCATGAAGACTTGGACATGACTGAAAAGCAACTGAGGTTACTTTTGTTTGAGGTCTTTCAACTTTGAGATCTGTTATTCTGTGTGATGTTATGATTTAATACCACAATTTAATTTTTTAAGAATGAGTAGTTTTTCTGCTGACATTGAACCTCACTATAACTTTGTAATTGTCTTCAAGAGAGAGTCTCCCCTTCTGTCCTCAAAATCATTATACTGTGTCCAACCTGGGGGCAAATCTCTCTGAACTCTTCTAGACTGAAGCTCCAAAAATAGTCCCCTATCAGGCTTTCTTCAGAGCCTTTTCCTCTTGGCAGGACCTGCCAGAGATTTTGTTCTACTGGCAAAATCTATGAGAACTTAGGGTCACTCCAATGCCATGATGAGGAATTGGCATGTCATTTTAGTGAAAGTACCCCAATGGAGCCTCTCTCATGACATTAGGTATGAATTCAGTTTAATTCAACAAATATTTATCAAGAATCTGCTTAATACCAGGCACCATACTAGGTGCTAGGGAAAACAAGACAAAAACACTATCCTCAAAGTGATATATTCTATTGGGGAGTTAATGCTATAAACATACATGTAAATACAAAATTACAAAATAATTTTGGGCAAAGCCAGGAAGATGGGAGATGGGATGTTATAAACAGAGGAGGTCAAGTACATCAGTTTGGTTAGAATATAGGATGCATGAAGAAGGATATTGTGTGATAAGCTTGGGAAGATAAAGCCCTGTTCTCTTCTTTGGAATGCTTGCTACCAGAGTTCTTATTTATTTATTTATTATTCTAATTTACAGGAGAATTATTTCCATCTCTGTGTACATGGGCAAAGTCTTACAATGAGCAATGACCACTGCCTCAAGTTCTAATCATTGTAAGCATCTGCTTCTTGGTGTAACCTCTGTCAGAAACCATTCTGCTTGAAAAAGAAGAAAAAACATCTGTGGAACTGATGCTTATTGATGAAAGAATTAAAATGAATCACATAAAATTCCATGAATTTTTTACTAACATGAATAGAACCTCAAAATGAACCAGTTAGTTTGGGATTTGCATTGCTTCTTATTGGCATCACTGTTTTCACCTTCACCAGGGGGAAGCTTTATGATCCTCTCCTTCCATCTTTTTCTAAAGACTTGGGTGGCCATAGAGAATAAGAGTTGGTATAGTAGAGTTGAATGAATACTAGACCTGGGGGGCAAAAGACCTGAGATGAACTCCCTGTTCTACTTATTACCAGTTTTATCTTGAGATTAATTGAATTTTATAAACATCTATTAAAATACCAACTATGTGCCAGGCCCTGTGCCAAATTCTGGGGATACAAATAAGAAAAAGAATTCCTTCCCTCAAGGAACTTACAATCTAATGAGAGAGATCACACACAAAAGGAAACTAGAAAGCAGAGGTGGGTCCCCTGTTCAGGGGAGTTGGGTGGGCATCTTGTTTCCTAGAATTCAATCCATGCAGGGTAACAGATGGAAATTGGAATGGACTACAAAGTCTACCTGCCCTCTATAAAGCAAAGTTTTGGGGGAAATTTAGGGCTCCACCCTCCAGTCCTTCAGTTAGAGGAAGCTGAGGAAGCTGGAATATGTTGTGTACCTAAGGCAGAGTTAGCAGCAGAATGGTGAGGTTTCAAATGATCATCTCATCTTAGCAGAGGCATCTTGTTCCATAGAGTTCAAAGTATGCAGAACTACAGATGGAAAGTGGAGAGTGGATAATGGAGACCCATTCAACTGTTCTGTTCCTCAGTTTCTTCATCTGTAAAATGAAGGGGTTAGACTATAGGACCTCCAATGTTCCTTCACACTCTAAATTTATGATTCTCTGAATGTTGGGCATGAAGACTAGTTTAATCTTGGTAGAACTCTAACCAGAAAGAAATAGACAAAATAGAAAAACAAAGTAGGATCATGATTCGTTTGTTTGAACTTGAATTTGCTCTCTGATCTCTAGGCAACTTGGAAAATATTCCCTTTCAACTCTAAATCTATGTTTCTGTAAATGTTGAGTCTGAAGGTTAGCTGAATTCAGACAGGACTCTAACAAGAAAAAGCAGATAAAAAAGACTAAATGTGGGATTGTGGCCATTGTTTGTTTAAACCTGAACTTGCTCCCTTATCTCCATGCAACTTAGAAAGTATTTTGCATGGAACGTTCCATGTAAAAAAGAAAAAAGAAATGACTTTCCTTTAATTGTATTAAGGAAAAAAATCTGCTTATTCCTTTATTTTTTGTCTTGTTTACCTAAAATATTATATTTTACTGGAGAGAAGGCAGAACTGCTCAACATTTTTAGTTCTCTTTTCTTGTTCAAAGTAAGAAAAGTAAAGACACAGTAAAAGAGCATCCAACTGTTCCTGATGAATTCCCACCATTGTCCCAGTTGTCCCCAGGGCACTGGGAACCAGAAGATGTGATTGCTAAGCCTCTGTCAGTGCTGGGCACCATGGGCATGAAATTCTGTGATCAGCTTCTACCAAATCCTGCTCTGCTTTCTACACTGTAGCACAGATGGGAATTCTGGGTTCTCAAAGTTTCTGCTAAAGGAACAGCAGCCGCGGCAGGCCTTCCCAGGGTGAAGAGGTTTCAAGTGTGGACCCGGTGATAGATTATATAACTGTCCTTCAAGAACCAGCTAAGTACAAGGAGGCTAATTATCAGAAGGCTAGCTGGCTCATTTGCTTTCTTCTGCAAATGATTTTTTTTTCGTTTGTAAGGAGTACCAACAATGATGAAATCACAAGTCTGTTCAAGGATTGCCAAAGTATTTTTAGGGGCCTTTTCTGAGAAATCTATTGATACAATAATAAAATTTTCATTATTTTTCTTGCTGAAAAGATTTATTACATCTATTGTTTTCCATAATGTTGAATCATCTGTGAATTCCTGGTATAAATCCTACTTGGGGATAATGAATATATTTTTGATATATTCTTATCTTTCATTTGCCAATACTTCATTGACTATTTTTGCATCAATATTCATTAATGCCTTCCCTAAATTTCTGCTCTGACACCTCATCACAATGTGGAGTGACCCTAGTTTCCCAATTCTCTATGTTCATGGAGGATAAATTTTGGCAAATTCTGTCAAACTGAAAAGGATCCCAATATGGACCCAACATACTCTTTCTTGCTCACTTCAGAAAGGTTCACTAGCAGAAAATGGATCATAGGCTGATGATTCTTGGTCTCAGAAATTCACAAAGACCATTTATTAAGCAGTAAAATATGTCAGTGGGAAAAAAAAAAGGCTATGGCAGTGGAAAGAATACCTGTACCAAGGATATCACATAGCTTGAAGTATTAAATTATTCATTAAAAATATTGACCTGTAGTTTCCTTTCTTTTTCTTTCAGCCCAATCTTAGGTTTCAGCATTAAAACTGTATTTTCCTCTGAAGAAAACAAACTGGGAATTAAAATGCCCTTCTCAGCTTTTAGAAACAGTCTTTATTTCTAAATATTTTAAGTTTTTGTTCAGCATGGATTTTAGAAGAATTCACTTCGAACACTCTCTGGTTTCAATCCTATTTTTTACTGATAGACTATGTGATTTTTCCCTTCAAGTTGCTTCTAGTTATGTACCTATTTTCTGTTTTATTTGTGCATTTTACTTTTATAAATATTCTTAGATTTCTCTTAAATTCTCAAATTTATCTGCACAAAACTATACATGGTAGTCTCTTCTAGTATTCTTAGTATTTGCTAAATTCACTGTGACTTTCCATTTCCCATTTTGATAACTTGAGTTTTTCTCTTTATTTTATTAGTTCTGCTACTTTTCAATATTATTGGTCTGAAAATAACTCAGTTTTTATTACTTCATTCTTTGTTTTCTGTTTTAATTTGTTCCCTTCTGATTCTACTGATCTCCCTTCCCTCCACAATTTGATTTCCTGCTCTGTTTATTTTCTAAATTCTTTCATTGCAGATTCATATAGGAGGGTATTTTGGATTGGTTGCAATGGAGGTAATAGGTGGTGAAAAAAAGTACATTGAATAACTTTGTCCCCACTAAGGTCTTTCCAATGTCTACGAAAATCTAATTTGTTCAACTTCAAGTCTCTATCTTCTTTTTTTGTTTGTTTGAAAAACCTGATATAATTGGATGCAGTGGGATGTTGAAATCATTTGCTATGTATTTTCTTTTTGCAGAAGTGTGTGATATTTAAACATAATTTTTCCTGACATATTACGTGGTACATATGTATTTAAAATCAATATGCTCTTTTTTTTCAGTGTTCCTTTTAGGTAGGATATAAAAGTCTCTGCTTAATCTCTTTTAATGCTTTCTGCTTTGAATTTGACTTTGCCAGACATTAATGCAACTCCAGATTTTCTTAAACTAGGGATAGCATGATAGATTATGGTCCACTATTTCATTTTAAATCTATGTACATCTTCTTGCATATGGATGTTTTTACTGTAACAATACATAGCCCATTATTTAATTCATTACATAGCCTTTGTTGGTTTTTTTTTTGTAGATTAACCTATTTTCTATTTTACATTAAAATTATTCAATTTAATTTATCTGTCACTATTCTTTAACTTTTTGTGAGAAGGAAATACAAAATTATTGTTAATAATAGCTAGTATTGCAAAGCACTAAAGTTTACAAATAACATACTTTATATCATTTTATTACTTACCTTACCATTTACCATTTAAAATTTCTACCTAGTGTGATTTGCTTTACTCAATAGCATCAAATAAGATTATATTTTGTGAAATTAGCTTCATAGGTGTCTCTAAAAGTGGACATCATCTGTCTCTCTACTTCATTTTGCCAAAAATCAGCACTTCATCCTAGAATTACTTTACCCCTTCTTTCCCATAATAATTTATGGCTATCAAAAACTTTTTTTTTGGAAAGTGGCTTTTTGTCCTCTCCAAGAATTGAGATCCTCTATGATTTTGTGAAAAGTATACAATGCTCTATGATAGTGGGTTCAGATCATGATAGAAAAATATTACTGAGCCCTAACTTTTAAAAAATACATGTCTTTTTCCCCTTTCTTAAAATTTTCTGTTGTAGTTGTAGCGACCTCAGGGCATTCCAGCCAAGTACATGGACTTTCCTCCTTCCTCCACCCCGGCATGTGTAGATATTTTTTTTGCCTATCTTCTAAGGACTGTCTGGAAACCTGACCCTGTAGATACACACACACACACACACACACACATATGTTCTGTCTGCTTATGGCTATCTGTGGTTCAGTGGTTCATCACTTGTTACTGAAATGGAAAAGTTATGACAAAGGGTGCCACACTATGGTAGAATTGGTGGTTTCTGGCTGTCAGTTCTCTTGGAGGCACCCTTTGAAAAGATAACACTCCAGTCAGAGGTGGAAGAAGGCATACCTTGACATAGTGGTGGGCTAGAGCCCTATTCTATCCATGATACATGGACTCAACTAGCTAGGGTTGTGCCTGAGGCCCTTGTCTACTTTGCCTCTCCTTTTGTGCTTCCTTTCCTTTAGTACTCAGACCTTGTGATGTTGTGATGGTAAGAAGTAACAGTGTGAGCAGACTAGCAGCAAGAAATAGAATCAATATCTGAAAGAGAATAAGAGCATTGGGAAGGAGATCTAGCTTGGTGTTTGATTGGACTGCAATGAGAGGAGAAATGGAAAATGTCTGATTAGTAGTCTTGCAGATAAACTGTCACAAGGGGACTTAAAACGTACTACTAGCAGTTACGAGATTCTATTCTAATCATTCAATGATTCTTTATTGCTTAGCATTCATTTTCTTTTCTGTGTGGGAACAAATTCTCTGTTCCATAGATAGGAATCCTAGACTAGTGCCAAAGGTGGATTTGGTCCTCCAGAAGCCAAGGTTGGGGTGAAATGAAACACTAACTTAATTCCTCTGTGTTGAAAACATTTTCAACCCCAGAGCAATGAACCCTGGTTAGATTTTGAAGGCAGTTGAAAGATAAGGATTGGTGCAGGTCATTAGTCCCTGTGCTGGATATTTTGAAGGCAAGGTCAGTTTTGAGTTTTTCTCTTTTGGGATGGGCAAATATTTTAGAAATTTTTAGAATGTTCACTGTTTTGGGAAAATGTCTGGTATAATTTCCTGAAAATATAGTCAGATTTTTTGGTTCTCTTTTCCTCTCCTCAATTTTTCCTCCAATCAAATTATTTTCTGAGTTTAGTTTTTCATTTTAAGCATGTTATCTCCTGTTTTATCTTTGGTATTAATATTGTTTTTATTTACATATTTGGCTATTTTCAAGATTTCTTTACTTTACTAAAGTTTGTCTTTGTCCTTTCCCAAGATTTTTTTTAATGCTTCTATCAGTTTTTCCTTTATTTCATCATAATTTATTTTTTTAAAAAAAGATCATTAATTATTTTAATTGTCCTTTAGATTTTGGAGCTGCTTTCTGTTGGTTTTTTCCTATTGTATTTTAGTTATTTCTCATACAGATCCTGCTTCTGCAATAGTTTTGGGAAGGTGTGCTCTGGGTGTTTTTCTTTTTTCAAGTGCCTTTTAAAATTACAAACTTACCAAACATACAAAAAAACTGGACACTTTTATACACTAAGAACAGGAAAAGAAGATTGTATGTGAAATGAGTATTTTTCTCCTTCCTTTATTTATTCCATATTTTTATTATCTAGATCAGAAGAGGAGAAACTCTACTGACTCAGTACTTCATCTGTAACTTAAGGTCTTAGAGAATTTTAGTAGGAGTTCTGAGAGGTTATCTATGTTTCTTGTCCAGGGCCACAAAACTAGCGGGAGGAGGACTTGAATACAGGTCTTCCTGATACTAATGCTAGCCCACTATCCACTATCACCATGTTGCTTCATGTTGTCTGGTGTGAATATGTGAATGTGTGTGTTTGTGCTTGCGTGTGTGTCTGGGAGATAACCCTTCATGAGCGACCACTATCCCTGGTTCTTGCACTCACACTTTGGTTAGGTTCCCCTGAGGGTAGCTTTTATTACAGGCTCAAGATATTTTGTGGATCTCCACTCCTAAAATTATTGATTATGAACCCCACTTTTGCTTATCTTTGATAGTCAAGCACTAAAACAATTAGCTCTAATCTGCTAGGCAAAGGCATTTATAACTTAGAACAGTAGTACAAAACATTGCCTCCATAAGTCTGGGGCACACTCTGCCACAAATACACCATCAGAAGGAACAGTTTACTGGAAGTGAGACATTCACATTGGGAATACATGTCCATCAGCAAGTCATTAGCCATTTATTAAGTGCTTACTAAGTGCTGAAGATAGAAATGGAGAAAAACACAGTCATCCATGTCTTCACCCCTAGTGTCTTTTCTCTTGTATCTTTATCTTGCCTTCCCTTAGGCAAAGTCTGCTGAGCAGGCTGCTCATTTAAGGTCCTTGAGTTTCCTCCTCTTTATGATGGCTCAACTTTTGATTTTAGGGTTAATTTTCTCCTGAATCTATCTCTTCTCTGCTGCTAGGGGTCATTCTCCTTGCCACAGGAGATGTACACTTTCTACTCCATGCAATGTCTCCTACGTGGTAAACAGCTTCACTGCAAGATGGCACAGATTCATCAGGGTAGGGACTACTTGTTGTCTCTACACTTTGCCAAGTTGCTTCCTTTCATTCACAGTCTCTGCTGACTCAAGAGTTGGAAAGCATAACTTTTTAAAGGCTTTCAGGGTATGGCCAGTCCAATCCTTCCAATTTCTTTTTTTCCCCTCATTTTTAAATTATTAATTTATTTTAAACTTAAATACACAATAAGAAAAAGAAACATATTACAAATTTAAATACAAAATAAGAAAAGAAAAAAAAAGCACTGCCATGTGTGCAGCAGAATGTAAGAGGATTCAAAATATACAGCAATAAATTTTCATTTCAAGAAAGCCTATATAATAAATACTAAACATTGTGTTCAGAGCTGTCCATCTTTGCTTCCTTGTAAATTATCTTTTGTTCTCTGCTGTGCACTTTTTACTGTCTTCCCCTTCCCCCCCTACAATTAAGCTCAGACATACATACACATGTATGTGTATATATGCACACATATACATATGCACACATACACTTACATCCATATACATACTTAAATATCTATTATATATATACATATACAGTCATGTATATGTAAAACTGTACTGTACTTGTTCATCCTGTTTCTCTGAAGGTAGATAACATCTTCCTTCATAAGTCCAAGTCTTTCCATATTTTTCTAAGTCTAAGTTCTATTTCCTACACCACAGCAATACTCTAATCTTATTATTTTAAATAGTCTAAAACAATATTGATTAATATAGCTGACATATAGTGTAGCTTACCTATTTTTCTCTTTCGATTAAATCTATTTTAGCTTTAACTTTGTCTGAGATCAGGATGACTACCCCTGCCTGTTTTTCCTAATAAATTCTACTCCTGATCTTTATTTTGTATCTCTTATTTCCTATTCCTCCTGACTCCTCTATTTCTACCTGTTACGTTGCCCTCCTATTACTTAAGCTATCCCCTCGAAAGATCCCTCCCTTATCCTCTCCCCCTTTTCCCCTACCTTTTTGTTTCTGACTTTTATAGCCTTCGAAATATATATTTCATTCCCTCTTTATCCCATTCCTGTTCATCTAGACAACTTTCTATTCCTCCCCATCCTATTCCCTCACCCTCTTATTTCTTTACAAATTTAGAAGACTTTTATCTTCTAAACGTATATACAGTTCTCTCTTCAACACAGATCTGATGTGAGCAGAGTTCCTTTTAAAAATTCCTTCCTTATCCTCTCTCCTCTCCTTATCCCTTTCTTTCTTAATTTAGAAGACTTTTATACCTTTCTAGATATATTTGTATCATTCCCTCTTTAACCCATTCCTGATATGAGTAGGATTCCAGAACTATCAGCCCTCCCATCTAATTCCTATGTAATTCTCTCTTATACGTCATTAGCATTTACTCTTTTAACCTTTTCCTATATGGTTTTACATCATACATCTTTCTTTTGAAGTATCCAAAATTATTAATATTAATCTTAGACATACATTTTATATTTCTTTATATGAAAAATAAAGTCTGTCCTTACTGAGTCCTTTGAAATTAGTCATTCACATATACTTTATATTTCTCTTGGATCTTGTATGTCATATTTTCTATTAAGTTCAGTTTTTATTTTCAACAAAATCCTGAATATCTTGGTTATTTGTTGAATGTCCATTTTTTTTTTCCATTCAGGATTAAGCTTAAATTTGTTGGGTATGATACTTTTGCTCTTTGATATGTATTCCAAGACCAGATGTTTTTTAGCATCATTGCTGCTAGGTCTTGTGTTATGCTAATTGTAGCTCCCCCATATTTGAATTTTTTCTTGTTACTTATAACTCCTCCTTGAGCTGAAAGATTCAGAATTTTACTATGATGTTACTGTAGGTTTCCCTCACAGAACCTCTTTCAGATAGCGATGGATGGATTTTTTCTATTTTTACTTTCCCCTCTTGTTTGTGACACTTCAAGACAATTTTCTGTAATTATTTCTTGTATTATCATATCAAGAATGTTTTTTTTTTTACATAGCTTTCAGGTAGTCTGATTATTCTTATGTTTATCTTTTTGATCTGTTCTCCAGATCAGTTATTTTTCTTATGTTTCACATTCTCTTCTATTTTTTCATTCTTTATGTTTTATTATTTCTTAGTCTTTTATAACTTTGCTGAGTTTTCTTTGCAAATTCCAATTTTCAAGGAGTTGTTTTCTTCCTTAAGCTTCTGGATCTTTTTCAGTTGGTTGACTTTGTTTTAATAATCTTGTTGGATTATTATTTTTTTAAAATTCCTCTCTCTCATTTGATTTTTAAAGTCTTTTAAAAGTTCTTCTATGAATTCTTTTTGGGCAAGTGACTATTGGATATTACTCTCTGGTGTAGGAGAGGCTTTTTATTTTTTGTTTCAGAACCTTCATCTGAAGGAAAACCCTGGTCTTCTCTATTCCCATACTAACTTTCTATATTTAGATTCTTTCTCCTTTGCTCATTTTAATTTTTAGCAGCTTATTATTGTAATCACCTCTAGTCTTGCGGCATGAGGGATGGTGCCTCTGGCATCAGATCCTCTTGAAGTTCTCTCCTTTATCCTGAAACTGGAACCTCCTGTAAGTGCTCACAGCCAGTGGTGTCCCAGCTCCGCAGCTTCTTCACTCACCTGGAGTGTACTTGTTCCTTCTTGCCCAGGACTTTTTCCAGCAGCACAACTGGGTCTGGTGTCCCAGCAGCGGTTCCCTCAATCTTCTCTCTCTCAGATGCTCCTGACACTGTTTGGGATATGAAAATTCCTGTGGCTGAGCCCAAGTAGCCTCAGGGCTGCTGCTGGCAGTTTCAGCAGAACTAGCCTGGAGGTGTTTACACTTCATAGGGACCAAACTTCAGTCCTGGGACTTTTCTTTGGATCTCCTCCTGTTATCCCTGGGGAGTGCTGGTCTGCCCAAAATCTGGTTAATTTTGACCTATGTTGGCCCTGAATTTGAACTCAAAAAGTGGAGCTTTCCTGACTCTATTCACTGCACCATCTAGGTGCCCCATATATAAATAAATGGATTGTTATATACGTAGAATCATTTAAATAGAATTAACTCCTCCCTAGACCAAATCTCTCTCTGTGTAGCACACATTTATATACACATATATTTTAATTGTTTCGAAGCTTCTCTTTCTTTGGTTTCCTTATTGTCTTTTTGGTGGTGTTAATTTTCTTCTGAAATTTTCTAACAATTTTGGTTGTTTTCTGCATTTCTATGACTAATTTTGGCTACTGAGTTCCTTTCCAACTGCTAATTCTTTTTTTTTTTCTTTTTAATTCTTTCTTTCTTTATTTTTAATGTTCCACAATCACTACTATAAAACTTAGATTTTTACCCCCCCACACCCACCCTCCACCACTCCCCCTCCATCCCCAAGACAGCATACAATTCTATATAGGATCTACATATTCTTTCCTATTGAATATGTTTTCACTATAGTCAAGTTGTGTGGACAAATAAAATAAATGGAAGAAATCATATAACAAATCAAAACATAATACACACACACACACACACACCTACCCACCCAC
>CM053769.1:243366188-243482958 GCA_028658325.1 Potorous gilbertii
GTTAGCCAATCTTATAGGTGTGATGTGGTACCTCAGAGTTGTTTTGATTTGCATCTCTCTAATCAGTAGTGATTTAGAGCACTTTTTCATATGATTATAGATATCTTTAATTTCTTCCCCTGAAAATTGCCTGTTCGTATCCTTTGAACCATTTATCAATTGGGGAATGACTTGTATGGTTATATATTTGCATCTAACAGCTAAATTCTTAAAAAAAGTTGTCTTCCATTTTGGTTTGTTTCTTCATCTCACTCTCTGAACTTCTTGTAATCTGCCTTTGGTCCTCATAATTCAACTTAAGTTGTTCTTTCCAAGGAGTCTATGTTCAGTTTGGTCCAGATAACAGGTGATATAATGTTGGAGCTGGAAACCCTCCCTCCCTCAATGGCATTTCAGAATCCTGAGCTTTCTTAACAAATCAAGCATTCTCCTGGGAATTCTTTTTGTGTATGTGCGTTAAAGAGGACTTGTTTTCTCCATGTTAATAATCACTTGGTTTCATGGTACTTTTATAGTTTAGAAAGCACTTTCCTCAGAAAAGTGGTGTGAATTGTTAGCAAAGCATTATTTCCATTTGACAGATGAGGTAACAGAACCCTAGAACAGTCAAATACTTGTCTAAAAGGTCAGGCATTGTCCTTTCGTGGTCAAGAACATATATCAAGTCCAAGAACTTGGATTCTATTTGTGGTTACCTACTTACTACCTGTGTAATACCTGGAAAATTATAAATTGTTCTAAGCCTCAATTTCCTCCTATGCTAAATGAGAGAGCTGCATTAGATGACAACTTAGGCCCTTTCTAGCTAGGTTTATCAAAATAAAAACTTTAAAAAGCAGACAACCAACTATTCAGTAGGAGATAAAAAAAAGCTAATACATACCAACTACTTGGCAACCCTAGTTCTAATTCTATCATTTCATTATTCTAATCATTTTTGAGTTTCTACAGGCTTAACTCCAGGCACTGCAGATAGCACACCCTTTTTCAGTTTGGGTCATTCAGTGTAACACTGTTCTGAGCAGGGCTGGGGCAGGGGAACCTCAGCATTCCTCTCTGTGGCTTCTCTGTATGCCTGCACTGCCTTTAGGTCAGAGGCTCTTAACTGTTTGTGTCATGGACCCCTTCACGAAGTCCAGTGGAGCCTACAGTTCCCTTCTTAGAAGAATGTTTCAAAATAAATGAAAAACACTGTATTTTTAAAAAACCACCTTAATTAAAACAGCTATCAAAAATTTTTTTTTTAAAGTTCAGTTTCCAGGATAAGACCCGTTGCTCTCTTTCCTTAGTAGACAAGTATCACTAGTTGCTACGCCTGATTCCAGGCCTCCACAGCTCTGCTTCCTGAAGCTCTCATCACCCTCTAGCAGGTGGCAGTGGTTCATCCAAGGCCTCTGTTCTTTACTTTCCATTGCTTTTCGGTTTTCCTTTCTTTTTAACAACTTTCTTGGGGGACAGCTCTGTAACACTCCCTCTGGGATGAATATTCAGTCTCAGCCCTCTTTCACTACAGGGCTCCGACAAGGCTAGAGGAAGATTCTCTACTTACTTCTTACTTGGGTTACTTCCTCCTGTTTCATGGAGGCTCATAATGACTTCTCATTGTTAACAACTGTTATTTCTCAGCTCCCTTCCATGAGAGCACTTCAACCCTATCCAAATGTCCCATCAACCTCCAGACTTCCCTTTGGACAAAGTTATTCAAAGAATTAGGTAGCTGTTTGCTGAAACACTGGAAAGAGAAGAAATTACAGTGTCCTCATAGTATCACAGCAAGGAGGTAAAGAATTGTCATTCTTAGTACATAACAATTTGCAATCAAAATTATGTGAAAATAGACCTCTCCTAACTCAAATTGTACAAAACAAAAACTATCAGGAATCTAATGATAATAACTTACACTTAGTCCTTTAAGGTTTGCAAAGCACTTTACATACATACACATATATATGTCTTACTTAATCTTTACAACAACCCTTTTACAAATAAAGAGAAACTCAGAGAGTTTCCCAAAATCACACAATTATTTATGAGTCCTGAGGCAAGATTTAAACAGAGGGCTTTCTGATACCAGGTTCAGCACACTATCTACTGTGCTACGTTGCCTCTAACATTGTGTAGCATAAAGTACACCTATAAATAGGCCACTATCCAAAACCTTTATTGCTCTCTATTAGAGGCATTTCTTCTTATAACTGTTGATCATTTAAAACACCAATATTTTCAGGGTCCTTCATTTACTATCAACTGAGCTGTAAAAATTAAAAACTAGGGTGTTAAATGTTTTCTTAATTAAAAAAATCATAAAAACTGAGGATACAGTCCATATTAAATATCTCAAGCCCAAAGATCATGACTCCCTTTCTAAAATGTAACTTCTAATTTTTTTCATTTTAGGTTTTAATAAAAAAACTAAGCTGCCATTGTTCAAATAATTTTATATGGAAAACTGTCACCAAAGTGAATGAATGATATCTATTCATTATGCTTTTCAAAATTAGGTACTGAGCTTTGATAGACTTATGCAGATTAAAACTACCAGTCAACACAAAGTACAACTGGATTCAAAAAACAAACAAGAAAGACTGCTGAAAAGCACAGGCCATGTTAGGAGTCATATGAAAAGCAGCACATAATCATATGTAGATTACAAGAGCAAGCATTTGTGAAAAGTCAACATTTAATATTAATTACATCCATTTGCCAAAGTTTGATCATCAATTCGCCAAATCTGTTGACTGAAAAATGAAGGTTGGGAGAAGAGGTAGGTTTTTCCTGACAACTTTCTTATAAAGTCTAAAATTTTCTACCTCAAGTTTAAGATGACAGGTGTAAAAGCACTCTAAGAAACTTTCAAGTGCTATATAAATGGCAGTTTTTATGACATTAAGAGAGTTTAGTCCAACCCCTTAATTGTATAGTTAAGGAAATTGAGACCCACAAGGATCCAAATCTTGCCTAAAGTCACACATTGGGATAATGGCAGTCAAGGCTAGACAGAAGTGAGGTCAGACTGGGTTGGTGCCATGTTACTGAAGTGTGCTGCTCAAGCGACAGGCATGTTGATTGTCTGCCTTTCATATATAGGCTTTAACAAATAAAGAGTGGGCAACATCCACTGTTGTGGCAATTACCTACAGTATTCCTTGGAAGACTACGAGTAAGAAAAACCTACTCCTGAGAAGCAGGAATAAAAGGAATATCTGAATGGGTCACATTTTTTAAACCACTAGCATCAAGAATATTTGATAAGCCCTATCTGCTAGAAAGGCTTCAGAAGAGAAACTGCCTTAAAACAAGTTTAAAATGTTGAAGTTTTATTTCACTTTTTTAAGACAACAAAAAGATACTATGAATGATATGTCATTATAAAGGCCTTAATGGGTCTCTGTGGATTTACTATACTTCTTTCTAATAACTAGAATGTAGCTATAGACCAAATCATAGGGAGTGCCACATATTCCTTGATAGCCTGTGTTGTTATTTTCACATGAACAATCAAGGAAAGTTTTACTTGAGCAAATTTGTTTCTTAGAGTTTATTTACACCTGTCTGATAACACACACATCTTCCACCACAGTCTACAATGCCTTAAACAATGTCACAGAAGTCATTCTAGGTTGCTGAAAATAATTCCACCAGTCTATGACCTGACAGGTCCTCCCAAGTTGGAAAGGCTTTGCATTTAGTCACGTACACGTGTCATTCACAGACTAGGTGACGTTCAGAAGCTTAACTTCAAGAGGTTGGACACCTGCAGATGAATTTTTCTTCAAAACAAAACAAAAACCCTAATACAGAATCCAAGGCAGGCAGAGTTTACCATCTTATTTGGAAGGAGTGCTCACACTGCTGATTACAGACCATCTGAAGTCTAGTATCATGCTCCATTCTATTCTAGCTGCAAAATAACCTTTAAAAAAAAAAAGGAAAGAAACCTAAGTTGATTTAACTTTTAAAACCATTACTCCTAATGCAACTTCCCCATACGGAAACAGTAATTGTAGCATTCGAGCAGCCTGAGAGCGCATTTACTCTTCTCATCTGGGGTCCACCAGAAGACCAATATTACCACCATCATCTTCATGATGATTTTACCTAGCACTTTCTGAGTTTCTATACAAGACACTGACTCCTCAATTTCAGGATCAAACTTCAATGCAAAAAAAAGGGAGAACAATGCTGAGCAACCGCAAGTTATATTTCAGTTTATGCTGAAAACCCAAACAATTCCCAAAGATAAACAGATATGTTAGTCAGGGTAAAGTGAAGGGCAGTTTAATGTACTGAGCCACACTTCAACAGAAAACTACATGGTTTTCCTGATCCAACAAGAATGTTCCCAAGTCCTCTCACAACAGTTCATGTCTTGTAGGCAAATTTTCACACAAATAATGACTAAAGAGCACTTGGTTTCTTCTTTAATTAGATTATAAAAGTTATGCTATGTCGATTCTTGAGATTTTTTAGCTCCTTCTCTTGCTAATCTATCAGCTTCTTCATTGCCTGCAAACCCTGAATGACCAGGAACATGCATCTGTTAAAAGAGAAGTTTAAATAAGTTACTTAGTCTTTGGTCAATAATATTACTTCTATTAATGAAAGAACCTTAAAAAGTAGTGTAAATTAACACAAAAGTTCTATCTATATGAAAACTGTCTCCATTATTTTGACTGATTTCAAGTGCAAGCAAATAAACAGCAAACAAAACGACAAAAGAAATGACTTTTTCCCAAAAACTGAGATATTATTAGCCTTTTTCAACTACTGTTATAATTTTTCAGATGATTATTTAGAAAGACTATAAATATGTCAAGTAAGCTGAACAAAATGTCAAAAGAAATACAACTACTCACCCATGTAATGTCTATGCCTTGAGTAAGTGTATCAAGCTTAACAAAGTCTTCTCTATTAATGACATCTTTTCCTGTGCTTGTTCTCCAGCCATTTTTCTTCCAGTCTTTAACCCAACTTGTTATACCTAAGTAGTTAAAATGTAACCAGTCATTACTACATCTCACAACCAACTTCACTGTGTTTTATCCTCAGCTTTCTTGAACTATCAGCTTTTCTTGGACTTTTCACAGCTTTGCACTCTATAGACATAACTACATAAGGACTATTTGTGCTTCAATTTAATTTGCCAAAACTAATAAAGTAATGTTTGATTCTTCTGAGAGACCTTCAGTTGTCTCAAAGCAAACTTCTCTGGAAGACACTTTATCTAGACATATCATTTGGCATTCTTCTGCCCGGAAGCTTTGATTAGCCTTGCAAAAACTGTCCTGGTGAGCAATGGAGATGGGTTCGTTCTGTTCAATATGAAGGATGTTTGGATGATCCAATTGTCCAAAAGGTGGATTTAACTCACAAGAAACCTCTTGATCAGGGAAAGATTCTTAACCTTTTTTGCATAGTGGACATCTTTAGCAGTCTGGTGATTTGCTCATTTCTCAGAATGTTTCTAAATGCATAAAATAAAATGTAAAGAATTACAAAGGAACCAATCATAATAAAATATACTTATTAAAATATATTTTTCAAGTTCACAGGCCTCAGGTTAAGAATTCCTGCTCTAGACCAACTCCTATTCCCAGTGTGCCATTTTGAGCTGAATGTGACCTCTTGGAAGTGCTGTAGGTAGCCAACAGTCACCTGAACCTCTCTTTTCCAAAAAAGCAGTTGTCTTAGTCTTTCTGTATATAAGACCCACTGTAAGAAACAAAATAACTTACCATTTATAGTAAACATACTATCTGTGTAGAGAACCAGCTTACTGATGTTTTGATTCTTGGCTTGCTCAATTGCTTTACAGGCAGCCTTGAAGAGATATTTTGACAGTTATACAACAGAAAATGGTTAATTTACATTTCATGTTTATAATGACTATAAAGTTTATCTATGTGCTCTAATATCACACTAGGTTCACAGAATTGATGGTTCTTAGATCTAGAAGACACTTTATCTACATCCAATCCAGAGGTTCTTCTTGTTTGTGTTATGTACCCCTTTGGCAGTCTGGTGAAGCCTACTAGTGGAGGTGAAGCTGTTCTCAGAGATGTCATTAAATGCATCAAGTAAAATACACAGGGTCACAAAGGAGACCAGTTACATTGAAATAAAGATCTTAAGAACCCCTAATCTAATCCAACCTCCTTATTTTACAAGCGAGGAAAGGGAAAGGTTAAGTCACTCATAAGTCATATTTCTTATCTGATATCCTGTTACTAATCTAAATGAAAAGTTACACAGAAAAAAATTGCAAAAGGCCTTTTCCAGAATATATCACCACATTTTAAACCAATCTTGAAGCACTCCAAGTTTTCCTGCCTTAAATATCTAATCCTACTCTTTGTCCTCCCTGAAACTTCCATAACTTTTTTTGGGCCCTCACTCATGCAGTGGCTACAGATCTCCTCCCTTCCCTAGCTCCACAACTTTGCAAATCAACTAACCTCTAAATTTCTCCGGTACTCTTTAGAGTCCCTTTCTCCCTAATCCTAAGGCTGACCACACCTTGCCAAGCCCCAAGCAAGAATTACCCTAGTTCGCCATCTCAGTCACTCCTATTTATGCACTGCTGAGTAGAGCTGCAGGAAATCACCACTGTGCTGACCGGGTCTACTCCAAATTTAAAGTTATCTAATCTCAGATGAGATCCCATCACAGCAAGACAATCATTTTACTCCCCTTATCTGAACCGCTATTATCAAGAGCACTACCATCTTCCCAGTCCACTGGGCCACCCAGGCTCAGAACTTCACAGCCTCACTTTTCATTCTCACTATGCATATCCAATCCATGGCCAAATCCGGTTGTCACCAATCCGCTTCTCTCAACTTCCATAGCTAGCCCTCATTACCTCTTGCTTTCTCCAATAGCCTTCTAATGTCTCCTGTCTTAGATCTCTCCTCTCTCCAATCCATCCTCTACCCTGCTGCCAGAATGCTTTTCTTAAAGCACAGGCCTGACTACATCACTCTTCTCCTCAGTAAATTATAGTTGCTTACTATTACCCCAAGAAGGAAATATAATATTCTCTTTTTGGCATTTAAAGTCCTTTACAACCTGACTCTTCATATCTCTTTTCAGTCTTTTTTAGGCTTCACTGTCCCCTATGAACTCTAAAACCCAGCTAGATAAGCTAGCCTACTGGCTGCTCCTCACACATGGTATTCCTTACTTTTATACTGGCTGTCTTCTGGGCCTGGAATGCTTTTCCTTCTCACCTCTCACTCTGTTTTCCTGGCTTCCTACAAAATTAGCTCAAAGTCTACCCCATGCAGTAGATCAGACCCAGCTAATACACTTTCTATTCTGAGATCATGTGTCATTTACTCTGCATATATATCTTGTATGTACTAGTTATTTGTCTTCTCTCCCACTAGAATATGAACTACTTAAATATAAGGACTATTAATGCTTTCCTTTGTATTGCAGGTCCTTAGCACGGAACAATGCCTGGCACGTAATAAATATTAAATAAAATGCTTTTTGACTAAGCCTTTTCTATACCTGGACTATCTGAGATAATCCAAGTAATACAACACTAGATTTCATTTCATAACTAGTCAAAGAAAAACTAAACTATTAAAAGAGTGACCTACTCATTTTTAATAATTATCATTTTAGAAGCATAAATTCTGATAGCTCATAACTTACATGTATTTCTGCTCTTTGGTTCGTCTGTCTTCCAGGAAGTCTATCACCCACATTTCTGTTACAGTGGAGACAGAAAAGAAGAAAGAAGAGGAGAGAAAAAGGGAAAGAAAGAGGGAAAGGGAAGGGAACAAGAGCAAGAGGCAGGGAGAATGAAAAGAGAAAGATTTATATTCTTTAGGCATTACAAAGTACTAGATAAAAATCTAGCATGTTTAAATACACATACATATTCATATGCACAAGGATGCAGACATACACACTTGAGTGAGATGAGGAAATTGTGAAGACTTTTCATAATAAAAATATGGGGGAATATTGAACTTTTTAAATAAAATTTCCTCTTCCATAAGGCCTCTCTCTCTGGATACCTGACTTTCAGGTATCCAAGGCTTGTGGATGGTCAGTTGGTTTCCCCCTCCCCTTACCAGCTACCAGCTTTCTTTGTGAAAGTGCTGTGGGCTGTAGCCAAAACTTGGAAGTTACTCAAATCTCCCCATTGTTTGTTGTACTGTTGCCACATCAACACTACCAGTTCCCACTTCTCCCCTTCCCCTCTTTTCTAAAGCCACATCAGCAGTTAAGTTAGATATTAGATGAGGTAATTGTGTTGGACATGTGAATATTTCCTGGGGTTTGCCTAGTTTTTCACGCTTAGATTGTGAGCCCACCTCCCAGCCAATGTAGAGGTGGGATAGTGGGGAGGTGGGATTCTCTGCATTAGGGTACAAAAACTGTGCTTCAATTTCTGTAAGTTGCCTCCTTCCATCAGGTTCAAGAAAGGGAAGGCCATCCCTTTCTTGAGAATTGTAATAAATCCTTTTCTTTCTGTTCTTACTGAGAAGCCTCTTCATTTATTTAAGATTGCGAGTAAGGGTCTTTTTATCCCCCACACACTTGACAAACAGCATGCTATAGAGCTGGCCTTGGAGTCAGGAAGACCTGCCTTTAATCCTGGGCTAGTCACTTAACATTGAGGAGGTGCTGATTTGCAGAGGTAGAGAGTATTCCTTACCAAGAGTTTCTTAAGCCACTTAATTTATAGATCAGGTTCAAAATTATATGTATTTACCAATATCATATTAAATACTTTATAATAAATACATATATAACAATACAAGAGAAGAACAATGTACCCCTTAGTGAAGGGAACACAAGACAGGCTACCTCCTAATTTCTAGACAATTTCTTTTATTTATCCTTCAGCTGACTGGTTTTTAGATATAATTAAATTTCTTTCAGGCCCTATGCTTTCAGGCATGAGTTTGTGTGACTCAATTTTATTCACATATACTTGCACCAAAAGATTCTTAAGAGCAATTCAATATACCAAGGATAGTTACAAGTTATTGCCAGAGCTAGAAGACTAGGACTCTAACTTCAGACCCAATGATCATTCTATTGGGTAAGGGTTCTTGACCTTTTTTCCGTCATGGACTCTTTTGGTAGTGTGGTAAAGTCAACAAGTCCTTCTCAGAAAAATACTGTTTTGTTTTTTTAATTCATAATTGAAAGAAACAATAAATGTCAGTTAGAGGTTAGTGAAAATAAAGATATAATTTTTCCCTATCCAAATGAATGTACGTACCCTCAGAAATCTATCTGCGGACCCCCCAAACCTCTGCTTCAATGGAAGAACTATTTCAGAAAAACCTGGAAAGATTTATATGAACTGATGTGAAGTGAAGTGAGCAGAGCCAAGAGAACATTTTATACAATAACAATAACATTGTGAAGATAAACAACTCTGGAAGGCTTAGGAGCTCTGAGCAACACAATGGAACCAATCATATTTCCAGAAGACTCACGATGAAACATGCTAACTACTCTCAGATAGCTGATAGAGTGCAGATAGAGCATATTTTCTTTTCAGACATGGTTAATGAGGGAATTTGTTTTGCTCAACTACATATTTGTAATGGGCTTAGTTTTCCTTAACTTCTCAATGGGTAGGGGAGAGAGAACTTGAAAGTGAAAATAAATGTAATCTTAAAAAAAAAAAAAAGGAAATTCTACATTAGGCAGTACTGCTCTGCCAAGAGGTATGTGAATCATTTAAGTAGATGTCTAATTTTGGCACAAAATACCTTGAACAGAAACAGAAACTTGCTATGAGAGGTTTGGAGAAAGAAAACATCTCAATCATACTAAAGCCTTTCTGCAGGATAAATCTGAACAATGCTGAACTGCAACAAAGCTTTGTTTCTAACATTCCTAGGCCTTTTAAACAACAGTTGACCTTTCATATATTGGAAGAACAAGGAGGATCAAAGATGGGATTTATCTTTGCTCAGGATGATAGGGACTGTCCTAAGTGTCAACAGGGGAAGACAGAGGGGCTCAATTCTCATTTTTTCTGTTTTCTCTGACAAAAAGAAAGCTCTTTGCACTAGAAAGGACAAAACAAAAATGACTGAAGAGTTAATACCCAGGAAGTGAGGCCATTGCCAGAGAGGATCTAACTGACTTTGATGAATTAAAGTCACTTGGTTCAGATGAACTACATCCTTGGCAGCTGTGACTTCAGAACTATTACCAGTGATATCTGAGATACAGAAAAGGGAAGAGCTCTAACATAGTAAGTGAGGAAAACATTGTTGACATGGCCTATCTAGATTTTAACAAAGCTGATAAACATCTGATAATGTTCTTCTTGTGGAAAAGGTGAAGGGATATGGATTAGATAACAATGTAGATGGATTCACAACTAGCTCTATGGCCAGTTTCAAAGAGAAATTACTAATAGTTCATGTCAGTTCTGATAGGAGGTCTCCAGTCATGTCCTTCAGGGGTCTCTGCTTGGTCCTGTGCTGGTTTATCTCTGACTGGGATAAAGAAAGATGGCTTGTTCATGAAATTTATAGAAAACACAAAACTGGATCTTTTACAGAGCATTAGGCTAAATCCAGCAAGGTGAAATTCAGTAGAGAGAAGTGTGGTGTTACATTTGCTTACAAATTAGATAGCAGTTCTGAAAAAGATCAGGGAGTTTTAGTGATCTGGAAGTTCAATGAGTCAGTAACGGGCTGTGGCAGGCAGAAAAGCTAAAGTGATCTTGGGTTGCACTGAGAAGCAAGAATAAGAGGGGATAAGGCCACTGTACTCTGTCTTCATCAGATCTCACTGAGAGTTGTGTTCTGAATTGAGTGCCAAGATTTAAAGATATTGAAAAGTTGGAGAACATATAGAGGATGGCTACCAGGATGATGAAGAGCCTTAATTTACGTTATGTGAGAATCATTTGAAAAAACTGCACATTTAACTGGAGAAAATAAGGCTCAGAGGGACATGACAGTTGTTTTCAAGTATCAGAAGATGTCTTATGGGGTAGGAATTGGATTTATTCTGTTTGGCCCCAGAAGGCAGAACCAGGAGCTGTTGGTAGAAGCAGCAAAGAAACCAATTTAGACTTAATGTCAGGGAAAATTTCCTAAAAATCAGAGCCGCCCCAAGGTGGAATGGGATGCCTCCAGAGGTGGAAATTTCCCCCTTCTTAGAGGTCTTCAAGCAGAAGTTGGATGACAATTTGTCAAAGTACATAATGGGGATTATTTTTTTGTGTATAGGTTGGACTAGATGACTGATCAGATCTATTCTAGCTCTCAACTTCTGTTATTCTGGAATATTTATAAAGTGTGTTTCAAGGTTTGGAGCCCCTGTATCCCATCTGATCTTTATAAAAATCAAGGTTAAGAGAAGCTATGGGACGCATTTGCCCCGGAGTCCCAACAGCAAATAAGTGCTGACAGTATGATCTGAACTGAGGTCTCTCTATACTCCCAGATCAGTGGTCTTGCCACAGCAAAACTGTCCCTCTCAAACAATCACAGCTGATTATCCTACAAATCTTAACAAGTTTTAAAATGTGTCAGAGCAACTGGGTTAAATGTGAATCTCAGAAACTGGTGCAAGGTTTAAAATAAAGCCACATGTTACTTACAGGGGATGGCCTGGGCCCCAGTAAACACCAATGCCTGCTCGAGCTTTCCTCCTCCCATTACTGGAGCAGCAGCCATCTGTGTACACGACAGCTGCATCTCCTGTGAAACAAAAAATTTGATCAGTGTTGCACAAGGGAAATTACTAATAACACCAATTACTTTTCAAAAGTTTACTATCATTTCTAACGAGGAATTTTTATGATGGCTGAATTCGACTTAAGGCCAAGGAGAATAACCTCATTTTTCCTTCCAGGGTTTTACTTTTAGGTCCCACTTTTCCTTGCAATCCAGCATTCATGTACAAATCAATGGGTAATGAAACTACTTAGTGCAACTGGGTCACACATGAGTGATCAAGCACCATCTGTCTGGGTTCTAAATCAGAAGGAAAGATCGTTAGAGAACAGCGAAATTGTCTCTTTGTGTACCATAAGCCATGATTCTTTTCACACACAAAGCATCTCTGCCCCAAAATGCTGCACAGAGCCTGAGTACAACAATGATCAAAATTCCAGCAGATCAGGCCTCCTGCTGAAAGATCTTTAAGTACCTATGTCACCAACTCTTCAGTGTAGTGCTCCTCTGATGACTCGCAGTGGAATGAAGGTGACCTTAGGTTATTCAAATCTATATAAGCTCTTGGATGGTCCTACAAAACTGGAGAGGCTTTCTGGACACATTCAAAGAAGGATGGAAAGGAAGTTCCCAATGATCAACCAGACTGAAGAGGTTCATGATTAGATGGGCCACAGGGCAATGAACCTCTTGGTCAAAGTAACCCTTGAAGTTCATTTACTAAATCAGAGAATGGATGCAATAATGTGTGTCAGCACAGGGAGTATCTGTTCTGACAAAAATAAAATTATTGGTCCTTATCCCAGAATCTTCGATCAGAAAATAGACAGACAAGAGTATGGATGTCTAAATAAGGCAGGAAACTAGAAGAAAATCCTTTGATACATCTCCAAAGTGGACAGTTAAAATGTGAAATCTGTCCAGAGGGCAGTTGGAAGCAATGAAGATACCTTTGCAATGGAGACACCATTAAAAAATTTTGTCAAAAGTAAATTGAACTTTTTGAAGCCCTCACAGCCCTCACCTGGGGAAGCAACTACAATAGAGAAAAGGTCAGCCATCCCCATCAACTGCCACCTACAAGGCAGGCCAGCCAGCTGAGGTGAAGGATCAAGACACCCTAAGGGTGAGGCAGGAAGCAGTATGTGCTAGGCAAGTCAAACCACCACTTCCATTTTGAACACCATCTTTCCTCAAACCCCAATGGAGAGAGAGCCCAGGACCCTAAACTCCAGAATCTTAGGAATAGCACTGCTTTCAGCCCAGGGTCCTCAGCACCATCACCCTAGCAAGCAAGCTCTGTGGAGATAAAACATAACAAGCATTCCTGCAAGTGCCTCAGTCAAAGCTACTCAAGACCCAGAGAGGAAAGTTCTTGACACCAAAGCCCTTAGCACTGTCAAGTAATTCAATCAGAAATGATGATTTTGTAAGCAGAAGTGACAGTCAAGAAGGACTGCGAACATCTGTTTTGCCACTGCACCTTAAGAACCATGGGACCCAAAACCTTCTCTATGTGTTGTCTCCTCCATGAGAATTCTAGCTCGTTGGGAGTGGGGGCTGTTTTGCTTCTCTATTTGTATCCCCAGTGCTTCATGCAGTGCTTTGCACATAGGAAGTGCTTAATAAATGCTTTATTCATTCATTTCTTCACGCTATAAAATCAAAAAGGACTAAAAACAGCCAGAAATCTAGCACAAATAGATCTATAGTGCCTAGCATTCTTGTAACTTCTGCACTCTTTCTTTAGCTGTCAATTAAGACATCATATTTTTCTAGTTCTCTTACCGCTCTGACCAATCCCTTGCTATCTTACTTGACTGTCCTTTCTTTTCTGCCTTCTCCAAAGCTCCATTCTCAGCCTTCTGACTCTCTTTTCATACTTTAAGATTTCATTTGCTCATTGACTTTTCTAAGCATGACACTCAGATCTACATGTCCAGTCCTCACCTCTCATTCAATTAAGGTAGGAGTACTGGATATATTCAAAATCCAACTCTGATAGCTCACCACAGCACACAGTTGCTACTAAGTTCCTGAAGTCTATACCAGGGAAGTGCTGAGGTTGGCAAAATCTGCCATGCTAAAAAAGCTTTGATAAAGTCCTGGTAACAAGCCTTTAGTCTGAAATGTTTACTTTCTTAGGACCAGTAAAGCTAAGTACTAAGAGGCAAAGGGAATGTAAACTCGTATAAATCTTACTAGCAGACTGGTCCCTTAGTGAATGAATCCTTTGGATATTTTGTTTCCTGAGTTACCACAATGCCAAAGGAAAACACAAAATGGTCCCCAATCCTACATGGCTTCTTCTGTTTGTGTAGTGATGGTGGCCAAATCAGGAATACATGCCAAGACTCTCACAGCTTTTTAGACCCTCTAAACTTTTATCTTAGCTGTTGGTCTTCTCACTGTAAGATCCTTGTCTAGTGACCAAGAAGGGGTCATGATAGTGGAGGAACTGAATTGTATTAACCCTGTCTTCTTAATGAAAACAAAAACAGATAAATGGAAGGATGGCTTGCAGGTTAAACTTGGAGAAGTAAAAGAGTGTGTCTTTCTTCAATTATCAAAAGGCAACAAGAAACAGCATCTACTGATTTGCTGACACACTGGGTCATTTTGTAGTGAAAAGATCACCATGCATGATCAGCAGCAGCATCATGTAAATAACTGAAGCTTATTCACAAACATCTGCTGCAGAGGATGAAAAGGAACACAAATTCTAGAAAACACACTAAGTCCATTCAAATTAAAACAACAACTTCTTTGATTGTCATCAAGAATTTATTAAGCACCTACTATGTTGTCAGGCACTGTGCTAAGCCCTGGGGATGCAAAGAAAGGCAAAAAAGGTCCTGCAGGAGACCAAAGGCAAACAGCTGTCCAGGCAAGGCATACACAGAGAAAACTAGACATAATCTCAGAGGCAAAGCACTATGATTACGGAGAACTGGGGATTTAGCTAAGACTTCAGGAAAGCCAGGAGGAGATGAGGCAAGCAAAAGAATTCCAGGCATGGAAGATAGCAAGTAAAAATTACTTGATTTGCCCAGAGTCACACAGTTAGTTAATGTCTAAGGTCACATTTTAACTCAGATCTTCCTGACTCAAGGCCCAGCAATCTATCCACTGCAACATTTAGCTGCTTACAGAACAAGTGACAGATACTATCATAAAACACAATATATAATTTCAACTACATGAAACTGAAAAGCTTTTGCATAAGCAAAATCAGTACATTATAGAATAAAACAGAAAAGGGTCAAATGGGAAAAATTTTTTGCATCAAATACCTTTAATAAGGGCCTGACAGTCAAGATACATACAGTATTAATACCAACATAAAGGTCAAGGACCATTCATTCATGGTTAAGTGGTCAAATATAGGAACAGAAAATTCCAAAAGAATTGCAAACTATTAATAACCACATAAAAGATTGCTTCAAGTCACTAATGAAGGAAATGTAAATCAAAATAATGCTAAGAAATGTAAATCAAAACAATGCCTAGCAAATTGGCAAAGATGAGAAATGATAGAAACAGTCAATGCTGAAAGGACTGTGGGAAGATAATACTATACACTGCTGGTCAAGGTGTCAAAATAATGCTAAGAAATGTAAATCAAAACAATGCCTAGCAAATTGGCAAAGATGAGAAATGATGGAAACAGTCAATGCTGAAAGGATTGTGGGAAGATAATACTATACACTGCTGGTCAAGGTGCAAACTGCTCCAACTTTTCTTGAAAACAATTTAGAATTACAATTAAAAAGTGACTAAATTGCTCACATACTTTGACCCCCAAAATTCATTTCATTATCTAACGAAATCAAAACAGAAAAGAAGGCTCCATATAGATAAAAATATTAATAGTACTATCTTTTGTGGTAGCAAAGAGAGAGAAACAAAGTTGATCCCCATGTACTGGGTAATGGCTAAATAAATTTCAGCATCAGATGCCACAAGAAGCAGCTCAAGCACTGCTTTCTAAACAATGCCTTTCCCTATTCCCCAAGTGCTAAGTACCCATCCTCTCAAATTACCTTGTAGTTAACTAGTTCATATTTATTCTGTCTATACTTATTTATGTACTTGTTACCTCTCTCATTACAATGTAAACTGGTGAGCACGAATTCTTCATTCATCATATTTGTGTCTAGCACATAGAGCAGTACCTGGTACATAGTAGGCTCTTAATAAATGTTCAATGATTGATATGATTCAAAGAAGCATGGGAAGACTTATATGAACTGATGTAAAATCAAGAAAACCATAAACCCAGTGACAAAAATGTAAATAGAGAACTGAATGCTTTGTAAATATAACAAGCTTGGCTCCAGAAAAAAGTTGAGGAAATAAATTTTCTTCTTTTCTTTGCAATGGTAAAGGTACGGAAGGAATGGGTTTGGAAGATTGCATAAACTATTAGACTGGAATGAAACGTTGGTTTGTTTGCTGAACTGTTTTTCTTTCCTCTTTTTAAAACTTCTTTGCTATAAATGATGGCTCACTTAGGGTAGGGGAAAAGGATATACTTGGAAACAGCATTTTATACAAAGATATAGTAGATATAAATAAAAATACGGATTTTTTTTAAAAGCAGGGAAGAAAGGAATTGTTATTTGGAAATGAAACAAAAGCAACTTCAAAAATTTCATACAATAGCATCTGTTTAGTAAATATAGCAGTTTTCTACCTACTTTTGAATGAAATTCTATAAAAGTTTTTTTTACTAAGTCTTCAGTTAAATTAGCCATCCAAAAGTAAACAAGTTAGACACATATAAATGTTCATATAATATAAAACAAGTCTATACTTACCCATGTAAGAAAATGTTTCTTTGCTAAGTGAAGGTACTGTGTCTGTAGTTTGTTTTGTAAGCTTTGCACAAGGCTCTTCCTCTTCATCTGATGACTCAAAGGGTCTCTTGTTTGACTTCACTTTGGAGTCTTGTGTGTCACTTTTCTTTTTCTGCTCTACAAGAAACAGTCCTTGTACACGTGAGCAGCAAGAAATTAAACATAAGCTTTCACCAAACTTCTACTTCTAAAGTGATGACTGTAGTTCAATATCCTCATCTCAGCTTAGAAAACAGAGGTCTAAAGAGACTTGCTTAAGGCTATACAGATAATCTGAACCCAGAAACTCCAAATCAGAAAGCATCTATTAAGTGCCTTGTATGTGGACACTATGTACAAGAAAGAAAATGAATCAGTCTCTGCTTTCAAGGAGCTTGGGGTGGGGGGAGGGGGAGAGGGAGGAAGAACCTAGATCCTGTCTTCTCATCACAGCCTCAAGGTGTCCTCAAATATCATGTTCTTTACTTAAGGACTGTCTTCAAGAACTCAACTGTACAAAGAATCGTACAAACTATTCTGCCTTTATAATCTTAAATTTTTGTACTCTGATTTCTATCTGTAGTTTTTTCATTCCAGGCTGAGGGTATGGGAAGGGATTTAGAGCACATATTCTGGTGGAACAAAATCTGGGTAAGAATATAGTTTTTCTGTTAAGATTCCAAAACCAGGAAGAGACCTCTCAAGGGCAACTATTTAATTAATTATGGTCCATGAAGAAAATGGAAAGAAATCTAGAAAAGGAAAAAGGTCTGAAGATATAATAACTCCCTTTCCCCTAATAAAAGCTAATGCTTGTATTAGCATTAGTAATAAATAATATAATTATAATGTACTTATAATAAATATTATTAATAATAATAAAGTAATTCTAATCCCCAATGCAAAATCTTCAAGAAAAGTTTGGTTATTTATAAATCATCCTACTCAACTCTTCCTTTCTTACATCTTTTCTTCCCACTAACCCTGCCCTCCTTAATCTCATTTTACTTCTATGAAAGAAGAGCAGACTATTATATGTACTCAGTACAGCGTCTGGCACATAGAAGACACTTAATAAATGTTTACTGATTGAAGACATTTAAAAAGATTCAGGGATGTAAAAGAACAAATATGAGAATTTATGAGCAGAATAATCACTAAAATTAGGAAGTTTTGCAGAATGGTAACTAAACAGATGCGACACATGCTCTAGGACTACAAAGGTCAGTCCTAGACCTATCCTATTATGCCTCCCTTATCATCTCACTATCCCCACCGTCCACAGCAGCTCTTCCGAACCATTCCACCCCTCCTCAAATTTCCCATGGCTCTCTTCCCCCAGTTTTCTCATCTGAGAAGTTTACCTCATATTTTATAGAAAAAACTGAAGTCATTAGCTGTGAGGGCCCTCTTTTCTCCTCTCTCTTATCTCATCACTCAGATGCCTTCTGCTACTGTCTTCTTCACATAAGGTGATCCCATTCCATCTCATTTCTTCTAACAGACTGCCCCCTCTGTAACCACCAAGCATTTATTTTCAATTTTTTCCTGTCTACTGGCTCTTTCCCCACATCCTATAAACACCCATGTCTCCTCCATTCACAAGAAACCCTCACTTGATCCTTCCATTCCTGCTACTTATCATCCTTTACCTCTTCTGTTTTGGGTGCTAAGCTCCTCAAAATGGCGGTCTTCAATGAATGCCATTTTTCACTGCCACGTCTCACACTTTTCACTCAATCCCTTACTATCTGGTTTCTCACCAAAACTTCTCTCTCCACAGTTCCTAAGGCTCTCTTAACAAATCAAATGACTTTTGCCTACCCTCATTCTCCTTGACCTCTCTGTATCCTTTGACACTGGATCACTCCCTCCTTCTTGATACTCTGTTATCTCTAGGTTTCAGGACACCACATGCTCTGGGTTTTTTTCCTACCTATCTGACTGCTCCTTCTCTGTCTCCTTTTTCTGTATCTTCCTCCAGACCAAGTCCCCTAATCCTAAATGTCCTGGGCCCTCTTCTCTTTTCCATCTATACGACTTCACCTAGGGATCTCATTAGCTCCCATCTCTAAGCTGATTAATTCTCAAATCTACCTATCCTGCCCCAACTCTCTGCTGACCTCCAATCTCCTATCCTCAAATGCCTTTTAGACATCTTGAACTGGATACCCAATAGACATAACATGTCCAAATTCAACTCATCAGCTTTCCAAACTCTGAACGCTTCTAACTTTCCTATAATTATCCAGGGCAGCACCATCCTCCTGGTTCCTCAGGCTTGACACACAGGTGTTATCTTTGACTCCTCACTATCTCTTAATCCAATCTGTCGATTTCACTTTAGCATTGTCTCTGAAATACACCCTCTGACATTGCCACCCCTCTAATACGGTCTCTCCTCACCTCATGCCTGTACTGTTGTAATAACCTGCTGGTGAGTATTCCTGTTTCGAGTCTCTCCACTCCAATTCATCCTCCATTCAGTCACCAAATAGACTCCTAAAATGCAGCTCTGACTATGTCATCCCCCTACTCAATAAATTCCAGTGGCTCCTTATTACATCCAGAATCAAATACAAGATGCTCCATTTGGCATCCAAAGTCCTTCATAACCTCAGTGCTCTCCTAGATTCCCATTCTTCTCACATTTTGCTTTCTAGCACATAGCCCACATGTGACGCAGTGACACTGGCCTCCTTGCCATTCCACAAACCAGACACTCCATCTCTTGGCCCTGGACATTTTCTCTAGCTGTCCCTCATGCCTGCAATGCTCTCCCTCCTCCTCCATGCCTACTGGCTTCCCTTGCTTCTTGTGAGTCCCAATTAAAATCCTATCTTCTACAGGAAGCCTTTCCCAATCCCTCTTAATTCTAGTGCCTTCCCTCTGTTAATTATTTCCCATTTATCCTGTACATAACTCGTTTGTATAAAATTGCTTGTTGTCTCCCCCATTAGACTGTGAATTCCTCAAGAAGGACACTCATTTGTTTCTTTTTGTATCCTTAGCTCTTAGCCCAGTGACTGTTACATAGTAGGAACTTAATGTTTCCTGCTAGTATATATAGAACTGCATGTAACATAAATTCTTTATTATCTATTTTCCTTTCTACTCCTGAGAGACAGTATAGTAGTTAGGAACTAGATATGTTTGACAAATATTTATTAACTGCCTACTATGTGCAAAGAACTGGGTAAGATGTTAGCGATATAATATATATATAGACAATACCAGTTACAGACAGTAACACAAAGTAATTTTTATAAGTAGTACACACCAACCGCTCAGGAAATAAGGAAAGACCTTGTAAAGGAGATGACATCTCACATGTGCTCTAACAAATGAAAAAAGGGTACAGTTTGACAGAAACCTGGGAAGGCTTATATGAACTGATCCGGAATGAATTGAGTAGAACCAAGGAAACAATGTATATACAATGACACGATATAGTAAAGATAAACAGCTATGAAAGAATTAGGATCTCTAATCAGTGTAATGACTTACCATGATTCCAGAGGACGAATGACAAAACACGCTACCCCCTCCGGACAGAAAGATGAAGGATTCCAAGCGCAGAAGGAGACATGCATATTTTTTTTGGACATGGTCAATGTGGAAATTTGTTTTGCTTGACTACATGTTTGTAATAGAGAAATTCTTTTTTCCTTTCATTCTCAATTGGGGTGAGACTCTCCAGAGAAGCCTAGAGAAGCCATTTATTTATTTATTTGGTCAATTTATTTGAGCAATTGGAAGGAGCTGTATGAGGATGCAGTGTTAACATTCTAATAATAGAGTGAGAAACAAAAATGTTTCTTCAGAACCTTAATATCTTTAAGGGATATCGAGGGAGTTAAATAAGAAAAACAGGAAACCTAGGACTGGACTGGTTTTGTTCTGAAGGTCTTAAGTGGGGAAAGAAAATCAATGGAATATACTAGTGTAGAAAGGCAGAAGAGGGTGAAACTTGCTACTCTCATACTTGGGGTTTGTGAGGAGGGTATGGAGGAAGGGGTGAAAGAAGATGATACTGCATAAACCTAACTTTTACCTGAAACGACAAAGGCTGAAAATATATAGAGACACACACGTATACACACACGCATCCCTTCAGTTAAAGAAACCCTGCTTATTTCTTTAGAACTCAAATCTAGCAGAAACCCTGACAAGCTTAAATAACAGAGACCTATGCCCCACCCCATTTCTCACCTACAATGCTGTGTGATAGTGAAGAAGTCTCTAATCTCTCTGGATCTCAGTATCCTTACCCCTGAAAAAGAAATAATACTATGCAGCTGCTTCATAGAATTATTTTGAGGATCCAATGAGACATAATGAATGTGAAAATGGTTTGTAGAGGTGGGAGGGATAAAAGCCTGTGCCATGTTACCTGTTGGACGATCAGGGCTCGCAGGATTTCGGACAAAGGCCCAAGCCTCTTCCTCTGTAGCAAACTTCTTGAACCTGGCGGCAGGAAATCGGTTCACTTGTGCTTGACATTCACTCCTGAAACAGAGTGACACAGAGCACTTATAAAGGATACAATAAAAATAATAAGAGAACTTATAGAGCACTTCAAGGTCTGTAAAGCCTTACAGAGATATGTTATCTCACCCGGACTTCACATAACCCTGTGAGGTAGGCACTATTACTGTTTCCATTTGACAGATGAGGAAACTGGGACACAGCAAGATAGCAAACTTGTCTAAGGTTACAAAGCTAATAAACATCTGAGGCAGGATTTGAATTTAGGTTTTCCCTACTCTTAAGTCCAACACACTATCCACTGCACAAAGTAGCTGCTGTTAAACACGTAAAGAAATGCTTCATAAGAGGTGCTTGTATGCAATGTTACCTGCCTTTCAATGAAGTGTTCAGAATTGGTTTGGCTTTGTTTTACAAGTCTAGCTTGAAGATGAAAGATGATCTGATTCTGAACTATCTGATGGTATGAAATGTCTTGTTCTTTATTCTCAATATACCTGGTACACCTGCTCTACTATCCTCTCTCTGTTAACTAGATTAAGAGACTACATGGCTTTTTCCTGATCCAAGGTTTTTAAACCTGTGGTCTATGAACCTATTGTTTGTTTTTAAAGTATTTTGAAAGCTGTATTTTCATATAATCAATTTCACTGTAATCCTATGCATTTTATTTATGCAATTGAAAACATTTTTCTGAGACAGGGTTCATAGCTTTCACTATACTGCCAAAAGTATCCATAAAAAGGTTAAAAAACACAATTCTAATACAAAACATGCTAAACTGGTTTGGAATTTCTTTTGTTAATTTTTTCCCCCACCTACCATGTTCAAGGCACTGTTAGGTTCTATCCATTTGCTTTCTAATGTATATTGGAAAGACTTCAACAGACCCATGATCTAATTGATGTGAGAACACTTTTCAAAAGTGTAGCTCATTAACCATTTATACTTAATCATCCTATGTGGCTCTTATGCATACCCTCCCATAAACTCTTCAAAAATGATCCAGGTGGAACCCAAAATCTTGTGAAAATGAATGTAAAAAGTTAAATAAATTTATTAAAAAAAAAATGATCCAGGCTCAGCACAATGTCCATCTAAAGTGCCTATTCAAGATACACAAACATATATACAATGCATATGTATGTATTTTCTAACATGTATACATACACACATCCTACCTGCATATCACAAACTTAGCAGACATTCTTCATACATGTGGATTTTCCCGTGTTACTTGTTAGGCTGGTTGAATTCTTGACTGCTTATTGATCTTGTAACTGAGATTTTGTAAAGTTCTGGGGCTTGTTTCAATCAGTACAATTCAGAAAGAGGAACTGCTGTAAGAATTTGGTCTTGAAGACCTGGGGTTTGAATCCTATCTCAAATATTAGTGTGCAACTGTGACCAACCAAGACACTTAACCATGCTAAGTTTTACTTTCCTCACCTATAAAATGACAGATTTGAATTGGAAGACTTTTGGGGCCTCATCTAACTCTAAATCTATGATCCAAAGAACTTTCCTTATTATCTGCTATAAGGAAGTTTTCATTTGGATTCTAAAGTCATCCTTCAGAGAGCAGTGAACATAATCTTTCATGCCTTGCTTGATACTGATAAATCAGAGGATCTTGAAACAAAATTCTGTCTTACATTTATCAAGGAATCTTATATGATCATACGTGTGTGTGTGTGTGTGTGTGTGTGTGTGTGTGTTCACACACCACTCAGGCACTGGCAGTTACTGCTACATTTCTGGTAACAAAATCATCTTTTTTTAAAATTGTTTAGTAGCTTCCCCTTTTTCATGTATCTTGAGAAATGATTTTTTTATGCTTTCAAAAGTGTCACTTCCAGTACAGATTTCTTCTAATTATATGTTAGCAACAATAATAAACAGCTCTAATTTATGTAGACTTTAAAGGTTTATAAAACACTTGTTTACATTTAGAATATCAGTCTGTTATGGGGTTATCAATGTTGTCAAGGCTTCTTTCTATGTTATTCAGGTGAGGTTGATCCTCAATTACTGCTATTCTGGTGTGTTAATTTTATTATTTCCCAAATAAGATTATAAGCTTCTTGAGGACAGCAGCCATGTTGAATACAAATTCTGTGTTTTTTATAGCACCTAGCATAATACTGGTCATATAGCTGGTGCTCACCAAAATCTTTTCATAGACTGATTAGTCTAAACAAGGGGCACTAGATAGTGACTGTGGGTAGAATGCCACGCCTTGAGAAAGAAAGGCCTCAAATCGGGCTTCAGACTACTAGTTGTGTGACCCTGGACAAGTCACTTGCCGCAGCTTCTTTGTCTGTAAAAATGAGCTGGAGAAACAAACCACTTAAGTGTCTCTGCCAATGGGCTTTTGAAGAAACAACACAGTAACAGATAACACCAAAAATGATCCTCAATTGAATTACCTTATCAGAAGCAATTATATCCTTTTCTAAGAAGAAATGATGAGCAGAAAGTGTTTCTACAGGATTGTACTATATTGTCAACACTCTTAAGGCTGAGACTGAGAGTTGGCCACAACAGGTACCAAAATGCTTAATGTTGATTCTGCAATATCTCATTGGCTCTCTGAGCCCTGTAGTAGGTAATTTGGACATTTGAGACCCCCCCCAAAAAAAAAGATTTAACTGTCAGGTTGTAAGGCCGGGGACCTAAGTCCTGGTCCCCAATATCTTCTCGCTTTTCTCATTTGTAAATTGTTGCGATTGAAGTGGATGCACTTTAAGGTTGTTTCCAGCTCTGAACTGTTATTCTAGGGGGCTGTTGCCTTCTAAAATCCCTTCCACCTCTAAAATTCCAGTTCTGGTTTCAGGGCCATCTAAGCCACGGTCCCACTCTCGGGCCCAAAAGACTGAAACCAGGATGTTCTCCAGGTTTTGCTGGAACGCGGGGCTGGCGGAATGACCGGGCTTTCTTTGGGTAATCCCCTGGTCAATCCCAAAACACAGCCCATCGCAGAGCCTGCCAGACTCTCCTGTAAACACCTCCCCAAAGGCCTGGCAGGCCACGCTAGGAGAGTGGGTCACAAGGCTCAAGCGGCCACCGCCGGACCCCTGCGGGGGCCCCAAAGTGGCGCAAGCCTCCGCCGGCTGGAGGGCACCCTGGCTCCCCAGGAGGGCCGCCCTGCTGCCCGGGGGGCACCCCCACTCCCACTCACCAGGTGGGGAACACGCCGGTCTTGCGGCCCCTCCTCACGGCGTAGAACATGCCGGCGCTCAGGCGGCGCGGGCCGCAGCGGCAGAAGGCACCCGCGATGACTCTGGGGACGGCGGCCCAGACCCTCAACATGGCCCGCCGTGGGGCATGGCGCCGGCGGGGACAGCGCTCCCGGCCCGGGCCGGGGGAGGACGCGGGGCGGACCTCCGGCCCCGCGGCCGCCGTGACGTCCTCGGCGCCCAGGCTCCGGCCCGCGCGATCGGCTGTCCCGGTCCGGCTTCCGGGCTGGGGAGGAGCCGCCGCAGGGCGGGGCGGAGCGTCCTGTGGAATGCGAAGAGGAGGGGGCTGCACTAGGGGGAGGCCGAGAGGGGCTCCTTGGGGGTAATGGGCAGAAAGGGCGCAGGAGGGGAGGGGAGGGAAGGAGAGGGGAAAATACCTGTACTAGCGTGGGGGCAGCCACCCCAGCTTCTTAAAGTTTTCTTTTTTAGTGTGAACTTAACCACAGAAAACACTAACGTTCCTAGATACGAGACCAGAAAATAATTGTTTAAGAAAAGTGGGTTTTAATAAGGTGGAAGCGATTGACCTTCCTCTGGGAGGTGGAGAAAGTGAGGGAGCACAGTGAGGCAAGTGACTTGTCCAGGGTCACACAGCTACTAAGTGTCTGAGGCCCTGATGTCTTTCTGACTCAAGGCCAGGCATTCTACCCACACTATCGAGTGCCCCTGGTTTATAGCTAAGATTGGACCAATCAGACTATGTGTTATGTGCTAAGAAGGATTAATCACCCTACATTTTTAAGGTACAAAAGAAAGTCTTATCAGGTTGAGTCTAGAAGAAACCAAGCTATTAACTGAGCAAAGTAGCCTAACCTTTCATACCCAAATAAATAAACTCTGGGTGAATTTCAGCAGTCCTAGAGGGTCAGGCAGTCAAGGGTTCAGGGTCCTTTGTGGAAGAGACTCCTCGTAGGCTATAGTGCCTCTAGCGGCAGCAGAGAAATGTCCCATCTGGCAGTTCGAGAGTGGAGCGATTATAAGGTTTAAGATGCTTGTGGAAGAGATCCTTTTGGGGGGAAGGATGACATTTCTCCCTTTCTCCAGTATTAGCCATGTAGGTTTTAAATGGAGTCATCCAACCAGTAGGAAACATTGCATTCTATAAAGGAGTTTAGATATGCTCCACACAGATAGAGACAGAGACAGAGAATCAGTTACCCAAGGGAGGAAGCAGCCTCAAGCATCCTGAGCCCTGGCAGCACAGAAAAGAGCCATGCTATGAGAAGAGCACCCTGGACCCTGGCATCTAGCTGAGCAACTAGCCCAGCAAAGAGCTGCATATGGACTCTACCATAAGAGAAACAGCTTCTAGATCTTCCAGAATCGGGAGTTATACACTACTTTTGTTGTGTGTATGCTTCATGAATCCTCACTGTTGTTCAGTTGCTTTTCAGTGGTGTCTAGCTCTTTATGACCCTATTTGGGGTTTTCTTGGCACAGATAGTGGGAATGATTTGCCATTTCCTTCTCTAGCTCATTTTACAAATGAGGAAACTGAGGCAAAGAGGATTAAGTGACTTGCCCAGGGTCAAACAGCTAGTAAGTGTTTGGACTCAGGAAAAGGAGTCTTCCTGACTCCAGGCCTGACACTCTATCCAATGTGCCACCTAGTCACCAGAGAGAATTATTATTATACTATTATTGATAATTATTCATTTGTAACAAGGATTTTCTCCTAATTTCTGTTTAGAATCCCAACTGGTGAAGGTCAGTCCTTCTCTGAGGGATGTGACTGATTGAAGAGATTACTCCTAGACCTCAAGGAATATTTTCTTCAGTTTTGGGCCAGACCCCATTCAACTAGGAGATCTAATTTCTGTTTAGAGTATAATAAAATCTGATCTGGGTGATCCCTTTCCCAGAGGAAGGGAACCACTGTCCTTTATCTCCCTCATTAGAGTTTAAGGTGACTCAGCTCATGAAGGAGAAAACTGGCCAGGGAGGTTGGATGGAGATGGCTTCCCTCTGCCCAGATTGTTGGAGGATGCTGAGTCTCATCAAACCTTGTTCTCAGCCTTGTTCTCAGCCTACTTCCTCATTAAATGTCCATTAGTCAAAGTTGATTTTCACTTAGGGGAATTCCCTTTCAGAAGGTATTTAAGGTATCTCAGGGTCTCCCTTGTCATCTTTGTTTGCAAGAGAAACCACTGACCATTACTGGCTAACCTAATTAATAAATTCATTATTATTTGCCCAAAACTCTGTCTCTCAGGACTTTCCTTTTGTCACATGACTATACCTCACATGACCATGCCTAACTACCTTTGTATTTTTTAATTCCATGCTCATTCTTCCTATGAGATGTGTTTGTGGGAAACTTTCCCAAGTTTTACCCCAGAGTAGAGGAATGGTGATGTTTGCTATGCCACTTGAATAAATACCTTTCCTAACTATGTCTACTGATAAGGGGAAGCACCTGGGGGTTCATAAACTGTAGTGTTAGTAATACAGTGTTATTCCTAGAACTTGAGATAGCAGCTACAAGTGTGAGGTGAGGGAGCAAAAGATGAAGTCTTAGATTTATGTTAAGTTCTTCTAAGACATCTCATAATTCCTAGAGATATTCCCTAAATTCAACTGCCTGAACTGATAAAGATAACTTAGTTCATTCTTCGTAAGGGTCTCTTTGCTCCACAAAGTCTAAGTAGCTATGATCAATCTATCAATATCAATAAGTATTTATTAAATGCTTTCATATTTAATATTATTATTTATTAAAGTATTTATTAAGGTATTTATTAACTGCTTACTATGTGCCAGGCATGGTGCTAAGGGTTGAGATATGAAGACAAAAGTGAAACTCCCTTAGGTAGCTTACATTCTAAAGGAGACTGGTGCTTCAAAGGAGGCTAGGGACAATGAGGGCAGAACAAAAACTTCAGCAGCAGTAGTAGCTGGTCTTAGAGACCAGGGCCATGGTCAATCTTTCTGATTTCACTTTACTTCCTAAACTTTAATAGGGAAAAAGGAATAGAAGAGAACAGAGCTACTAACTAGTGGATTCTGCCACTGTTTTTGCACATGTAGATAGCAATGGCATCAGCTTTGTTTAATCTCCCTGAGGCATCACAGATATATTATTTTTCATACTCCTCTATTTAATAAGATTATATAGCAGTGAGGGTAGCTAGGTGGTTATACAACCTTTTGACAATGTCATCCTTTTAGAGTTTATTTTCTCAGGATTCATGACCATGGCAATAGCCAGGTGTTTGATAATAACTCCTAGAATAGCCCCAAGGATTCTAGATAGTAATTTCCAAACTCATAGTGACAGACAGTCCTACTGAGGCTGCGCTGTGAGATACAGAAGTGACAATTGATATTTGATACACTTGCACAGAATGATGATATTGCTAAAGTTAACTTCTGGGCTTAAATGCTGGCAATATACCTACTTTGTTGCCCTATAAAAACAAGTGGGCATTGGACAGTGAGGGGGAACCCTTAGGGGGAAACCACAGGGAACCCATAGGGAATTCTGTGTGTGCCTCAACTGGCCCTCATTGAGACTTGAGGTGATTTAGGGGTATATAAGGTGTGCCTGCCTATATTGACCCCATGGAGACTTATGAGTAGCTTCCCCCATTATTGCCTGCCCCTGCAAGAAGGGTGATTAGGGAATGCTGTAGGAGCTGGTTCTCCCACAGCCCTTTGAGAAGACTAAACTAGAATAAAGCTGATTATTAACCCCTCAGAAGCTGTCTTCCTGGTCTGACCAGATCAAGAGTGAACCTATTTGAGGCTAGAATCCAAAACTTCTAGGGCCTTCTGTGTGTTATCTGTGAAACAATGGTGAAGTGAATAGAGTGCCAGGCCTGGAGTCAGGAAGACTCATTTTCCTGACCTTGGGCAAATCACTTAACCCTGTTTGCCTCAGTTTCCTCATCTGTGGCATGAGCTGGAGAAGGAAATGGCAAACCACTCCAGTCTCTTTGACAAGAAAACCCCAGTGGTGCCCAAACGAAACCAAAAGGTTGGTTTTTGGGCCCTGCAGGCTCAGAGGGAACATAAATAGTAACTGTTTCACCTTTGACCAGCAACCTTGAGGACTGGATTTTTTTTTAATTAAAAGGGCCATTCCTTAACTAACTTCTTAAAGAGGCCTATTCATTGAATAGGCATTGCTTCCCTCAAAATGAGAACCTGAAAAGACCTTAGCTTAGAAAGCACAAGGTCTCCCACTGCAGGCCACTGGACCCAATGGCTCTGGAGGAGAAGTGAGGCTGGTGATCTTGCACAGCCCTCCCTCACTCAGATCAAAGTCAATTGCAAGTCATTGCCGTTGTCTATCTGATGTCAGGGTCCTCCTTGAGAACGAAGGATAAACCGCACAGTCCTAGTTATTCCAACATTCTAGCTCTACTCTTTATTGGTTAATAGAAGACTTTAATCTCTTCCCTGGAAAAGCTTATGGGATTTCAGATTACAGGCCCGTAAATTTTAATTGTAACCCTCTAGAGATATGGTTTCTACTTTTATTGTCTACCTCTCTAATAATATTAAAGATGAAATTTTCACCAAAGCAAATCTGTTTAGCAGTGCTTCTCCAAAGTCTTTTCTCCGCCCTGCCTTCCCTCCCCGCCCCCCCAATCCTTCTCATCAAGATAAAAAACTTCAGGCAAGTTACTTTATGGGATACTAGAGTTTGCCAAGTAGGAAAACCAAAGAGCTATGGACAACATCTGTTAAAAGTATAAGCTTACTTTCAAAACATTATATAGGACAAGGGTTCTTAACCTGGGATCTGGAATCTTTTAAGAATATATATATATTTTTATAATTGTATTTCAATATTTCAACCATTTCAATGGTTTCCTTTGTAATCCTATGCATTTCATTTTCATACATTTAAAACATTATTCTGAGAAGGGGTCCAGAGACTTCATCAGACTTCCTGAAGAGCCCAAATAGAATCAAATTAGATACACAATATAAAGAAACAAATATAGGAATGTATTTTTTGTTGGGAAAAATGAAAAGTAGTCTGGCAGAAACCTAGAGCTACATCTCAAAGCATGTACCAAAATAAGCTCAAAATAGGTGTAAGAACCAATGCAGTTAAAATTAGAAGAAAAACAGGAAACTGGGGAGAAAAATCTTTGTACCAAGTTGCCATTCCTCAATTGATAAGTGGTCCAAGGATATGAATAGGCAGTTTTCAGAGAAAGAAATCAAAGCTATTAATAGCCATATGAAAAAAATGCTCTAAATTACAATAATTAGACATAGTCAAATTGGATAATTTTGAAGTAGCAATTCACACCCATCAGATTGACTAAGATAACAGTGAAGGAAAATGACAAATGCTGGAAGAAATGTAGTAATAGAGGCACACTAATGCACTGTTGGTAGAGCTGTGAACTAGCAATTTAGAATTATACCCAAATGGCTATTAAGCCATGCATACAATTTGATCCAGCAGCACTGCCAGCAGGTCTGTACCCCATAAGATCAAAGAAAGAAGAAAAGGATCTATATGTACAAAAATGTTTATAGCAGCAATTTTTGTGGTGGCAAAACATTGAAAACTGAAAGGATGTCCATTCATTGAGAAATGGCTGAACAAGCTGTGGTATTATGAATGTGATACCATAAGAAATGATGAAGGGGAAGGTTTTGGAAAACTCTGTATGAACTAATGCAAAGTTAAAGGGAGCAGAACTGAGAGAACAATATACACAGTAACAGCAATACTGTAAAGGTAATTACTTTAGACCCATATGTCCAAAAATATTTATAGCAGCTCTTTTAGTAGAGGCAAAGAATTGGAAATTGAGGGGAAGCCCATCAATTGGGGAATGGTTGAACAAGTTGTGGTATATGAATGCAATGGAATACTATTCTGCTATAAGAAATGATGAGCAGGCAGACTTCAGAAAAACCTGGAAAGACTTACCCAAACTGATACTAACTGAAGTGAGCAGAACCAGGCCAACATTGTACACAGGAACAGTAACATTATGATGATTAATTCTGATAGACTTAGCTCTTCTCAGCAACACACCGATCCAAGACAAATCTAAAAGACTCATGATGGAAAATGCTATCTACATCTGGAGAAAGAACTATGGAATCTGAATGGAGATCAAAGAATACTATTTTCACTTTTTTTTGTTTTTTTCTTGTATTGTTTTCCTTTTATTCTGATTTTTTCACAATACGACTAATGTGGGAATATGTTGAACATGATTGTACATGTTTAACCTATATCAGATTGCTTGCTGTCTTGGGGAGTATATCAGCAAGTATCCTGGCATACACAGGATGGTTTGCTGTACAAGTTCTTAGTTCTGCTTTTCTAAAAGGAAAGCAACTTTTGAGGGGTCAACAATTATCTTAATCAAATACATATATCATTCACTTAGTTCAATGGAAAAAAGTCAGTACCCTGAACTTCAGAGAAAATACAAGTAGAAAAATAAAGACCAACAGACAGGGCTTCCAATTGTCTGACCATAAGCAATACATACATCATAGATCAATAGACAGAGCCAACTGTCTAAGCCTTACATACATATCTAGTTACCAAAGAGAGAAGCACAAATATTTGGGTTTTCAAAGCAAGGGGACTCTTTAGTGGTAAGTCCCAAAGTAAAACTTCATCTTAGAGTATTTATACATTTTTCAGAGCAAGAGGGCATCCTCTGACCCAGTGCCTCAATAGAAATTAACAAAAGGTATTGAGACCTGTTAATGGACAGGGAAGATCTTTAATTAACTATTCCCCTTACCCACCACTGACCTTATATTAACATTATAGGGAGGAGAGGGGAGGGGAAAGAAAAGGGCATAGAGGGAAGAGAGAGAGAAAAATTTGGAACTCAAAATTTTACAAAAATGAATGTTGAAAACTATCTTTATATCTAATTGGAAAAAATAAAACATTATTAAGAAAAAAAGATAATTAACTTCAAGGACTTAGTAACTCTGACCAATCCAGTGACCCACCACAATTCCAAAGGATTCATGAAGAAACATCTATTCATCTCTAGACAGAGAACTGATAGACTTGAAGTACAGATTGAAACATTTTTTCTCTTTCTTTCTTTTCCTTTTTTTGGGAACATAATTAATTCGGAATTTTTTTTGCATGACTATACATGTTTGCAATAGGTCATGTTCTTCTTGCCTTCTTATTGGGAGGGGAAGGAGTAAAGAAAGGGAGGAATTTGGAACTGAAAAAAGAATAAAATAGTCTTTATGTTTAAAAGAAGAAATAAAAATAATTTTAAAATCAGTTAACAGAAAAAGAGAACTTGATACAAAACCCAATTAAGTTAGAACATTTGGAGAATATTTAGATGTAAAAGGAGGAAGTCAATAAATATATGAAGGAGAATAGTAGCTCTGGGCCTTTATCATGGCCAAAAGCAGAATCACTGCATCGGGACTGTACTACCTCAGAATACAATGTAGTATGTGAAAAAGCAGCAATGGTGCTTAACAATATGAAGTCCCAGGTTGCTTATTAGACCTAAGTAAACATGTTCTGGGCTTTGTCACAAAGATCCAAGTTCATATTTAAACACTCGCTAATTCTGTGACCCTGGGCAAGTAACTGGTTTGCCTCCGTTTCCTTCACTACAAAATGAGGATCATAACTGCACCGATCTCCTAGGACTGTTGTAAGGGGCAAACAAGCTAATATTTATAAAATGCTGGGTACAGTACCTGGCATATGGTAGGCGCTACATAAATATTGGCAACTATAATAGCTATAATGATGTGATGACCTATATTACATATTATTTCATATAACAATATTAATATACTACATCAACAAATAAATAATAATAAAATATTTCTATAAAAAGTTCTGAACCAATGCTTATTTTCTTCCTATTTCAGCTATAGCTGACTATAATAACTGACAGCACTGATGGGGCGATTTAAGGTTTGCAAAGTGCTTTGTGCACTCATCTCATCGGATCTCACACCAGCCCTATGAGGTACGGGGCTGCTATCATCCTTACTTACAAATGAAGGAACTGAAATGAAATAGGTTTAAATGGTTTGACTAGCTAAGACATTTATATGGTGCCTACCATATGCCAGGCGCTGTGCTAAGGGCTTTAACAAATATCTCATTTGACCCTCACAACAACCTTGGGAGATAGGTGCTACTTTATCTCCATTTTACAATGGAGGAAACTGAGCCAGAGGTTAAGTAACTTGCCCAGGGTAACACAACTACTAAGTACCCGAGGAAGGATTTAAACGGAAATCTTTCTGACTCCAAGCCTAGCGCTGTCTCCACTGTTCCAACTAGCTGTAATTTCGCCAACGTGGTCACCAACAAGGTAGATCAAAACTCTTCTACATATTCATAGATCTTTTATGAGCTGCTGTGGCTGAAAACAAATTTTCACAAAAAATAATAGCACACATCTATCGGGATGAATGGGAAGATTGGGATGTTGACGAGACACTGGTGAGGTGAAATTACGAAGAAATTATCCATCCATTCTAGAAACAAATGCGCAGAGCCCGTCGTGTTACAAATATTAGTAATATTAGAGAATAGCCTTTGAACTACCATGAGGATTATTACTGCATTGAGATCATTCTTTGTAAACCCTGCTTTACTGAGAGGGAGACTTTAAAAATTCCAAGACATGCTCATGACCTTGTTTTAATTAAATGCATGCTAGCTCAGACTTTTCACATTCATTACAGGCTTGCACATTCATTTTACTTACATCCTCTTTTGGCCAATAGGTAATAATAAATTTTTTCCTAAAAAAAAAGTTGCCAGCTGTAAGTGGAGGGGAGAGAAAAGACCTTCTGTTAAATTCAACCCATTAATTTTTGGTTGAACAGACAGGTCCATAAATTCAATTTACATGCAAGGACTGATCAGTAACTCTCCTTCTGTCACTATAGCACCAACCCTGAGAGCTGGGATTTGGCGAGAGAAGAAAATGACTTTGAGGTCTGTTAACTGCCATTTCCCTCACCCTGTTTCCCATTTGTCTGACCTTTAGACATTCTCTCTGCCTCAAATGCTGAGATTACACATTCCCAAAACATGATGCAATTTACAGGCAATTTAGAAAATTCTTCACCTTTTTGGCAGGAAATGTGCATGTTGAAGGCCAGGAGCAAGGGGAGAGGGAGTTTGCTAGCACTGCTGGGTGTAAATTTACTGGTAGATGGGAGCCTCAAGAATGATCCTGGTCCAACTCCTCTAGAATCTGTTTAACATGATTCAGGGCTAAGTAGAGTCATTAGAACAACACTAAGCAAACGTAAAGGTTACTGAATCCTAGAATCATAGAATGGTAAAACTAGAAAGTCCCTTAGAAATAATTTAGTCCTAGAATCACAGAATGTTAGAGCTGAAAGGGACTTTGGAGATTGATCATCTAATAATAAGCTCACCTTTATACCTAATACTTCAAAAGATTCATGATTTTTTCCCATGTATGCCCCTTTTATTCTGCACCAAAGTAGAGATTACAATATTTCCAAAGTTTAGTGTCACCTATGTTATTCATAAATTATGATTGGTGGTATTATTCAGATCTGTGATTAAAGGATGTACGGAATTCTCGGTGAGAAAACTACCAATGTAATTAGCAGCAACAGTTGTGCTGGTCTGAGAGTTGCCTTGGACACTAAGAGGTTAAAGTAGTTAAACAATGTCAAGACGGTCCATGTCAGAGCCTGGAACTGAATCTAGGTCTTCAAGACTCCCAGGGCAGCTCTCTATTTTACATGCCACTCCTTCTATTCTTAAAATTACATATTTTTAAAAAAATTAAAAGAATAAAATTCATTAGCTGGTGGCCAACCTTGTGATGGCTTTCCAAATTTATCACTTACGAGTGCAGCCTCTCTAGTGTCTACAGGAATCACAATGACATGAGACTTAAGTGAAAACCAGATTTATTACAAGAGAAATGAACATGCATGTGGAACCCAAAGAGTTCGTAGTTCTTATAGAAGTTTGCATATTTATGACAGTACAACGAAAGGAGGAGGAGAAAACCGGAAGGGGCATGGCATGGGAGAGGAAAGATGCAGCAACCCCTAAAAAGGAAGAACAAGGTAAGGCCAAAAGCCAAATTCTTTTCCCTTGGGAAATAGTGACGATAGTAGGGTCCGTTTATCTTCAAAATACCCAGTTGCACAAGCCATTTTTTCCCACCCTGGCACAAACTGTTTGGAGCCTGTCATGCCTTCCAAGGACACGCAAATTATGTCAACTGGAGTGGGGGGGGTGGGGGCCAGGGTTTGTTCTTGACGCATTCAGGGCTTCCTACATGCCCTGGGTCCAGTGTCTCTGGAAAATGTGGCAACTCAAAAAGACAAATTTTGGGGACCCCTTAACAGCTCTTAAAACTATTCAAAGCCTTTCCATCTTGGTAGGTAAACTCACATTTATATAGTGCTTTGTAGTTTACAAAGTACATCACAAAAACTCCAAGAAGAATCACCGAATGCTGCAATACACATATTACAGCTTAGGAAATGGTAGCTCAGAGCTAGTAAACCAGACATTCATAGGATCAGGTGCCAAAATGGACCTTTGGAATCACCTCATTTTATAAATAACTGAGGACCAGAGAGGGGAAGTATTATGGAGGCAATGAAAAGTTTAGATAAATTGTTCAAGGTTACAAAGAGAATAGATAGTAGAGCCAGGGTTCAAATCAGCTTGGACTAATTATTTAAATTCAAATGCCCATTCTGCTATTCCATGCTGTCATATTGAATCTATATCTCTTAAACTTTAGGCTCAATGTTCTTCCCACTATATATAATGCAACTATCTTATTTTATAGATGAAGAATCTGAGGCCCAGAGAAGTGTCCTATATAATATAGACTCCCAGGGTCTTTCTACCTTCAGAGGGGCTGAAGAGAGGCTGGCATCACATATCTTCTCTCTTGAAGCTAAAAGCCATAAAAACCTGAAGAGCCTGGACCTCTCTTCTTTCTCAATCTCATTATATCCTGCCCCTCAAGTTAGTTGGGACATTAATCTCCGCTAGTGACAAAGCCCCATACCAATGGGTTTTGGGGGCTCAGTTTACATCCTATTCCTTGAAGATGACTGCCTATGGCTGGATCTAGAATGCTCTCTCTTCTCTGTCTCTTAGTTTCCCTGGCTTCCTTCAACACTCAGATCAAATTCCACTTTCTGAAGGTCTTTTTCAGTCTAACTACTAATTCCATCTTCTCTAAGAAAAATACCTTCCTTCTATCTACTTCTGTGACATGCATCCCATGTATGTCTATCAACAGTCTCCTCTATTACAATGAGAGCTCCCTGAGGACCAGGACCATTTTTTATGTTTCTTTGTTATCATCAGTGATTAACACAATACCTGTCATATAGTAAATGATTAATAAATGTTTTTTGACTAAGGAATTAGTTGATTGTCCTGTTTTATTCTGCCTTGGTGAGACAACATCTGGTGTACTATACAAAATTTGGGAGCTATGTTTTAGGATGAATATTGATAAGTTGGAGGAGGTCCAGGGGGTCCTAGGATGGTGAAGACAATGCCATATGAGGATATGCTGAAGGAACTCAATATGTTTAATCCAGAGAAGACTCAGGGAGAATATGATGGCAATCTTCAAGCAACTAAAGGTTTGGTACATGGGAGTACATAGACTTTTTCTGCTTAGTCCCAAAGCAGAGGGTAGAGAGTACAGAAGGATTTAAAATTGATGTAAGAAAAAAAAAACAACCTCCTGACGCGAGTTATCCCAAAATTGAAATAAATTATTTCATAAGCTAGTGGAATGCTCCTGTGAATTCTTCAAGCAAAGGACGGATGAATGCAATACTAAGAAGATAAAGTTTTGTGGATTTTTTAAGTTTGCAAAGCACTTTAGATACACTGCCTCTTTTGAGCATCACAATAACTTTGTGAATCCTCATTTTATGAAACAAATAAACAAACTAAGGTTTAGAGAGATTGTCGGTGATACGTAGAGAGAAAGTGCCAGAGGTAGGATTACCACACGGTTCTTGACTCCAAGGCTTAAACCTCTCTTCCACCCTGCTTCTTGTCAGGGCTATTGAGAGGGATCCTTTTTCATATATGGTTTGGATTGGATGACCATATTGCGACCAGTGACTTGGATAAAAGTACAGAAGGGAGGGAGCAAGCATTTATTAACGCTTATTCTATGAATCAGGTAGTCAACCGGAGGCAGGCCGGAAGATCTAATCTCAATTCAATTCAAATCTCACCCTCAAACACCTACTAGCTATGTAATCCAGGGCAAGTCATTTAACCCGTCTGCCTTAATTTCTTTATCTGTAAATGGGGATAGTAACAACCCTACTTCCCAGGGCTATGGGGATCAAATAAGATAAAAGGACAGTGCCCGGCACATATTAAGGGCTCTACGATTGTTAGCTATTGTGTGTAAGGAACTTAGCACAGTGCCTAGCACATAGTATGCTCTTTAATAACCGTTTGCTTCCTTCCTCCCATTCTCAGATCTCGGCTGAAGGGCCTTTCCTGGTGCTGTTTCTCCTCCCATGCAAACCTCTCCACCTCCCCTCCACCCCCAAGGTTCTCTACATCCTCCCACCTTTCTATCAACCACCTTCTTTACTCTGAGAGGCGAAAGGCCTGCCTCCGACTCTTCCGGGCTGCATGACCTGAGTCAGTTAAGCTCAGAGGGGCCAGCCGGCATTCCCAGAGCGGTTTCCTCTAACAGTGAAATTACAAGTCCAGTTCCTGCAGTTTCCATATCCCCAGGGCTGAGCATGGTGCCTGGTACACAGTAGGCACTTAATACATGCTTGTTCACCAGCTGGATTCGAATCCCCTGCTGTGAAGGCACCGCCCCTCTGTGTAAACAGAACATTTTAGGAGATTATCTCTGGCGGTCCCTTTCGGGTCTAAGATCCTACGATCTTTGTCTATAAAACGCGAAGAACAATCTTGACCACTTTCCTCACAGGGTTACTAAGAAGGCGCTTTTGATGGCCTTGACGTCATACACAAATGCGAACTGCTATTGTATTTCTTCCATTATCTTATCCCGGGAGCAGGCGTCCAGCATCACCTGAAGGAGGAACCTAAAGAAGCGGAACAAGAGACGGAACCCTAAGTCCCGGGCTTCGAAGGAAAGGCGGGTAAAGAACCCAGCACCACCCAGAACGGAGGCTGCTCCGGCTCCCAACCCTGGCGGGGCCCGGGGGCTCCAGCTCAAACAATCGCCTTTTCCAGGTGAGAAGAGGAAACCTCTCTGCTACACGAATGCGGAGTACGGAGAAGGACGCCTCCGCAGTCAACGAGCATTCCCCTCTGACCCTCGCTACTTCCGGTGCCCATCTGGGCTCCCGGGCTGTCGTCAGTGGCTCCCTTCCGGTTGAATGCTCCAGTTCCCGTGCGCCCCGCCCCTCGCCCCGGTCCTCTTCCTGTCGACGAGATTTGGAGTGCTCTCGCGAGAGCTCTCCCTCTTCCTAGGCCGGCGCTCCTCGAGGTGGGTGAGCGGTCTCCTGCTTCCCGGGCCTAGGTCTTCCTTCTTGGCCCTTACTGCCTTGAATACCGCTCCGAAGTCGGCGTTAAAGCGGGGGGCCCGCCTGCTGGGATGGGGATACAGCGGATTGCCCCGTTCGGGGCCGCGGATGGCCTCGCCGGGAGACTTTGCAGGCCGGGGGCAGCCCGGCGGGGGTGGGGGGGGGGGTTGGGCGCTCGCGCTCGGGGCAGTTGCGCCCCGCCCGCTTGGTGTCCCGCGTGGCGGCGTGGGGCGGGGGCCGGGGCCGCGGGAGGGAGAGGGCCGCGCTCCGTCGTAAAGCCGGTCTGTGCTGTGCTTTACAGGCGGTGCCATGTTCAGCTCCAGCGCCAAGATCGTGAAGCCCAATGGCGAGAAACCAGACGAGTTCGAGTCTGGCATTTCACAGGTGGGTTCGTTTGGGGTCCTTGGCAGGTGGTCCCCTCGGCCCCTGTCTGAGGGTCCCTCCCCCCTTGGGGCACAGGGTCACTGACTGGATGTAGAGCTGGAAGATTATCCTTAGTTACAAAACAATCTCAGAAATAGGGGAAGGGGGCGAGCGGAGGCTTGAACGGCCCCTGGGTTTCTCAGTACCTCTGGGTCATTCATAGTAAGCACTTAATTAGTACTTGGTGGACTGATTGCAAATCCAGGGGGCTTCCTGCTGTGCCACTTACTGACAATCGGGCCTCAGAGGAGGGAAAAAAGTTAGGGTCAAGTCTGCAGGCATTTGAGCTTTTATGTGCAGCCCACTAAGTGGATCCCCTCTCTTAGGCCATGCCCTCTAGGAATAGAGGGTGGGTTGGAGATCATTAGAGAGGGAACTACTAGCTGTAAGGGGGGATGTGTAGGATTTGTTGCAGAATGTTGGATTTGAGCTGAGACACGAAGGACCTTACAGAAAGGAAGCCCCTCATTTTACAGGTAAGGAAACTGAGGCCCTCCGAGGGGAAGGAGCTCTTGTACACAGGTAGTATGTAGCATGGGGTGCTTGAACCAGCTAGTTCTATCTCCAAACCCAGGGTGCTAGCTGGTAACGATCAGGACACGTGGAGCTGGTGTCAGTGCAGAGAGGGAAAGAAAAGCTCAGAGGGCTAATACCTTGACCCAGATTCTGCTTGTATTAAGTTTGTGCACAGTTCATGATAACTTTTTGGTGTCTGGAAAGAGGGAATCCTTGTTTTCAGACTCTCACTGTGCAGCAAAATAATGAGATTTGTATTTAATTCCCATTTTTTTTCAGGCTTTATTGGAGTTGGAGATGAACTCTGATTTAAAGGCTCAGTTAAGAGAACTGAATATCACAGCAGCTAAGGTAAAAAAGAAACTTTAATTTTGATCTTTGTGGTTTGGAGGTGTGTGGGTGAAGATGAGCGTATACTTGTAAATTTGTCCCAACGAGTAACTGGACCTCTTTTACTACTAACTTATTCAATTACTAGGTTTTAACTTCGAAAAGTTTTGTCAACATTTTTCAAGAGATAGAGCTATGTCATTAGGTAGGTTGAAATACATCCAGATTATAGGAAATGGAGTGTTGGTGTTGGAAACTCATGAGTTGTAGCAATAAAATGTAAAATCCATTATGTTGTCCATTTTGGGCCATTGTAAATCTCAGATCACTTTTGGTTAGTTTTTCTAGGAGCTTCCTTCCCCCCTTGTTAAATGATAGTGAATTTCTACTCAGGTTCAGGAGAATGGAAGAGGGTCCCAAGCAAAATGCAAGCAAACTTTCTAGTTTGTTTTTTTTTACCTTGGAGAGAGTGCCACCCTAGTCACCCAGTCTGGAAAACCTAAGGGTCATCCTTGATTCCTTGGTTTCTCATCCCCCATATCCAATCTCTTGCCAAAGCCTGTTGTGTTTACCTTTGTAACATCTTGCTTATGCTACCCTTTCTGTCCTTTGACACTGACACTACACTGGTGAAGACCCTCATCATCTTACACTTGAATAGTAACCTGCTGTTTGGTCTCCTGGTCACAATTCTTTCCCCTCTCAAATCCATCTACATGTCATGTCACTGCCCTACTCAGCAAACTCTAGTGGCTTGCCATCATCTTCAGGATCAAATATAAAATCCTATTTGTTCAGAGTCCTTCATAGCTTGACTCTTTTCCCTACCTTTGTAATCTTCCACCCCTCCCCGCTGGGTACTCTTTAGTCCATTGACAATGACCTATTCACCCAAATAAGATAACTCATTTTCCAACTCCCAGGCATCTGACATGCCTGGATTGCTCTCCCTCCTAGCTTCTCTGGCCTTATACAGGTTCCAGCTAAAATTATACCTTCTATAAGAAGCCTTTGTTGATCCTTCCTAATTCTTGTGCCTTCCTTCTGTTGATTATTTCAGATTTATCCTGGACATAGTTTCTTGTGAATGTTATTTGATTAGACTGAGGTCCTTGAACAGGGATGTCTTTTGCCTGTATATCCCTAGCACCTAGTTCAGTTGTTGGCACATCACACTTGCTTAATAAATGTTTGGAAATATTGTGGGAAGAGAAAATTCACAGTGCATATTGATTTAATGGTTTTACAGCCATATGTAGCTATAACTAGTAGGATGTTAGGTGCATGTCAACTAGTCATTGACATGGTTGAGACTTGGATTTAAAGGTTTTTTTTTTAGTTGGATCTACTAGACTTAGAAAATTTATCTCATGTTAGTGGCAGAGAAAAGGTACTATGGAAATTTAAGTATGTTGCCATAAAAATGAATGTTAGTCTTAGAAATGAAAGTTAAGAATTTGATCTAGGACAATTTGTTGTTTTTTATTTTTTTAATATAAAGTGGAGGTAAAATGGCTAGTCACTATGAACTTACAATGTGTTTTGCTCAACTACTAATTCTGCAATACATAGAAAGGTTCAATGTTGATGGATGGTAGACATAAACAAAAAATAGAATTATGTCTCTATGTATATGTGTGTGTATAGACACACACACACACACAAATGGAGGATTCATGACTGTAAACAAATAGTAATTAAACTAGAACCAGAAGAGAAGTATTCTATTATGTTACAGTCTACTTAGTTACAACAGATACAGTATAATGAAAAATAAGAGATTGGAGAAACTGGAGTAAATATTTAAAACATGCTATCTGAAAATTGACATTTATATAGCACTTTGTGTAACTATATATGTTACACTATTTTTTCCTCATGACAACCCTTTCAGATTAAGTAGTTTCATTAGTATCTCCATTTTACTGATATATGGAAGGGGGGGCGTGTTAGGATTCAGGTGACTTGTGCATCAGCATACAAGTAGTTTAAATGGAGCTGTGCCCTGAGTGTATGGCCAACTCTTGTAAAAAGTAAAAATACTCACCTGTAAAGTTAATTTTCATTCGTTTCACAATGGATAAATGAGCAGAAGGTATAAGCAGACAGCCTTTGGAAGAAGAAACATTATTAAACCGGTTGGAAAACGTTCTACCTTGTTAATAATCAGAGGTGCATATTAAAACAACTTTGAGATAAGTTGTGCTGGTTTTTGAGTCAGTGGAGTGAGTTGATAAATTAGCTACATGATTCAATTTTTTTCATTACTAGGAAATTGAAGTTGGTGGTGGCAGAAAAGCTATCATCATTTTTGTTCCAGTTCCTCAGCTAAAATCTTTTCAGAAGATCCAAGTACGACTGGTTCGTGAATTGGAGAAAAAATTCAGTGGCAAACATGTGGTCTTTATTGCTCAGGTAAATACTACCATGTCAGATCTTTAAAATTTTCCTAGGAAGGTTGATTTTTAGGATAATAATTTTAAAATGGGATCATTTAAGCATGTGGGAGAAGTCATTCTGGATTAGGGATGTGTAGGGGAAAGTCATTTGCCCATTTGAGTTATCTCTTGAAATATTAAAGTGTATCATAATTTTTCAGAAGAGCTTGAGACAAATAGCATTGATTAAAAATTGCTTTTATTGAATAAGCAAGGGGAAAAAGTCAAGTTCTTGAAGGTATTATAGACTATTATTTAGAGAATTCTGGGCCTATTCTTTGAAAAGCACTGATCCCTGTGGATGGTGAAGAATGTTACTTTGGAAAAATGATTAAATAGGAATATGTGGTGTGTTTGGAAGCCTGGGTTTTGACAGGTCACCTGGGGGGATAGTAATGAGGTAGCAAAGATCAGGTCTCAGGTTTAAAACTAAGGTTTAAGGGACTATAAAATGCTATTTTTAAAAGAGACAAGACCTAGCAGTGTTGGTCTATATCTCAGAGGAAAATAAAATTGAAAGAAGGTAAGTGATGGGATTTTGTTTTGTAAGCAACACTGAAAACCACATACAAATATGAAGTAACTGAAGAAAATGTTTTTAATTAGCCATATTTTTGAAACATATCTCAGAATTTAAATTGTAGAAGTAAGTTTATTAGACGTGTGATTTGGAGTGGAGCAGGGGTAGAGATACATATTTATTTAATTTGGAAAATTTTTCATAGTTCTTGGAATTAGACATTCTTTTTCAAACAGGCTGTTTTCTGCTAGTGTTTTTTGTACCTGGTTGGGAAAGATGGTTTGTACTTTATGTTAACCTGAAGGTTTTTTTAAATGCAAGGGTTCCGTACTGTGAAACTGCAAACCAAGGATCATAAGATGGGGTTGCTCTGGATTTTATCTGGTATTTTCAAAAATTCATATTTTACAAGATCTGAATTTCTTTGCCCTTTGAAACTCATTTGTACCTATATAGTACATGCATAATAACAAAATTAAGGGGTGATAGTAAACTTTGCCAATTTCCACAGTATATTTTATTTCTTCAGTAACGAAGCACTATAATCTTTGTTACAGAGGAGAATTCTCCCTAAGCCAACAAGAAAAAGCCGTACAAAAAATAAGCAAAAGCGTCCCAGGAGGTGAGTATACCTTATTAGCTCCTTAGGAGTTGTAGAACTATAATATTTAACTGGATAGAAATGGTAATTTAGCAGAGCCAAATTTATAGGCTTTGAAAAAAAGGATGTTCAGGATATTTTACACAGGACCATTTTTATCTGGTTTAAGTACTGAGTATGTTCACTTACCACCCACCTTCCAGAAATTTACCTTGAGTAGAGCACAGTTTATAGGGATGTTATTTTTCTCTTTAAGAAAATTTCATTTTAGAGTGAGGTACATTCATACTAACACATTCCATAACTAGTTTTCATTTGCTTAAAAATACTTGTGATCAATTATAAAGGGTTTTTAAATGTTTAGGTAGTAATATGCTAAATGATTCTTGCTTGAAGATGCTATAAGGAGAGAATACCTGGAGTCTAGAGACCTAGATTTGAATTTCAGTTGATAATTAATTTTGTGACCTTGGGAAACCCACATTCTTAAAAAGGCTACCTTTTTCCATGTTGCTTACCAAGTTGTTAGGAAAATAGTTTATAACCCTTGAAATGCTATAGAAACCTGACTTACAATCCTATTGTTGCCTTTCATTATCTTTATAATTTTTGTATTTAATGCTTACATTATTCTTTTTTTCTGTCTTGTTGGCCAGCTTAAACTAAAAACAACATCCAAAATGTGGGATGAAGTGAGTACACAGTAATCCCACATGTGGTACCATAAAACACATTTTAATTTTCTTTATATGGGAATGGTGGAACCTGGTATGGTTAGGGAAACAGACACCATTTAAATAGTATTGTACAGATGGAAAGCACCTTTAAGATAACCTAGTGTGTTATTAACTTCCATATTTTAATTTATAAAAAGGTAAATTGGGGCATAGGTAATGAACTTACTAGATAATAGTTAACATTTATGCAGTACTTTTGCAAAGGCCTTTACATAGTAATCCTCACAATCAGACCTATGAGGTAGTCTTTATGGGTTTTTCATTTTGTACAGTAGGTCCCAGGAGGTTGTTTGTCTTATTAAGTCAGTTAGGATTTGTCCCCAGTTGTTTTGTGACTCCAATCCAGCACTGCCCTGTGGTACTACATTTAAAACCTTGGGAGACAGAAGTGAGGTTGACACAGCCGGAAGGATTATGGGAGGAACCATGAGGAAGGAACAAGGGAGTCAGTAACAAAGGAGAAAGGTTTCTGAGCTACATTCAGGGCGCAGGTGAGTTTATGACATCAATCCTAGTCAAGCCTGGTTTTGTGATTTTTCTTTAATAATAGGCAGAAGTAGATGGTGGATGAACCACATTTGGAAACTGGCTTAGAAAGGTTCAAGGGGGCAACGTATTGTAAGATGAGGTGTCAGAAAGTATCTAACATATTCATTACTAGATAGAATAGAGAGAAGTTGGGAGAAATTGTTAGGGTCACATTAAGTATGAAGCAGCAAGGCATCACCAAGCATAGGTTTGGAGCTGGAAGAGAAATTGGAGATAATTCTGTTTAATCACTTATTTTAGACATGAGGAGGGTTGAGTGACTTGACCCTAAGTGACACCTTTGATTTTAAAAGTATTTCCATATTTCCACACTGTTTTAAGGTGAGGTTATTGTGTTTGTGGGAAAAGTCACTGCAGTTGAGGAGCTCTTAAGAATTGTGTAGTAAGTGTATTAGGCAAATGAGTATGAATTACTTCAGATTGTATTGGGACTAGTTGGAGAGGAAAATCATAATGCCAATTGCAGAGTGTTCTAAAGGTTAGTAAAGTAGGGTCAGATTACAATAAAAACATTAAGAAATTTGTTATCTAATGGTAAGGTTGCATTACTATGAAGAGAACTCAACATGGAATTGAAGCATAGTGTTATGGGGAAATAGTTTTGGAAAGGCATTTGTTATGTTTTATGAAGTGTTTTGTTAGATTCTTGTATTCAAATGAGAAGTGAAATCTTGAAAAGAAGAAAGAAATTCACACATACCTTAGAGTATTTTGTAAAAGGCTAGTTTATATCAGTACAGTGAAAATCATCAGTGAGGTGAGGTTAGAACCAAAGTTAACTGAGGTAATTGCTCTGTAGCAGATATGGTCTAGAAAACCTAAATGTATTAAGGTGTGCTGTGGTCTGGTAAAGTGTGTTGGACTAACCTGACTTGATCCAATTTAGAATTTCCTAGTAGGTAGGACCTTTCATTATTGACTCTTAAGAGACATGGATGGAAAAAGGAGTAGGAGTGCTTCATTTACTTTATACCAAAAGGACATTTTAGCAAGGTTGGGGCATCTTGTTGCTCTGTCCATTTTGTCAGGATGGAAGTTAAAAAATTTGCTTTTCTCTCCCCCCCGAAAATGGATTTTTCCTGTAAGAATTAGGTCATTCAAAACAAATGTTAATTTTTTTTATTTTGGCTTTGTTTTGAAAATGTTAACAGTAGTTTGCTTTTTTAATTGGTCATGTAAGAAACCTAAAATATGTTCATGCTGTTTGGTAGTAACTGGTTCCTTTGGTATTTGGTAGTAATTGGCTCAGTCAACAAGCACTTAAGTACTTGATGTATACCTTTGGCTATGTAGGCACTGAACATGGTACGACTAAAATAAAACTGCATTCCCTCAGGAAACTTATCTTCCACCAGTGGAAACCAGTATGTAGACATAAAAAAATTTTATACAAAGTAAATGCAAGATAATTTGGCCAGAAGAGAAACAACTAAGAGATGAGGAAGTGTCGTGTAGGTGGTGTCCCTTAGATAAGTTTTGAAGGATTCTTGGGTTTCTGGGGGGTGGAAATAAAGAGAAGGAACACATTTTAGGTTTGGGGGACAGTCTGCAAAGTCAAGATTGCAGGAGATTTGTGTAAGAAACAGCACGATTTGGCTAGAACATGAAGTGATTGAAGGAGGGGAGTGCTGTGTATGTATTAAGCCTGGAAAGGAGAGTAGGAGTTGGTTTTATTTTAAAAGCAAGAGGGAGTCACTGGAGTTTTTTTTTTAAGCACTAGCATCATGTGATCAGAACTATGTACTTGGGGGATGTCTCTTGGAGAGTGGAGTGTATTGGGGGAGAGGGGTTTGAGATACAGGCCAAGTAGGAGGCTGCTGCAATGATTTGGGTATAAAAAGTGGTAGATGAGAATGGTGGTCATCATGACTAAAGGAAATGGATATGAACGTTATAGTTGAGATAGGGTTGACAAGACTTAAGCAACTGATTGGATATGTGAAAGCGAGGAATCAAAGGTGACTGAATTGGTGGAGCTGGTTGATTGGCAAGATGGTGGTATCACTGACAGAAATAGGGCAAATGAGTCCTGCTTTAAATGTGTTGGATTTAAAATGTTTACAGGGTGTTTGGAAATGTCCACTGGAGAATTGTCATAAGGATGGAGACTACATAGGTTTATACAGCAGGTGGTGTATGTGTATATAAAGAGATCTCTATTAAATAACGTCATTTGCCCAGAGTTTATCATTGAACCCAATGCATTCTAGTGCAGATTGAATAGGTAATGAGTAAATTCGTGGTACACATTTCTGTTAACTTTGAGACATGCAAAAATACGTCTGGATAGCGGAAAATTTCTTTGAGTAACATTTGGGTTTTGATCTAACTTAATTTGAATTGAGTTCTAAGTGATCGAAGTATTAAAGATACTAAAAAGGTTAATTCTGATGATGGTGTCTAACATGGGTTGGATGCTCATGGCTAGAAGACTAGTGAGAAATTTTTGTAAAAATGTCTAAGAAAGGTAATCAGTTAATAGTTTATGCTTATTTGTCTGATCTTTGTGGTGAACCTAATCTTTTGGAAGTTTTTCAGATGTTTTCAAAAGCACATGGTCTTTGCACAACACTGGGAGAACATTAAACTCCAGGCATCTTTATATAATTTATGTTCTGTGCCATCCACATTTAACTTTAGGGTGCTCTAGGGCCTTTGAAACAATTACAGGTTAATTTCAGTGGTTGTTTGAGTTCTAGCATATTTATTATTTCTTGTGGTAGTTGGAAATTAGAAGGTACTGTTATTACTAGTGATATTAGTCATATAGGAGTCCTATATTTGAAATGTTGATTGGGAGCTGCTAGCATACATATAAGTCTGTACCTACTGTAGGGATCATACCAGGCAGAGGAAATGGAATTAAGGTAAATAATTGAGAGGCATGTGATTAAAGGTTTTGTATTAGGTAGTGAGTAATTTTGACAAATAGGTTGGGACCTTATTATGGAACACTGAGTAACAGGCTGAGGAGATGGATAAGTCTGAGAGCCTTTTTAGTATATATGCCTAGGATCACAGATTTAAAACTGGAAGGGATCCCTTTAAATCGTCTAGTCCATCTACTTCATTGTAATAGGTGAGGAGACTAAGACCCAGAGAGGTTTTTGTGACTTTTCCTAAGTCACATAGCTAGTGATCAAACCAGTGTCCCTTGAGTTCTCATCCTGTGTTCTCTCCATTACACAATTCAGCATGACCAAAATTGCTACTGTACATCTCGGAGTTGTATAGGGAAGCATCAGATCATTTGTTTGCTGTGGTATTTGAGAGACAGAAATCCAGTAACAACGTGTAGAATCAGGAACTACAATTAAAATATGGTACTGTCAGCTGCCATTTGTGGTATTACTTTTAGGAAACAAAAGGGGAGGCAATGTACTGAAGAAGACTTGATTTGGAGTTAAGAGAACTTGGGTTCACATCCTGCCCTTCATCCATGTAACTTTGGGCAACTCACTTGACTTTTATGGGCCTCATTTCCTGTAAAATAAGGTTTTTGAACTAATTGGCCTATTTCTAGCTTTAAATATATGATCCTAAGGTAAATTGTATGAATTTTAAATTCAGGGTCATGTCTGAGTGATTGGAGTAGGAAGACTGATTTGTTTATTGATTTGCATTTTCCTGTGTAAGAGTGCTTACATAGATTTTCAGACAGTTGTCAAAAAAACCTTTCAAATATTTATTATTGATTTATTTTTTTTCCTCTTAAATACCCTTTGTGCTATAGAAGGGAAGTGAGGATTTGGTTGTATTCTTTGGAAACCTGGAAAAATTCATCACTAATTTAACACCCTCTTAGATGGAATACAGTTTTATTGTTTATTGGTATGGCATGATTTTTGTCAGTTAAGTTTTATAATCTATAGTTTTCTGTTTAAATGTCACTGGGTTTTGTTAGACTGTATGTTCTGAAAAAGTTAACAGAGTATGAAATACCTGAACATGACAAAGAAATTTTATAGGGTATTAAATGGAAAAGCCTCATATTCACTTGCATGCATGATGATTCTATAAAACATATGGAAGAAACTGTCTTTATCAAATGCACTTTATACAATTAAATCTTATGGACTTGTGGGTAAAGGTATTTTTCATACAGTTTAACTGCCTTAAGAATAAGACTTAAAATCACATTATGATGAATGGAGATGTAAAATACATACTTAATGCAAAAATAATGCACCTTTGTTATAATTTATAAAGATAGTATGTTGAAATGATTTAATCTAATTAAAAAGTTGAACCTGGCTTGTTGGGGTTTGTAGTACTTGAGTAACATATAACTCAATCCACTAATACAAATCAGAACTTTAATTGCTGCAATCAAAAATTCACTTTGTGACCATCCCTAGGTCTGTCTTGGGGTTCTGGCTTAAAGTGTTTACAACTTAGTTTGCTAAAGCTTATTGTTTCACTGGTACAGCCAAGTATGTAGTGTCCCTGCACCTTTATGTTTCTCTATGGTAAAATTATTTTCTTACTATTGATTGCTCCATTGAAAAACCTCTGGTTCATTATTTAACTGTTTTAATGTGTGTGGATGTCAGTTCACCAAGGCATAATGAGTTCAATTGATATTGTAACTTTGTCCTTTAGCCGTACTCTAACTGCTGTGCATGATGCAATTCTTGAAGACCTTGTCTTTCCAAGTGAAATTGTTGGCAAGAGAATCCGTGTGAAACTAGATGGCAGCAGACTCATAAAGGTCCATTTGGATAAGGCACAGCAGAACAATGTGGAGCACAAGGTAACGTAGGTTAGGGTTAGTTTGTTCTCATCCTGTGTTCTCTCTATTACACAATTCAGCATGACCAAAATTGCTGCTGTACATCTGGGAGTTGTATAAGGAAGGATCAGATCATTTGCTTGCTGTGGTATTTGAGAGACAGGACTCCAGTAGTAACGTATAGAATCAGGAACTACAATTAAAATACGGTACTGTCAGCTGCCAGTTTGTTAGGGTTAGTTTGACTTGATATTAATCTTTTATCTTAAAATACCTTGGGCATGAACTTTTTATACTGTAAGCCAAACTCCAGACTGGTTTAACTTAACCTTGAATTGACTGATTTTTCTCTGAATAAAAAGTTGCCTTATTTTATAGTCAAGTTTTCATTTGTTGTGGGCTTAGGTTTATGATATTTTTACTTGTGTTTTCTTGACGAGGTTGCTCTTTAAAAGGGAGCACTTCAAGGAAGAGATTATTTTCATTGAAGTGATTAATTTGAAACTGAAGCCTTGTTCTTTTGCGCTCTACTTGTCACTCATGTATTTTAAGGACACAGCTTTTAAGATGCAAAGTTGGCTTTCTGAGAGAGTCAAGGTCAGTGTTTCTGAAATTTTTTATGCATGGTGGTGAATCCTCAAGAAATAAAAACACTTGTGTGATGGCAGATGTCATCAGTGAGTGCCTTGCCTTGTCCAGTTTGACAGGTGAAAGAATTAGGTAGAAGTGTTTTGAACTTGAGTCACATATTACAAATATGAGACTTGAAATTCTCCAGTTTCAACACCCAGAGTTGACTGTCATAGTTATGTCCATGTGTTACAGGACCCTATATAGGGAGTGTATATATAGTATTATAATGGGGCGTAGAATATTTCATGATAAGTTTGCTTTCAGTTAATACTCTTCTAGGAATTGTTCTCTATATTCCTCTAACTCACACAACTCAGTTTTATGAATCATTCTTTGTTAAACTGTTGAAACATGGAATGAAAGTGTTATGTTGTCATTTTTTCCTTACAGGTAGAAACGTTTTCTGGCGTTTATAAGAAGCTGACAGGCAAAGATGTTAATTTTGAATTCCCAGAGTTCCAGCTGTAAATGCAGAAGTGATTAAATAAAAGTCCATTGTTCATAACCTTGTCTCCAATTGTTTCTCCAAAATTACACAAGCAGCAGCACAGTTATCTATATTAATAACCTCACATAGGTCATGAGACCGCATTCAAATTGCAGAACGTTGTAATGATTGAAATTAAGTGTGATTTTCTACATGAGAATTTTAAACAGGAAGGTGATCTCAGGTGAAGTACCTTGAAGTACTCATGCAGGAAAATTGGCAGTGTTTCTCAGAACATTGGTATCTTTGTTGGCATCAGGAGAATACAAATTAAGGATTCCGGAGCACTTGAAGTGAAGTTGCACATTTATGTAGTTGTCTGCATTATGATAAATGAGGGACATGTAATTTCAAGTGTATCTTAATCTAGTAGTGTTATTATCTTCAGATTAAAAGGCCTACTAAGTTAGTACTAAACTACTAGTATTACTAAAACTATTTAGTTTTATAACATTTATAGTTAAAATCCATGCCATTTTGGATAGACAAGTCCCTTAGTAGGAATCAGCCTTGTGAGGAAAGGGGGAACAAGTTTTAGAATAAAGTATATCCTGAAACATAAATGATCTTTTGAAGAAACTAATTAATGGTCATGGTTTAAAATTTTTCTTCTGTCTCTAAGAGCTTTTGTGCCACCTTCGCTAGAGGAAAAGAAATTCGTTTCATCACTAGTACTCTGAACCAAGCTTATGGTTGCTTTTAAGCCAGTTCTGATGTCTTGGTGTTTTCAGGTCTATTGTCATGCTTGGAAGGCAAAATGATGTGACAATGTTTCAGTCTCTGTGTAAGTGGGCAAGTAACAACTGAACCTCAGCTTACTTTATAAAATGAAAGGGTTAGATAAGACAACCTTAAACAAAAGGCCCTTCTACATGGAAACATAGTATCCTATGGTTGTGTATATTCTTGAGGGAGCATTTTTAATTCTTAATCAGTTCATTCAGGTCTTGAGGGTTCTCTGAATTACTCATTTAATTATTCTTGTGTGTTATAATAGTGCATTACATTTGGTATAATCTGCCCTTGAATTTTTAGGAGTTCTGTAAATTACTGGAAATAAAGTTGAGTTTCATCTTAACCATCTTGATTCTTAGGGAGATCAAAGGCTGAGTGGCAATTCATGTCTTCAAAGAACTCAGTTCAGTCTAGGAATGTCATATATATATATAATGTGTATATGTATTTACATACATACAATATGCCCGGAAAACGTGAAGAAAATTACATATATATATATATATATATATATATATATCATAATTCCTTATAAACTAAGTTCATAGAATCACACAGCTGTTAAATGTTGAGAGGGTTATAAACGTAATTGGTTCACTAATGAGAGCTAGGATCTGATCCTAGGTCCTGTAACGAAATCCCAACGTGCCTGGATTGCTTGGCTTGATTACATTTCTTGCTGAATTTTAGTCATTTTTAAAGGGAAAATTGGTAAGATACCAAAGATTAATTTTTATTATTTAGCTATGGTCCAGGTAGCAATTACACAGCTATGTGTATGTCTATCACCAAGTTCCCTGAATTAATTACCAATCAACAATGATTACCTTCCATATATTATTATTCAGGAGGTTGGGGTAGCCTCATTTTTAAGCTTCATTTTCTCTCATTCAGAGGCAAGTTTTAGATTTTTAAAAATAATTAGTGTCATATGCATACCAAGAAAATGACAAAGGATCAAAAAGTTTTTTAAGCTTTAAAATTTAAAACCACAATAAGATTTTTTGGAACTCCCTATGTACAATGACTAGAATGAAATAAATGGTCACAACAATTCTAAGGCCTTGTACTTTAAGGACTTTTTAGATAAGTTCCTCTCAAGAATATATGATCAACCCTAAAACCTGCGTTCTGGATATAAGTTATGTTTGCTTACAAACATCCAGATTGAGGTGCCAGTTTGAGTGGGTAGTTCTCTCCCAACCCCCAATGAATTAGGCCTCTGCCCAGACAAGTTTTTACAAAGGTAAAACTTAATTTTTAAGTACTTCACATTGGTAGTGTGGAAAGAATATTGGACTTGGGAGAGTAAGGGAGAAAATGAGATCAAGATGAATACTAGACAAAAAATGAAAGCCCTTTTATTATACCACTTCTGTCTTTTCACAGCTGCTTTTGAGAAAGGGTCTCATTTTTTAAAATTTTTATTTCTTATTCTGAATTCAAGTACTAAAGACCATTTTAAGACAGCAGAACTTGAAAAGGAATCAATATGAAATCTTTACAAAATAATGCTTTATAACTAGGCACTGTAGTAAGTGCTGGCTTTAGAAATAGACAGCTAGGTAGAACTGTAGATAGAGTCGAGAAGATTCAACTTAATTTCAAATCTGGTGATAGATACTAGCTGTGTGAGCCTGGGTAAGTCACTAACCCTGTGTACTTCAGTTTCCTCATCTGTAAGACTGGCTGGAGAAGGAATTGGCAAGCTACTCCCATATCCTGGCCAAGAAAATACTTAAAAGGAGTCACTAAGAGTCAGACATAATTGAAAACATTTACATACAGAGACTGAGTCAGAGAATTCATTTTACAAGAGGTTCCAAAAGTCAGTGCTTTTTAAAGCTGGCACGTCGTAAACACAATGCATGTTTCCTTCCTGTGCATTTGTGTTCCTTTGTTTCAACTTGACTCTTCCAGTCATATTGTCTTTCTGTTCCTCTAACATTTTACCTCTTTGGTCTGTCTTTGCACCTGGTGGTCACCCTATCTAGACCATTCTCCGTCTCCATTAAAATCCTATTAAAGATTCTGCTCAAGGACCACCTTCTACGTGAAATCCTTAGTTATCTCTCCTAGCTAGCTGTGAGGTAGATGGATAGATACAGGCATGCTTTGGAGATTTTGCATGTTCAGTTCTAGATCACTGCAATAAAGCAATTATCACAAGTGAATCAAGTGAATTTTCTGTTTTCCTAGTGCATACAAAAGTGCATGCACTATGGACTATTAAGCATGCAGTAGTATTATGTCTAAAAAAAAACCCCATATATACCTTAATTAAAAATATAATCATCTGAGCCTTCAGTGAACCCTAATCTTTTTGGTGGTGGAGGGTCTTGATGTAGATGGCTGCTACTGATAAGGGTTGTGGTTGCTGAAAATTGGGGTGGTTGTTTCAGTTTCTTAAAATAAGACAATGAAATTTGTTGGATTGATTGATTCTTTCATTAAAGATTTCCCTATAACATGAGATGCTGTTTGATAGCATTTTCCTTAAAGTAGAACTTTTAAATTTGGAATCAGTCATCTCAAAACTTGCTGCTGCTTTATTAATTAAGTTTAATATTCTTCAATATTGTGTCTCAGGGAATAGGGGGACCCAAAGAGGGAGAGATAATGGGGTGCAGCAATTAAAATACAACATCGGTTGTTACTTCTCATGGGCACTATTTGTGACACCCCCAAAACAATTACAATAGTAACATCAAAGATCATTGACAGATCACAATGGCATATAATAATGAAAAAGTTTTGAAATAATTGTGAAAATTATCAAAATGTAACAGATATGATGTGAGCACACACTATTGGAAAAATAAACCAATAGATTGGCTTGATTCAGAGTTGCCACAAACCTTCAATTTGTAAGCAAAACTAAACCAAAAGAACCAATTATCTGCGAAGTGTAATAAAGTGAAGTGTAATAAAACAAGGTATACTGATAAATAGATTGAACATTGGAAATAAAAAATACTCCCAGTCTTCAAGGATCTTATTCTAACGGAGGAAGGCTAACCATAAAAAAGGAGCTGGAAAGGGGAGAGAAAGCTGAGGAGATGGAAATGTAGTTCAAGGAGACATGACCTGATCTGAGTTTCAAGTGAGCATGGTTGACATGGATACTTCCTTAAATGGAGGTTCCTGGGACAAACTCATCAATCGGAGGAGGGGGCTGTTGATGTTGGGGCATTTCCAACCTGAAAAGGTCAGTGGGTCAGATGTGGAGTAGTCCCAGGAGTCAGTCATAGGCTGAGCTAGGTTTGATGTGGATATGGTTGGCATGGGTACTTCCTGATGCTTACTGCCTTCCCTGACCTCTATTTACCTTGTATCTATTTTAAAATTTAAAATTTAATTTTTTCAACTAACATCTATTTTCTCTTTTTTCCCACTGGGGGAAAAAGGAAAAACTAAACTTTTGTAAAGAATGTGCATATTCAAATAAAACAAATTCCTGCTTTGGTTGTGTCAAAAAAAAAATGCATGTCTTATTCTGTACCCAGTTTCCACAATATGAGGAGCCATCTGTAGGGTTCTTTAGTGAAGAAGCAAAGTATGAAAAACAACAGCAAAAGTCTAAATAAATGAGGTATTTTGAAAAGATGTTAGGAAATGTCTACATAAGATAAGAATGGATCCGTATGTCTGGACTTCGATATGGCAATAGGCAGTATTTGACGTATTGGTCCCCGACATTCAAGAATAAATGTCAACCTATAGGGAAGTGGTTTTCTCCCACCCCCTATTGCTTCCTTTTCCTTGTAAGAATAGCTATAATCCATTCTAATTCTCATAGTCACACAAAATTTGGTTTTAATAGACCTGATGAAGCCTCACAAAGCTTGGTAGTTACTAAATACTACTCTACCATTTCAGCACCTTGCATAGTTAAAATGCATACAATTAGACATTTAAAATAAAAATCAGACTATTGACATTTATTGAAATTTGTAACTGGTATAACAGCCTCAGTACAATTCAAGTAGAGACATTTCAATTACCAGAGATGTGCCTCGTTACTAAGGAGTGGATTAATACGACATGAATTCTTTTTTTAAAATGCTTTTAGCTTAGATGAATTGTTCTCACTGTAATCAATAATGGCATACAACAATGGGTGAGTGATTATAATGAAGTTTAGTCTGAATGCTTCTTTGGCAATTACATTTTTACTCAGAATTCTATATGGGTAAAATCAAGTTCATGCTCTATAATAACATATTTAAATGAGGCTGTCATTTCACTTAGTATACTGTTTATTGCCTGCACCTAAAAATTGCCTAACCATCCCTTTGAAAATGGAGCCAATCACGACTTATTCAAGTTTTAATCATTATTTGACAGAACACAGCATGCTTCATAAACAAGGTAATCATTCTGTTAATTTGCTTCACAATCATGTCCTTGTTTGGGGTTGTGTGAACTTGAGGTACCTGAGAAGTCCAAATGAGGGATTTAAGAGGTAATATTGCTTTGTGAGATTTTACTATCTGCTAAATGTCTTGTTCTTTAAAAAGTCAAAAGGTCTGTATACAAGTAAAATGGTTGCCTACTCTCTTATCATAATTAGATTGAACATCAGTCTGTAAGGATGCACTTGAATATCAGTAACCTTCTACTATATCCTTGCTTCCAATATCTCCTCTTTTAACCTGTGTTCCCCAAAATTTTACAATACAGATTTGACCTTGCCTCTCCCTTGCTTAAGAAATTTCAGAGGTTCCATGTTGTCTGCAGGATAAAATATAAACTTCTTAACTTGATATTTAGAGCCATTCACTGTTCTTTTGCACTGCTTGCCCTAGATATATGTATTAATAATCTTATTAAATGGATTGTTCATGTCATAATTTGGAAAACAGACATCCTTCATTCATTTGGCTTATATGGGTTGTTTCATATGTTATTATATCTGTATATATTTATATCTATATATATTGTATGAGTTGTTTTGTGATTGTGGATCTCATTAAGAAATTATTGTGGAATTCTAGGGCTAGATGGAACTGAGATTATCTCATCAGCAAATGAGAGTATCTGAGGACTCCATCATCTATAGCTGTCTTTCCATTTGGACCCATGACAGTAGCAAATACTTTGACTGAGCGTATGTCTCTGTACATTATGCCCCACTGCTAATTACAGTTTTCTGTGGTTGTATCTATAAAGAATTTTTATGTGATACTAACATGTCAATTAAATAACTTGTTAGAAGGTAGTCTTTAAGGTGTCACCTTAAAGACATCTTCCTCTAATGCTTTTTAAGTTTTTAATTGACATTTTTTGTTTTTACAACACCTAATATATCCCCAATATATCCTCCCCCTCCTGGAAAGCCTAATTACAAAGAGCAAAAAAGGAAGAAAATAATTCAGCAAAACTAACCAATATAATGAAAAAAGTTTGAGATCCTGTAGTGTGCTCTACACCCATAGTCCTCTGTCTCTGCAGAGAAGAGACCAGTGCCTTCTATTTTTTTGGGAAGGGTGGGGGGAGAATCATTTGGTCATTATAATTGAAAGAACTTTATTTTAGGTTGTTCTGTTGTCGTTTTTAGTAACACTTATATAATGCTTACTATGTGCCAGGCACTGTGCTAAGCACTTTACAATAATTATTTCATTTGATGACACAACAACTCTGAGAGGTACTGACAATGTTGTAGACTTTGTGCATATTGCTTTCCCAGTTATGCTTTCTTCACTTTTCTTCGGTTCATTCTACAGCTTTTTTTTTTTTATCATTATGATATTGATTTTGTTTAGGCAACAAAGAGTGGTGGGAACATATTGCAGTATTATAAAATTTTGGATTGACTTGGGGTCCTGAAGAAAGGACACATCTAGTGGAATTGTGATTTTAAAAAAAAGTGGATTAGTTTCCTAAAAGGGGATTAGTTTCCTATCAGTGTCTAATTTTATGCAAAGAGCACTGGACCTGGAAACAGAAGATGAACTTAAAGTCCAGTTTTTTGCTGTGTCCCCTTAGCTAAGTCACTTCAACTCTCTGAGCCTCAGTTTCCCCATCTGCAAAGTGGGAATAATGAATTCACTGCCCACCTGTGGCAAGGAAAGGTTTTTGTTTCCCTCAAAGAGTTAAGTAAATGTTTGAATTGTTATTTTTATTTTGTCACTATTTCTTTGTTGAGAAAATGTTGTAAAAGATGACTGTCTTCTTGCCTGCTTAGAGTAAAGCAAGCAGTAGATGGTTATTTCCCCACAAGCAAAGTGTCAAAGAGTTACATACATATACGACTGTGAATATGAAAATTCCCATAGAGTGACAAACTCAGTGTGTGAATCTGGCTCCTGGTACCCAAGTTTCTCGTCTATCTCTGTAAAAAGTAAATAGTAGCTGGGATATATTCCAGTTTTTAGCCTGACCTCACCGGAAGAGGCCAGAATGTTAAATTGAGCGCATCAGGGGTCATGAGGGAAAAGGCTATTCCAAATGTTAACTGTGACAATGCCATTTCTGTTTTCAGGCATGGACCTTTGGAAGTAAAGAGAAAGGAAAAGACTAAGATGAACATATCTGTACTTTTCCATTTGCTGAATGTGGGCTGGTAACTTTTCCATATTTATCTACAAGGATGGCCCAGACATATTTCCTAAGCTAACATGGAAGCTGATACAATGCTATGTAATATACCATTTCTTACGAATGTACCTCTGTTTTTACAACTAAAGTTTGCTCTTGGGTTAAAAAAGCACTTTGTGGGTTAAGTCCTTAGGACAAACAAGACCAGACAGGAAAAGAAAAGGCCATCCCTCTGAAGAGATAGGAACAGAAGTAGCAGGTAAAAATAATGGGATGAGACAAATTAGTTTAACCGCCTCATCTTGCCCAAGGTCACACGGTAAAAAGTGACAGAGCCAAGAATGGAACCCTTATTGTCTGATTCCAAATCAAGTGTTTGTCCCATGACGCCATCTTGCCTTCTTAAAACCAAGGTTAGACGGTTGAGGGAAACAAAAACTGTTGGAGAATGGTATAAAGAGATAACATTATATCCTAGGTAGGGTCTATAGGACCTGGCCTCACTGTAGGTACAGGCAACCTTTGAGAGGTGATTTATGGAGAATGAAAATATTTACCTTCCACAAAGTATTTCTTTTCTCAACAAAAAGGTACCTAGATTGCTGAGTTCCCACCATGAACTTAACTTTTTGGGGCATGCTTTCTTGGGGGGAAGATGCTGTATTGTAATTAGTCAAAGACATTCTGTGATTTAGGGAAGCATAACCCATGAACACCTAAAAGGAGATTTGTTTATTTAATTAATCCATTAATCCTTTGTCCTACACTGTCATCCTGGGAGAATAAAGAACTAAAGGGATAGGACCATCAGTCTTTCAGTAACCCAGCCTTGAAATTGGAGTTATCTTAGTTTCTTTCTGCTCCCTGCCTCTTGCAAACCCAATCAGTCACCAGGTCCTTGGGATTCTTTCTCCAGAATCTCACATTGATCTCTTGCATTTGGCACTGCTATTATGCTAGGGGATATGTTTCTTTCACCCTTATAGGTAAATATAGAAAAGTTGCCAGTCTACATTCTGCAATGTGTCATCTTACTTTGCAAGATGTATAAAGAGCTATATAAATACTAGTTACTATTACCTCCCCATTCTATGTGCCTTGTATGTAGCATGTGCTTAATATATTTTGTTCAATCAACAAATATTTATTAGGTCCCTATTATGTGAGGAGTGACAAGAATGCCAGTTTGGCTTGACAATCGAGTGCTTGGAGGGAAGTGATATGAAATAAGGCCGGAGAAGTAGGAAGATGCCAGGTTATAAAAACCTTTACATGGCAAACACAATTTACATTTTGATACTTGAGAGGTCTTCTTCACTTCTCCCTTTCTTTTACCCATCCGCTTCCCATATCTAGTCAGTTTTTACTCTTGTCACACCTCTCCTATACTTCCCCCTTCTCTTCTTGGACACTGCTCCAACCTTGGTGCAGATTCTCATCTCCTCATGCCTGGATATTGTAATAGCCTGCCTTAAATCTCTCCCCACTCTAATCTGCCCTCTACTCAGCTATTTAAATAATTTTCCTAAAACATAATCTGACCATGTCCCCTCTTGTTACCTACTCCCCACGAACTCCCTATTCAACAAACTCCAGTGGCTATCTATTATCATCAAGATATAATAAATAATATATAATAATATATATTATATATAAATATAATAAATAATATATAATAATATATATTATATATAAATATAATAAATAATAAAACCCTTTTTAAAGACTTTTAAAGCCCTTGGCACCTTCCTACCATTCCCAGCTTTTTAAACCTTACTCTCCTAAAATGTACTTTGCAAATCCAGTGACTCTGGCTTCCTTTGTTTTTTCTGATACAAGACCACTCCATCACCCAACTCCAAATGTTTTCACTGGTTTCCTCCATGCCTGGAACTCTGTCCTTCCTCATCATTGTCTCTTAGCTTTTTTGATTTCCTTCAAGTCCCAGCTAATAATTTCCCTTTCTATAAGAAGCCTTTCCCAGCCCTTCTTATTCTTGGTGCCTTCTTTTCAAGGCCATCTCCAATTTATTTTTTCTCTCTTAGGTTTATACATGATTCTTATGTTTGTACGTCATTAGACTTGGAGCGCCTTGAGAGCTGGGACAGTTTTTGTTTGCCTTTCAATCTTCAGTGTAGTACCTGGTACACAGTAGATGCTTAATAAATGTTACTTGACTGACCAATCTTAGAAATCATGTTGCTGAATAGAATTGGTTGCTGAGTAGCTTCCTATCCGAATTATAATCTCCCTTATGGGTTCCCTGCCTTTCATTAGTCTGGTGACCTTTAGCAGTGCCCCACCCTGAAACTCAGTTTCCTCATGTGTAAGATGAAAGAGGTGGTCTATGTACTAGATGACCTTTGAGATCCCTTTCTGAAATAAAATTTTGTGGTTTTAGTCTTTTATACCCCAGCTCTCTGGGTTCGCAATTCACAGGCACTATGGAGGAGTAGAAAGAACACTGGATTTTTGGAGTCCAAAGACCTGAGTCAGCTTCCTGCTCCACCACTGACCAGTGGGAAGTCCTGGGTGGCAACAGGTTGATAGTAGGACACCTGATGTAGGGGCTGGGAGGTTTCAAAGACACTTCACATATCTTGGGGCCCCAATTCTGTCTGATGCAGGGATTTTTTTTGTGTGTCATGTACTCAGTTGGAACCAGTCATCAAGGGACAATTATTAAATTTTCAGTTTGAAAATTTATACCTCAAAAACTGGCAAATGCTACAAACGAGGACTTGATTTATTTTGTTGATTGTCTAGATTTAAGAAAGTGGTAGAAAAAATGTTAATAATGCAAATTAAACTAAAAGTGTACTTTTCCCCCACTCCCAGGACCAATTGTTAAATATTTCCTAGCACACCTCTTCGGAATAATTCATAGGCAATGTTCCACATCCATGAATCTACTCTGCAAAGGAGTGGGGGAGGTGTTTTCTTATATCTCTTCTTTGGGGCCAAGCTTGTTCTCTCTAATTTCGCAACATTCATTTTCACTTATTTTGTGGTTCCATTGACAGTATATTGATGTAGAAATTGTACCTGTTTTCTTGGTTTTGCTTACTTCACTTTGGGTGAGTTCATATCTGTACAGAGTTGTTTGCATGATGTCTTCCTCATTAGCTATGAACTTGAGAACCAGGGCTGCTTTTGCCTTTATATCCTCCTGTGCTTAGTATGGTACCTTCATGTACTAGACATTTAGTCAATGCTTATTGAATTACTGAGAACACTTTCCCTGGTCCTCTGCATTTATATTCATTGTTTGGTATATCAAAGTAATAATCCATTACATTCATGTACCATACTCAATGGACATATGCTTTGTTTCCAATTCCGTTACCACAAAAAGTTACTATAAATATTGTGGTATAAATAACACCTTTTCTTTCTTATTTTTTTTTAAATCAATGACATCCTTGGGGTATTAGCCTATTAGTAAAATCTGGGTTAAAATAGAAACTGTCATCTTACTACCTATGTGACCTTGGGCAAGTCACTTTGTCTCCTAGACCCTCATTTTCCTTAAAGGTGAAATGAGGAGTTTGGTCCCCCGGTCCCATTTAACTTTTGGTTTATGTATGATCTTCTGAAATACTGTAGGGTTTTTGTGATCACAGTTACTGCTAAAGGGTTAAAAAGGGATTCTCCAACAGGGCCATCTTCATGACTGTAATGAGAAGCCTGACATCATGTTTTCAACTTTCCCACACTTTTTCCTCCTAATTATTATCTGGGCTGGACAGCTGATCTATTTCAAACAGGAAGCTGTTTACAGATAACACTTGCAACTGATCTGCCTGGTTTGCTGAACTGTTTGAAAGCAGAAGGCACCAGTGCTCCCAATTTAAGACCGCCAGGCTTCTGTAAACAGCAGCGATGAGGTTCCCTGGTGCAGTGTCCCTGCAGGCAGGCAATGGTCAGGAGGCCCCCTTCTTCACCCAGCGAGCCTAAGGTAGGAAAGACTGAAACTTTGTACTTTTTATACCTAAAAGAAATAAGCTATCCAGCCAACATTTTAAACTTCAATGGTGCACTGAAAATGGTAATCCAAACCCAAATAATGGCCGGAGGGAAGAGATATGGCTGGACATGAGGTAGATCTTATGAAAATAAAAGACAGAAGTCTTTTTCAACTATAGCATAAGAACTAATTTCTCAAAAAAATGAAGGGATTTGTTTCCTGGGATTTTTCAGCGAATTTGGCTAGGTAACCTGAAGGGTGAAACTTTCAAAGAATACCCACTTTGGGAAGACAGCAACAGCAATTACAACTCACATTTATAAAATAATACTTTAAGGTTTATTTTTAAAAATTGGTTAGAAAGAATGACTGGTTCATTTTGAAATATCTCTACCAAAGTGAGGAAAGTATTGTTCTAAGAACAGAACTTTGGGTTTGAGAACATTAGAGCAGAAAGGGACCTTAGAAGTTATCTAATAACAATAACTTACATTTATATAGTCCTCTAAGATTTTCAAAGCACTTATACATTATCTTATTTAATTAAGTTTCACAATAACTCTTTATTCATCTTTTATAGATGAATAACCTCATGGAAGTTCAGAGTTTAAGTGATTTGCCTTTATTTTACAAATTAGGAAACTGAGACCCAGAGAGGGGAAGTGATCTGCCCAATGTCACAGAAAGTAGTAGAACTATATTAAGAGTCTTTAGAACTGGTTTAAAATGCCTGGTTATGTGTGTGAGTATACACATGTATGTATACACATACATATACATCCTAATATATGTTGTATACACACAAATATATATGCACATATATGCATGTGTGTATATATATGCATATATATATTCCCAATATAAATATATGTCCCAATTTGATTTGCTCATTGATTGAAAGTCTGGTGGGGCTGAAAAAATAATCCCTAGTAAATTATCAATAATGCTTTTCAAAAATAGTTGAGGGGTCTGTGTGATGTAATGAAGGGAGCAGTGGATTAGGAGTCAAGAGATACTTGGGTTCTTCGTAGTATTGACTCTACCAGCAATTACTTGTATGGCAATTGCTCTTGACCACTCTGGGTATAATAATCTCACTTGTGAAGTAAGAAAATTGGACCAGAATGATGACCAAGATGCCTTCTAGCGCTAACATCTATTCTAGCACTAACATCCCTTCTAGTACGAACATTCTATCACCCTAGTTATAGAAGTGCAAATTGGGGTGGAAGGATGGGATGCAGGGTGCCAAGAGGAAAGGAGGAGGCTTTATCCTCCCCAATGGAATTATTTTATATAGTCCCTAAAGTTGGAATGAAGGGAGGAAAAAATCATCCTGTCCTAATTTCATGCTGAAGTAAAGTTATGCTCAGATAAAATACAATCGGGGGAGGACTATGTCATGGAAACTGAAGTGAAGTATGATTCATAGAAGGGCTACCAATTTGTAGGGCGAAAGCATAAACAAGAACATATATGTAATGATGAGTTATGGATTGGCTGGGGAATCTGGGGCGGTGAAATGGTTTTCTGGAGTTATGTTGAGATTAAGGGAATAAAACAATTTCTGAAAGAGAGCACACCATAGCCTTAGAATGAAAACTGAGAGGATAAATTGATAGCTGTTTAAAGCTTGGCATAGGTAATTGGAAAAGCATGCCTGCTCCTTTTATCTTGACCTATGTTTTGAGGGCTTTAGAAAATGTGGAAAAGGTTCTTGTCCCAGAATTGGTGCTGAGATCTGTGATGCTTTGGTTTTACACAAATGCCACAGGAGGGAAAATTATGAGCTGGGAATTCACCAACTGAGCTCCCAAACCCACCTTCTGAAATGACCACTGACGAAATATTTATGGCACATATAAAAATGCTGAGTCCTGTGGTAGAAATTCAATAATAATATAGTAGTGCCTTTTCTCTGGGACCAAGGAGGACCTTTTATTCATGGTCTCATTCATTCTTACAACATCTCCTGGCCCACTATTCAGAATTAGAATTTTTTTCTCCCCCAACTACCTCAAGAAGATTTTCATAGTTTGCTTTTTTTTTTTTAACCTCTCCCATTTGAGATGAAGGGATTGATCTTTGTTAACCCCTACTGGGAGAGACAAGGATGATGTTTGGGGTGTTAGTGGGGTGTGTGTGTGTGTGTGTGTGTGTGTGTGTGTGTATGTGTGTGTGTATGACAGAACTGGTTTAGATTATTATAACACTGCATTCTTCTGCCTCGGCAAGTTGGTAGTAAGAACTGAGAGAATGGATTTCAGTCAGTTCTCTTCTTTTGCCCCAACTGGCTTCCTTGGGGCCATAGTTTTAGTTGCGCCATTCCATGCTGTCTTTTCAGCAAAGGTGATAGTTTTCTCTAAACTTCTGCTTAGGCCTATGCACAGGGAGAGAGTTAGAAAGCCTGGCTGCCTCACCATCCATAGTCACTTCATCTGCTAGGATTTTTATTCCTAGGAGGGAGGGAATTTCCATGTCAGTTTTAGAAATGACATAAAAATTTATGTCTGCAGTCTATGGTTAATGAATGAATGAAAAAGCACTAATTAAGCACTGACTAGATGCCAAACATTGTGCTAAGCTTTGGGAATACAAAATACTGAGTAATTTACTCAGTATGAAAGTCTTTGAACTTAGATGTAATAGGTATCTGCCTACAATTGTGGCTTGGGGTTCTCCAGGACTAGAAATACTAAAGAAACCTGTAATATTCATATAGCACTCATGGTTTAAGAAGTACTTTCTTCACATTACCTCTGTGAAGCGGGGCAGTACGTATACTATCCTGGCTCTGAAACCTAACTCTGCAATCTTGGGCAAATAATTTAATTACTCTCAGCCTCAGTTTCTTCATTTGTAAAACAAGGAAAATAATATTTACATTAAGTGGTGATTTGAGGAGAGTGCTTTAGAAATCTTAGATTACTATGTAAGTGATGATGATATAAATATAAGTAATTTTCTCCATTTTATAGTTGAGTCAAGTGACTTCAGAGAAGTTAAATGATTTAACCGGTTGGAATGGCTAGAAACTCAAACCCAGAACTCCTAACTCTAATTGCAGTACTTTTTGTAATACACCATGTTACTGTCCTTCACATCCCTAAAATCCCTCTTTCACCTCTACCTCCCCTCCAAAAAATATTCCCAATCACCTTAGGTCTGAAGGTCTACCATTAGACATTCAATCATCACCTAAAACCTTTTTGTTATTTAAAGGTAATATCTTAAACCATGATATATTTAAAGCTCAAAGGAACTATAAAGGCCATTAAGTTCAAATCCCTTATTTTGCAGATGAGGAAACTGAGGTGCAGACAGATTGGTAACTTGCCCAAGGTTATACAGATAGTAAATGGCAGATGTGGAATTCAAACTCAGGTCCTCTGACTCAAAATCAAGAGCTCTTTCCACTGTGCTACTGCTACTGCCTCCAAATTCTTTATTGAAGATTATTTACCTAAAAGCAAGAAAAACCCTAGGAAAAGGAGAATAGAGTACATAGAGTAAGGTCATCATGGAGGAGTAGAGTTGTAGAACAGCAAGGTAAGGCCTTCCAGTCTCCACAATTGCCCTGAGGTCTTGTGGGACAGTGAGTCAGTAATATAAGTTTTCTTCTAGCTCCCCAGAAGGGTATATTCTGTGAGGCACTCTGCTGTGTTTACTACTTGCCTTGGAGGTTTATTGAATAAAGCTTCGACCTTTCCTAGTTCTTTGGGAGGAAAACTGAGTTACTTGAAATTTATCATGAAAACCAAAATAATTGACATTAGCTACTGGTTTCTGGGATGGTCAGTTTGAAAGATTTTAATTCTTGACTATCCTGGCCTTTCTTTGGAGTCATAAACTCTTTCTTAAAAAAAAAAATACACTTATATTGGTGTCCTTGCATCACAATCATTTCTGGAAATTACCTACCCCAGTATAAGGAGGGTACTCCTTGAGAATTTAATTTGTATCAGAGAAAAAGAAATTAACAAAATCAACTGACCAAGTTAGTCCCTGGGAGTCATAGACAGCTGGAAGGCAGGGACTTTACAGACCATTTGGATATAAGATCGAAGGATTTAGAGCTTGGAAGGGACCTTATAAATCATCTAGTCCCATCTTTTTATTTTATTTTAATTTTTTTCAATAACAAGCATTTATTTTCTTACTCCCACCCACTCCATCTCCACCGAACAAAACCAAACCAAATCTTTTTTTGACAAGTATGCATGGTTTTTTAAATTAAATTTATTTTATTTGTTTTCAATGTTCTACAATCACTTCCATATATCTTAATTTTTTCTCTCACCCTCTCCCTTCTTCTCCCCTCCTCCCCGCTCCCTCCTTGAGATGGTGTACAATCTTATGTAGGTTCTATACATACATTCCTATTAAATACATTTGCACCTTAGTCATGTTGTACAGAAGAATTAAAATGAATGGGAGAAATCACATAACAAACCAAAACGTAATACAAAAGAAAATAATCTGCTACAATCTGCGATTGAATTCCATAGTTCTTTCTCTAGTTGTGGAAAGCATTTTGCCTTAAAAGACCATTGAGAATTTTTTAAGTCCTTGCGTTGCAATGGAGCTTTAAGTCTACCAGAAAAAGTCCTCATACACTGTGGTTCTTGCTGTGTACAAAGTTCTCCTGGTTCTGTTCCTTTTGCTCAGCATCAGATCATGTAGGTCTTTCCAGGCCTCTCTGAAGTCTTCCTGTTCATCATTTCTTATAGGGCAATAGTATTCCATTACATTTACGTACCACAGTTTATTCAGCCATTCCCCAATTGATGGGCATCCCCTTGATTTCCAGTTCTTAGCCACCACAAAGAGAGCTGCTATAAATGTTTTTGTTCATATGGGACCCTTTCCCATTTCTATGATCTCTTTGGGATACAGTCCCAGAACTGATATTGCTGGGTCAAGGGGTATGCACATTTTTGTAGCCCTTTGAGCATACAAGTATGCATAGTTAAGCAAAACCAATTCCCACACTGACCATGTCCAAAAATTTATGTCCCATTTTGAATCCATTTCCTCTCTTCATGGGGTAGGCAGCATGTTTCTGGAACCATCAGCCTGTTTTATGAGTGGAAAAGATAAGTTCCAGAGAGGCCAGTGAGACCATGACAAAGCCAGGGCAGATCCCAGGCTTTGCAGTTTGTAGATTGATCAGGGTTGCTTTCACCATAACATGCTGCCTTTTGAAGCCTTTTGAAGAAAAAATTCTATATCCCTTCAATGCTCATGTACTCCTCTTTGTAGGTAGGAACACTTGAATGTGTAGCTTTGTGAGGAATCTTCACTTGTTTCCTCCTGTATGTATTACTCTCTCCAACGTAAAGGGAGTAAGTTTCCTTGAGGGGACATGTCATCCTTTTCCCCACACTGACCTCTTTTCCTGATTTCCCTATTTTTGAGGACACCATCCTCTTCCCAGGGATATGAGCTTGATAAAATCTCTCTTTGACTCTTGTTCAGTTGATCTTCTATATCAGTCTCCAAGTCCTGTTGATGCTATCTCCCCAATATTTCTTGCATTCTTTATCTCCTTTCCATTCCCACTGCTACCACCCTAGTTCAGGTAAAAGGAAATGAAGACTTAACTATCATAGTAGCCTCTTGACTGGACTCCTAGCCTCTAGTGTCTTCTCCCTCTTAAATCCATTTTTCATACTCTCAAGGTAATCTTCCTAATGCACAACTCTGATCATGTCATTCTTTTTTTCAAAAACTATCAGTGCCTACTGAATGAAATTCATGGTGTATAGCTTGGTGTACAAGACCTGAAACAATCTGATCCCAACCCACCTCTTCAGCCTTATCTTTCACTACTCTTTATCATATATTTTGTGTGAAGCTGCTGGTACCTTCCTCTCTTATACTTCTATTTCATATTTACCTTACATGTATCAATTATATGTATATAGTCTTCTTTATTTGAATGTAAGCTCCTTGAGGCCTGGACTTTTTTTTTCTGCATTTTTAAAAAATTTCTAGCACTTAGCACAGTGCCTGGCACATACTAAAAACTTACTAGGCATTTGTTGATTAGTTATGCTTCAAAGAAGGAGGTCTCATTCCAGTGTCCTTGATTTGTCCCTTATGTTCTTATCTTAGTATATGTGCTCATAAATGGAAGGCACATCTCTATTGAAATTTCACTCAACTTTCAAGGTCAAATGCTACTTCCTTTGTCAATGGACTCAATAAGATTTATTGATGTTTAAAATTTTATATATTATTTATTTTATTGTTTGAAGCACCTCTTCCCTTTTCTGGGACAGAAGTTCCTCCTCTGACAATTTCAGGAGTTGGACTAGATGGCTTCCGAGATAGGCTCTGACTCTTGCGCTATGATCCTGTGGTCTTATGAGCCTTTCTCAGATCACCAATGACAGCGTTAGGCACATGATAGATACAGTGCTTGGTGAAAAACTTGTGAACTGATCTTCCGTAAAGGATTGAGAAAATCACTATGAAATGTTCTACATTTTTCATCAGCAGAATAGTTTGGCCTTGTTGAGTCAAAGTATGAGAATCGCACATTCATCCATCTGGCTTTTATATTCTCAAGTTTTCTTGATACAGACACGAGATTGCTTTGGTGAAATTTTGTCTTATTAGACAAATCTACATCTATTCCTTGACCTCACTTGAACAAAATGCTTTCCGCTCCCTGTTTTTCCAGGCTTGTATCCACTTTTAAAATGACTAATGTTTCTGATTTTTCAAAGCTTCTGATGCGAGAATGATTTGACTAAACTTCTGATCATATCCATTTAGACATCTTGTTTATTCATCTGCAGCTCATGGATCTGTGCTTCTCTATTGCTGCTAATCTTCTCACTTTCATCAGGCGAGCTCCCTTGTGTGTGAGAGGGAAGGACATCTGCATAGCTCAAAGGCACCCACTCCTCCCCAGCCCAAGCATTCTCTGCCAGGAGAAGAAATCTGGGCTTGGGGAACAGAGTGTACAGGCTCTTAGCAGAGAAAATCCAGCTTGTGATTCAAATGTGGAGACTCCAAAGTCTTCGTTTAACCTTAGCTCACCCCAGCTTCCTTATTCTTTATAGCTTTTAAATAGATTTTTGAAGAAGCTCAAAACCCCAGAGGTGAAAAGTAGCTTTATTTTCCTTTTTTTGTCCTTCTTCATTTTTGCAGAGTTAAGTCAAAAATTACCAAAAATTTAGATTCCCCTCTAAGCTAAGCTAAGTCCTTTGTAACCTCAAGGTTTCCTTTGCTTTAGCTTCTGAAGCAGCAATTCATGTGAGCTCATTCAAGATCCTTTGTTCTCTCATCCTCCCTTTCACTCTCAGTCATCATTCCTTTAACCTTTGTCAACACTTAATATTTAACTTTCAAGACAGACCATAGTAAGAGAGTAATCTTTACTTGGTCTCTTAGGCATTTTTCATTAAGAGGTAAATCTCTTTTTCAGACTCTGAGAAGTGATTTCCAAATTACCACACACTTTGGAGAACAGGGCTTGCTTCCTGGACAGAAGATATTCCTTAAATTCTTACTGTCTGAGGCAGTGAAGTGTAGTGGACCTGGAGTCTGGAGACAAGAGTCTGAGTACTGATTCTGTTCTTTACCCGACCTGCAACCTTGGACTAGACATTATTAGATCTCCCTAAGTCTTAATTTTTCTGTCTTTAAAATGCAGAAAATAATCCTTGAAATACCTAACTCAGTTGTGAGCAAAGTGCATTGCTGACCATGAGCAAATTACTTAACTCTTCAAGCCTGTTTCCTCATCTGTAAAATGGGGCAAATAATACTAGCACATCACAGGGTTTTGATGATAAAGTGTTCTGTAAATCTTAAAGCCCCATAGTTATGTAAATTATTGTTATAAATAAACTGTAAAGTGTTATATAAAAACAAGCTTTTATTACTGATGCCAAGGCCAGTATATCTTTGGTTGGGTAGATATATTGAAGTATCTTTTCAGTTACAAGAGTCTTTAAGTAGTATAGTTGGCAAGAGATTGAGTGGTGAGTGATTAAAACAGAAATTTGGGAATCAGAAATTGCATATTTTCCCAGTGACTGGAATTCTTTCAGCTAGTCAGAAGGTCCCAAGACAGGAGGCCTGGGGACTCTGTCAAAACCCTGTGACCTTGTTTAGCAGAGAATAAAAGAGGGAGGGAAAGAGGGAGACAGTGAAGGGGAGAAGAGGGGGTGGGGAGGGAAAAGGAGAGGAGAAATACACACTCACACACACACATACACACACTCAGAAACAGAGAGAGATTGAGACCCATTGACAGAGAGAGAGAGAGAGACAGAGACAGAGAGAAACAGACAGACAGACAGACACAGAAAGAGACAGAGAGAGAGAGAGTGTGCAATAAAGCCATTTTCTCCACTGAAAGTCCTATAAGTCAGCCTGTGAAGGACCATTGCCTGTCAGGAATTTAAATCCCTCTCTCCTGCTAACTGTACCCTGACATCCCACCCCCTGCTCCACTCCCAAGTATAGTAGACTGATTCCCAACTCCATCCTTCCACTGAACCACACAGAGACAAAATAAGCGATAAGGGCAATAAAAATCATAGTAGACAGTCACAGATATCCACTACCAATTACGATGGTTTTCATCTGAAGAACTTCTGGCCAAAAGAACAGGAAGGGTAAAGAGCTGTTCATTTTTTTCTTTTTTTTTTTTTTTTTTTTTTTGTCGTTTTCCTTTCTTTCTTTTAAAGACTTCCCATAACTGTTTATCCATTCTTTTATTTAGGAGTCAATGACCTGCAAATACTCATTATGAAGAGAGATCTGGTTTTCCTGGGGACTCTAATTAGCTTGGTCTTCCTGTCCTTGCTAAGATCTGGATCGCCTCAACATCTTGCAGAAGAGGCCTGCTCTGTCCAGATTCTTGTCCCAGGCCTTAAAGGTAACATATCAGTCCCTTCTTTCTCTTTGATTTACCCTCTGCCTGGGCAGTTGTCTTGGGTATTTCTTTTCAAGTGGTCCTCAAGCAACTACCAACCTCTGGAACCAGACACCTGGTATCTGCAAAGCTCTGGGGACTAGACAGATAAGGTGAACTTCCTCCAGGCTCTGGATATGTCTCTGTGTGTAGGGCTATCACTGAATGAATTGGAGGGGGTGGGGTCATCCCTGGCAAGGATTGGAATAAGTCATACCTGTGCATCCCTTTTTCCCTCAACATTTTTATTCAAATGAAAATAGATTCTTCCATTTAAGACCTCATTTGATGCTTCATCATAGATTAGAAATGACTCTGGATGCCCGAAAAGCATAAGCATACTAACAGATTCTACCAGGAGAGAAATGTCTTGGGTTTAGAAACCTAAATTTAGAGTCTGTCATCCAGCTAACCACGGACAAGTGTAACTCTCCCTTTAGTATTTATATTATTAGGCACTGGACCTGGCACATTTGAACACTTAATCAATGTTTTGTTCATTCATTTGACTAAATGTGAAGAGCGTCTGCTAGAAAATAAACTAATTTTCAGCCGTAACAACTCTCAGAGGACATCTACTTAACAGACATTTATGAAATGTCTATTTTATGGTGATTCAATGTGTTAAAGTGTTAATAAACCTAGGTTTGGATCCATAGGACTGGATTGCTCTTAACTACCTTCTCAACCTTTGGAAAATCACTTTACCAGTTTTTCATTTATAAAATGAGGTTATTAGGCTAGAATTCAGTGGTTCTTAATTTGGGTCTGTGAACTTGTTTTTTAAAAACATTTTGATAATTATTTCAATATAATTCATTTTCTTCGTAATTATATATATATATATATATATATATATATATATATATATGTATATATATGCATTTAAAAACATTACTTTGAGAAGGGGGCTGTCTGCTTCATCAGGATGCCAAAAGGTTTCATGTCACACACAAAAAATTAAGAATCTTTGGATTAGGTAATCCTTAACGAGACTTCTAGCTCTTAAGTTTATGAATATTATCAGCACTGTAGTGTTACATCTTCAGTAGAGATCTAAAATCTTATCTTCTTGTACTCTTTTGTTTTGGGGCCAATCACATTTCTTTTTGATGTTGGGTTTGTGGGTCAGTGCTAATTTTTAAATATGAAGCATAATTTATTATGTTTAAATTTCTTATGCTCTGGTTATTCTAATGGAATTGCTGATGCGTCACCATAGTGTATAAAGAACATATACCTCTTTGGCTTTGTTGGCTTTCCATTGGCATTTCCAAGGTAATCTGACAGATCAAGAATCCATGAAAGGGGGCTGTCATTTTCTATCATTCATGGTTTCTTCAGGGAGACTAACATGTAATGGAGATGATGAAATGTTCTTCTGAAGGGTTGTGTGAACAAATCTCAGACTTTTAGCTCATCTTTTCTTTACTTTTCTTGGTTTTCACACTCCTTGACTTCTCTATAGTGTTAGATGCTATTAATCTCTCTATCCTTCTTGAAACTCTCTCCCTGCCTGGAATCTGTGATACTGCACAATACAGGGATACAGAAAGAGAACCAGACTACTTCTTTGGCTCCTTTGTTGGCTCTGTTTCCCAGTCTCATCTAGGAATCTAGATTGCTCCCTAGTTCCTTTGGTCTTCTGTTTTCTCATCTCCTCACCCTTACTTTCTCTGCCTCTTGACATCCTATTTTAGATGCAGCACAAATACTCCTTCCATCCTGCAGCCTTTCATTGCCACCTTTCAACATTTATTATTTTTACTGCCCACATAGTACATAGGATCAGAGGTTCATAGTTTTGGAACTGAAAGGGATCTTAGAAGTCATCTAGTTCAATCTACCAATTTTACATGAGAGGAGACCTAAGAAGGTTAAATGTCTTTCCTAAAATGACACAGGTGGTAGCTGGCAAAGCTAGCATTTGATTTCAGGTCCTCTGCCTCCATATCCAGGGAACTTTTCACTTAGCCGTTCTCCCTCCTACTTTATTACATGTCACCTGCTAACTATTTTGTATGCCTATCCAATCTCTTATTAGATCAAGAACTCTCTGAGGTCAGGAAGTATGTTTTCTTTTTCTTCACATCTACATTGGCACCCAGAATCAGTTTCTTGTCTTAAGCATAGCAGACCCTTAAATGTTTGAGTGAATGATATGAGGTAAGAATTCATCCATAGTTTAGACTATTCCATATTGGCCATGTAATCCAATTTTCTTGCATCCAGTAGTCCCCATGAACTCACAGAGACATTACCCTCATTTATTTCAATTTTATCTATGCCAGATTTTTGATTCAGAAAGTTCAGTGTTCAGTAGCACTTTGAAGACTCAAGGAGAGTATCAACTCTTGGTGCTGGTTCTTCACTTAAGAAAAATAGTACCATTATTTCTACCGATCTAGCAATGAATGAGAAAAAAACTACCTTTTGACTCCTAGGTAAAAGGAAGAAACTGATGGAGACCTTTGGCAAAACTGGGATGTGGAATCTTGGGTCTCCTATTTAGAGGGTAAAAACAGGGACTGTGCCCTGGGATAAACTGAGGTTCCCAAACATAATGTGGCAACCTGCTCATCATTAATTTACTGGATTAAGAATGACTTTAAAAAGGGAACAGCACCGAGTCATATTCTCATGTCCTTCCCCATTGTCTCCCCTAGGCAGTCATTGGGCAGTCATTTTGCTGAAGCTCAGGGCCTTGCTGAGATACTTGATGGAGTTTTCAGAAACATTTTATCCAAAGCCAAAGAGAAGTTCTCAGTATTTGAGAAATGAGCTGGAAAATAAACAAACTCCAAATCTGGGAGCAGTTGCATAAAAATACTAGAGATTAGATCTCCATAACTGGAAAAGAGAACACTGTAAGTGCTTACTTTTTTGGGAGCTAAGGATGTAGAGTTTAATATTCAGCTGCTTTCAGAAATCAGTGAACAGTAGAATATACAATACAGTAGGATACTGCCTGGTCAATATTTTGCCATAGTCAAAAAAGGCCTTCAGATCTTCCTGAAAAGGATTTCATATGTTCAGGGCAGCTAGCATATGGGGGATTTGGAAAAAAGAACAGTATGTCAAGGCAAGAAAGTGCTGCTAGGATGTGAGTATCTGCAAGTGGACAATTTCGTTGCTAGTTAATGTCAGCTTGGTGTATGTTATATAAGAAATACATCTTTTCTTGCTGATGTGACACAGGCACATATAAAAGAATGGGGAAGCCTCTAAAGGTGTCGTCAAGGACAGTAAGCTGTTTCTGATTCTGTGACATTAAACATTCTCCTACAAGCCTTTTGGTAGATTCTGTGCCTTAGACTTCTGGAAGCTTACAGCACAGTCTAATGCATGAGATCCTTCCCAGGGACTCACAAAACAATAGTAAAAATAATAGTAATTCCTGACATTTATGAAGGCACTTTCTATACTGTAGTTCATTCAGTTGTCCTGACAAATATCGAAGGTATTTTTGTCTTTATTTTACTGGTGAGGAAGCTGAGGTTCAAAGAGTTAAATGACTGGCTCAGGTTCACAGAGGTGGTAAGAATTAGTGGCAGGAGCTGAACTCAGGGACTGTGGTGTTTTTGTCTTGGTCCACCTAGTGCCTGGAGCAATACCTTGCACAGAGTAGGTACTTAACAAGTGCTTGTTGAATTGACCCAAAAAAGCATTTTGCAAATGATTCAACTTTTCATCTTTTTTGAGCTGTATCACTATTCAGAGGTCCTAAATGGCACAAAATACCCACCTGCCATCCTGCAATAGAGAATTTCAAGCTCATTCATCTGAGTTACATTCTGCATTAAGTTGGTTTTAACTGCATCTAATTCATATTCTTCACATATACAGAATTACTTAGCAGCATTGTTTCTCCAGGTAAACCTAACTTTGTCACTACCAATAGGGGAAAATGTCAGAGTTGAGTTCATTAGTATTTTTATAGGAACCTTTAAAATTATGATGTCTTAGTCTGCTAGGAGGGACAGGTGGACCTACTATTAATTCACTTAGCTGACAATGATTACCTTGATTACGAACATTATACTGTTCTCATTTTCAACTCAGAGGCATTGACTGGCGAATGTAGAGGGGGCTACTGGGAAACCGGAGGCAAATACAGCATTACACTGGGAATATGGAATACCCTGATATTTAAATTGGAGCAAGGGAAAGAAAATCTGCTGGACAGTAGTAAATTTCTAAATGATGGGGTCCCTAACTCCTCCCCCTCCCTCTCTCCCAACAATCGGCAAAGCATCACTGAGCAGAAGGGAGGAAGGCTATCTTCTCTAATCCTTTCCCAACCTCTGCCACAGAATGACAGGATTGACTTTGTGCAGTATTTATAACTAAATTGCAAAGCAGAGAGGGAAAAACTGATGAGGAAATTCTCAAATTCATTCAGCTAGGGGATAAGTCCTGCAACTTTCCATTGCATCTCCTTCTTGACCTACAAATAGTCGTTGTATTATTCCACACTAAAATTCATATAGGATTTTTTTATTTCATCAGGGTGGGTACTTCCTTCACTGAGGCAGATGAAAGACCCTCCACTAGTGAGTTAACAGTCCTCATGAATTATTATGGCTGATAAGATTCATCCCCTGTGCACAACCTGGATATGAGTGTCTCTAAACTTAATTAGGCTAGTCCTTAGACAGCAGGCAAACAATCCACTTACCAGGCTTGTCCCCAAAGCCTTTCTAGCTGGGGAGGTGCTCAAAGTCAGAGCTTATGGTATTGCCCTCAAGAACCCAGGGATAACTTTGTGCTACAGAGAGTTATTGGAGTAGGGCTATAATGCTGCCACAAAACTAGTTTACATATTTTGACATTCAAGGCTCTTTGCAATCTGGCTCCAATTTTTTAATTTTTTCCAGGTGGCTTTTATAACTATTTCCTGTCATGTATTCCATGTCAAATTCAGGTATTCATTTGACCTTTATGCTTCCATATTTTGCTTCAAGCCAAGATTATGACCATCTCCTGCCCCCCAAATTTCTATTTCATAAAATTCTACTTATCCTATAAGGTCTAATAGAAATGCCACCTCCTCCTCCAGCAAGGCTTCTCTGATCTTGGCCTTTCCCTTATCTGAGCTCATAGCACTCTGTCCTATTGTGTACTCATATTTTAACTTTTATTATATGCTTATTACATACACACATATTACATATGTGACTCTGGGCAAATCATTTATCCTCTCAGTGTTCCAGGTGACTAAGACTATAAATTGCAGATAACCTATTGACCTGAATTATTAGGGACTTTCCTCATCTGGGAATTCCCTATACTAAGGAAATCACAGGTACAACTCCTATCCCCTATTTATTTGTAGTAGTGATGGTGGTGGTGATTAAGTTCAGCAACTTCTATTTGTCCCATACCCTATAGCTTATTTCCAGCTCAGATGAACTTTCCTCTCAGTCAAATAAGATTCTCCCTTTCTCTCCTCCCATTCATTAGTTCTTTGAATTTCATTTTTGCATACCTTTCCAGAGAGGGTTTCTCTCATTCTCTTCATTATTCATTCTTTCTATCTAGTCTAAACCTTCCTTCTTTGGTTCTTGACACTTATATAGTCTTTCTTTTTCTCACACAATCAAAACTTCTGAGGTGTCCATTCTGGGCTCTATCATTAGGCAGTTTCTGCCATTACTTGGTAGATCTTACATGAAGGATTCCCCTTTTCCGATGTGCCTCACTCCCAGAACAAATTCAATTATTGAGGGTGTCAGAGAGGACACTGTTACATGACCCCAATTATGCAGCTCACTATTGATCTATGCCTTCCTGATTACCTCCTTCTCCCCATTTGCCTAAAAATTTCCTCCCTACATCCAAGTCCTCCTACTTTCTAGGTTCCAGCTGCTCATAGCAGTTTCTACTCTCTCTTCTCTAGGTAGTAGTATGAGTGGTCTTTTAAAATATCAATTCCCCCAGATCATACCCATCACAAGGTCCTCATCTCTCTTCACAGAACATCTTCCTTCATCCATAGGAGCATTCATCAGTGGGATGCCTTTCTGATGGGGTGATGCGACCTGGACTCCTAAAAGGAAAAGACCAGGTCTTTGAAAGAAGTCCATTCCCTAAATTTTGCCAGACAGTCCAAATCACTTGGTGTTTTGCCTTAGGCATGTGGACCATCCTGGCCCACCTAGCTACTCAATAATTCTTTTAACAACCCTTTCACTGTGACTCTCTATTTAATGCCTTTCATTGTATCTGGCCCACCCCAGGCTACTTACTACTCTTTAATCCCATCAAGATTTTTTCACTGATCTTTTCCCCTTTTTGTATGTAGGTATCAATCTCATCTTCATCAAATTCTGGGTTCACTGGGGACTCTGTCCCCTTCTATTGGCATTACAATAAACCTCCCTACTTTGACTAAAAGAAGATTTGAGTGCTCAAATTCTTTCCTGGCCGACTTACTCTATACTCTTATATTTTGGAGTTCCCAGCACTCCAGACCACAAGAGTAGGAATTCTTATGTATGAATTAGTGGTCCTTTCTTCTATTTAAGTTTGTTACTGCTGGATGCCATATAAATCTGAATAGAGTATTTAGGAAATGATCTGAGGGAGCCAAAAGACTATCACTTTCCTTGTTCTGAACAAGATGTCTCTCTTAACGCAACTGAAGATTGCATTAACTTTTTTTTTTTGGTTGATGTGTCACACTATGGACTCATACTGAGTATATAGACTCTCAGATCTTTTGGACATAAACTGTAACTATGCTTCTCCTATCCTGTACTTGTGCAATTGATTTTTTTGAACCTAAAGTGTTCAAAAGGTTTAGGTCAGTGATAGCTGGGGGCTTGGCACCTCCTTGTGCATATTTGTCTATCCTATTGGGAGTGCCTATGCCAGAGGGTGGGGATCCTAGCTCTCAGTGGTTGTTGGATCTTTACCATGCTTTCTAGAGTTACTCCCTAAATGTTTGTGAATTTCTTTCACAGGGGATGCTGGAGAAAAGGGAGAGAAAGGGTCACCAGGTCGGCCTGGGAGAGTTGGTCCTTCAGGAGAAAAAGGTAAAGTCCAGACATTTAGACACTGATACAGGTCTAGTACTCAGTCCTAAAGGTAATGAGGAAAGAAGAGTGAGAGAGTAGAAGAAATCGATGTGGGAAGGGAAAGGGAAAGAAAAAGAATGGAGAACAGATTCCCACAGACTTGGATAACTGGACCATTTATTGTTGTTATGGAATCATTTCAGTCATGTTTGACTATTTGTGACCCTATTTGGGTTTTGTTTTTTTTGGGGGGGAGATACTGGAGTGGTTTGTCATTTCCTCCTCCACCTCATTTTACAGATGAGGAACTTGGGCAAACAGAGTCAAATGACCTTCTAGTCATTTGCTAGTAAGTATCTGGGGCCAGATTTGAACTCCAGCCCTCTTGACTCCAGGCCCAGCACTCTATCCAGTATGCCACTTAGTGCTGCCTAGAAAGGGCATCCCTCATTTTACAGAGGAATTTGAAGGGACAACACAGCCCAATGCTATCACTTAAAAGGCTAGTGACAGCAGAACTAGAACCTAGAGCCCCTAACTCTCAGTCAACTACCATACCTACCCCTCCAAACTTTTTAAATTCTCCTTCAAGACAAACTTCCTTTATGAAGTTTTAATATCTTGGAAGACACAGTGGATAGAACCAGCCAGCCCTGGAGTCAGGAGGGCCTGGGTTTAAATCTGGCCTCAGACACCTCCTAGCTGTGTGACCCTGGGCAAGTTATTTAACTCTGTTTGTCTCAGTTTCCTTATAGCAAAATGAACTGGAGAAGGAAAAGGCAAACCACTCCAGGATCTTCATCAAGAAAACCCCAAATGGGGTCATGAAGAATCAAGCACAATTGAAATGACTGAACAATAATAAGAAAGATTATATGTGTATTTCTAGCCTTCCTGTCCTGCTGAAACCTTCTTCCACTAAACTTATCTTACTCTACCCTATTCTGCCTCTCTCCCTACCCCAATTTCTACCTTATCATGTACTTTTATATGGGTTAAACTTGATAATCAGATAGTGATTTATTCACAGTTCAGTATGCTACTTGGCACCTCACTGGTGCTTTGAAAATAGAAAGTTATCTTTTTTAAAAAAGTACTTTCCCTTATATGGAAATATAAGGACCTGCGCTGTGCAAGTGCTTATACCACCCAGGAATGTTTATTCAATACTTCAAAGTTCTATAATTTCACGGGTAAAGGCATTATCTTTACTGGCCCAGATCACAATATTTATTGGAAGATCCATAAGTTGCTGTGGCCAAAACATGCATTGCCTGATGGTTGGTCCCTCTGAAGACAAACTTCTCTGTATACATAGGCCTTATAAAGCTGTTGGGGCTACTGCAGATATCCACTGTGGAAAGAAACCAAAGGTTTGCTGGCTCTGGTTCAGGTCTTGATGCTGTGGGAAGGGCAGCATTGTGCCTATGTGGGAGAGGATAATGACATCGCACATCTGAAGCTGGAAGGCTCTTCAGAGGCTAGATTGTGACCCCCTTCATTTTACAGGTGAAGAAACAGAGGTCCAGGGAGGTCATCTAGCTGCTTTGGTGATATCTGAGAGCTCCTAAAATGCTCAGGGGAATTCAGAAGATATCTAGTCCAATGTACATCTGAACAGGAGTCTGTAAGACTTCTAATAAGTGGCTATCCAGTTTCCACTTGAAGGTACAGTGGGAAGACCAATGGCTCTAAATTCAGAGGCTCTGTGATCAGGCCTGGCCTCTGATGCTTTAGACCCATGTGACCTTGGGCAAGTTATAGCTTCTTTAGGCCCCAGTTTTCTTAACTGTAAAATGGGAGAATTGAACTCAATGGCCTTCCCATTTTAGAGCTTTGATCCTATGACTTTTGGTTGAAGGGAAATCTCTTACTTCTGGAGAAAGTTCATTTTGACTTTGACAAGCTCTAGGTATTTCTTGACATCAAGTCCATATCTGCCTCCCTGCAACTTTTAATAATTAATTCATTCATTTTTTCATTCACTCATTCATTCATTTAGCCACCTTTATGAAGTACCAGTTGTGTGCAGAGTATTGCTCTAGGCAATAGGGAAGGTAAGAATTTTAATTAAAACATGGTTCTTACTCTCATGGATCTTGCAGTTTAATAGGGAGATAAAATGCAAACATAACTATAAAACATTATAATGGTTGATCAGTGGCAACGATAGCTAACATTTATAAAGGACTTACTGTGTGTGAGGTGGGCAGTTGGGTGGTACAGTGGATAGAGTGCTAGGCCTAGAGTCAGGAAGACTCACCTTCCTGAGTTCAAATCTGACCTCAGAAACTTACTGATTAGCTGTGTGACCCTGGGCAAGTCACTTAACTCTGTTTGCCTCAGTTTCCTCATCAGTCAATGAGTTGGAGAAAGAAATGGCAAATCATTGCAGTATCTTTGCCAAGACAACACCAAATAGGACAAGGAAGAGTTGAGTACAACTAAAAACAACTAAACAACAAAAATGTGTCAGGCACTATTTTATTATCTCAATTGATGCTCACAACTTTGAGAGGTAGGTACTATTATATCCCCATTTTGTAGACGAGGAAACTAAGGCAAACAATGGTTAAGTGATTTGCCCAGGATCACACATTTAGTAAATGTCTGATATTGGATTTGAATTCAAGTCCTCTTGATACCAGGCCAAGTGCTCTACCCACTATACCACGTAGCCACCCAACATCTGAGAGTTGAAAACAAAGTGTTATGGGAGATCACCTGGATGGATCAGGGAAGAGTTCCTGGAGAAAGTGGTATTTGATCTGGGACTTAAAGGATAGGAAGGAAGCCGATAGCAAAGAGGGAGAGAGGGAGAGCATTCCTAGCACGGAATAGGAAAAAGCACGGAAATGGGAGAAGGCTTAGGGTGTTTGGAGTGAGGAGGGGAGGCAGAGTAATTCAGTTTTGACTGGAGCATAGAATATGTAGAGGTACATAATGAGACAAAGCTAGAAAATTAGAGGTCATGAGTGCTAGGCTTCATACAGGCTCCATTCAGGAGGTGCTAGAGAAATGCACATTAATCTGGTAGTGCTATGTAGGAGAAAAGAGAAAGAGGAAAATCAGTAAGGAAGCTATTGGAATAGTCCAGGAAAGTACTGGCAGGAGGAATGCCAAGGAAGGAACAGATGCATAGGAAACTTGAAGTAAGGCGATCAACTGGATATTTGGAAAAAGGGAGAGGGAGAAGCCATAGATGACTGTGGTTTGGAGTATGCATAGCATTCCCTAAAATAGGGAAATCCATCTGTTTTGGGAAGAGGGACAGGGAAGGTTATGAGTTCAGTATTGGTGACCATAGTTTAAAGAACTGGGAATATAGCAAATAGAGAAATCCAACAGAAAGATAAGCACTTAGAAATGCCATTAGATTAAGAGGTCAGTGGTGACCTTTGAGAGCAGTTTCTATTAAATGGTGGTAGGGGAGAGGGAAACCAGTTTTCAAGGAGTTGAGGAGTAAGTAGAAGATGAGGAAGCAAGAATAGAGAGAGTAGAGACTACTTTCTAGGAGTTTGGCAGGGAAAGGAAAAAAAGGATGGTAGTATGAGGCTTTTTATTTGTTTATTTTTAGGTTAGGGAAAACCAGAACACATTTGTGGTTGAAAATAAAGGAGTCAGAGGAAAAGGAGAGACTTAAGATTCAAGCGAGGTAGAAATAGTTGATAGAGCAAGGTCTTAGGGGAAGAAATTAAGTTGGAAGCTCACATAGAAGGTTCAGGCTTGGTGAGGAGGAGAGGGACATGGTTTCAAAGGTAAGAGTAAAGGGCAAGAAAAATAATCAAGAAAATATTGTGAGGTGGACGGTAAGGAAGCAGCCAGTTTGACTGGAATTTACAGTCTATGAAAGCACTAGAAAGCTGATGGTAATACTAATAAGAGCTAATATCTAGAGAGTCTCTTTTAAAGTTTACAAAACATAACATTATTTTATTTATTTTGTGAGGTAAGTGTTATTAACTCCTCCATTTTTTGCACAGGAGGAAATTGAGTCTGAAAGAGGTTAAATGATTTGCACAGTCATGATCCAGTCTGAGGGAAGGTGTAAACTTAGGTCACCTTGACTCCAACTCCAATGCTCTGTCTTCAGTGTTAAGCTCTTTGTTAGACTGGATAAATGTTTTTGAAATGCCTTAAATGCCAGGCTAAAGAGTATATATTTTATCCTGTAGACAGTAGGCAGCTGCTAAAGGTTTCTGGAGAGAGGAGAGGCATGGTCTGATTTGTGCTTTAGGAAAATTAATTTAGTGAATTTAACAATAGCTAGCATTTTATGCAGCACTTTAAATTTTGCAAAGTACTTTATAAATAATATCTCATTTGATTTTCACAGCAACTCTGTGAGGTAGTTGCTATTGTTATCCACATTTTACAGATGAGGAAACTGAGGCAGATAGATGTTAAATGACTTGCTCATGGTTACGCAGCTGGAAAGTGCCTCAAACTAGATTAGAGCTCAGGTCTTCAAGACTCTTGATCCATTGCGCCACCTAGCTACCCATAAGGCGAGTGGATTTAAGAGGCCAGAGAAGGAGGCAGGGAGAACAATTAAGAAGCCATTCTAATTGACCTGGTTAAAGTTGTTTAAAAGCCTAAATTGGAGTTAGAGTCAACAGAAGTGGAGAGGAGGGGGAAGATATGAGCAAGTTTGTGGAGATGGAATTGACAATACTTGGCAACTGACTAGATGTGGAGGATGAGGTTTTAAGTCTGGGTAGCTGAGGGAGGATGCTGGTTGCCACCCACTAATACAAAGAAATAGAGAGGAGGGGCAGGTTTTAGGCAGGAAGATGAGGATTTCCGTCTTGGACATATTGAGTTAGAGGTGCCGGCAGGACTTCCAGATGGAGATGTCTAGCAGGCAGCTGGAGATGCAGATAATACTTGTCTGATCTTCTTCACAGGGTTTTTTTTTCTTTAAAGATTAAAATAAGATAATAGAGACAGAGATGGAAACATTGAAAAATTTAAAGTTCTGGAGGTATGAGGTGGTGTCATTATATTTTTTATAAAGAACTCACATTGGTGTGCTTTGCCTATATACAGGTATTTTTCTGTTTCCTCTTAGGAGTCATTTCATGGGCTAGCTCTGGGAAGTTATTTTTCTTCTATTCCAGATGGTTCTTGGTTCATTTTCTTAATTTCATTTCATTCAAAGTGGTTATAAAGCTGTGATCATAGAAGAACATAAAGTGAATCATAGACTATTAGAGCTCAATAGGACCTTGGAGATTATCTAATCTAACATCCTCACTTTATAAATGGGGAAAGTAAGACCCAAGTACATTAAATGACTTGTCCAAGTAGATAGCAGAACCAAAATTTGAACCCATTTTCTTAGATGCCAAATCCAGTGTGCTTTCTACTACATTAAAATGCTGGTATCAGCTACTAATTACTATTAAATGATCCTGATTTGACCTTGATACTCTTTTTTTTTTTAGTATATACATATATAAACACATACATATATATAGTGTTTTATTTTAAAATATTTTACTTTTCCTATTATGTAAAATTTTTAACATTAGTTTTTAAAATATTATTTCAAATTAACTTTCCCTCCCCACTCTCTCCTCCCCAATTTCCATTTTTCCTAGCAGATTTTGTCAAATAGTGGAAACTCTCATTCTTGCTCTCTGGATCATCTTAACCGACTTTGTGCTAACAAGGAATAGTTTCGATAAACAAGAAAACATTCTGTAAGCAATAGGGAGCCATTAAATATTCTGGGCAAAAATAGTCACATGCACATTAGGAAGACCGCAGCTGAGTTTTGAATACCTTTTAAATGAATTTGTTATTTTGATCTGACACTCACTTAAAATGTGAACTGCTTTGACTCTGTGCTCCAGGTACATTATAGTGCACGATGACCAGGATAAAGAGGGGACGTGGTGTCAGGGTTATCCTGGTTGTGAAACAATAGAGGCAGGTTATGGAGTAGAGATTTCTTTCCAAGAAGTCATTATTGTCATGAATAATCTCAATTATTAACATGTATCACTTTTGATGCTTTAAGATTTCCAAAGTGTTCTAATCATAACAGTCACATTTATATTATCCCTATTTCACAGATTATAAAACTAAGGCTCAGAGAAGTTGTGATATACCTAAGGCCAAATGTGGCCAAAGTCCCGTAGTCCATCTGGATTAGAACAGGGGAATGGATCTTTTGACCTCGGCACATCTCTTTTGAGGTCTCTGGTTCTATGAACATCTCCTGGTCAAAGAGGACTAATCTGCTGTCATATAGCATCTTAGCATCACTGTAAAACAGGGTTAAAAATTCATGTCCTACCTACCTCATAAAGTTGTTCTGAGGGTCCAATTAGATAATATGTGCATGAAAGTCCTCTGTAAACCAAAGAATGTATACAAATGCAAGAGTGATATTCTTTGTTTCTCCACCCAACCTTGTTCAGAACTTTTGGATAATTGAGTGAGAAGGTTAAATCAGTTTCTGATCTGGTGACTGAGATTGGTACAAATTTCTGTCCTCTTGTTTATCTCTCTGCACCACAGATAACACTGGTTCATTGAAACTTTCCTCAGGTCAGACTTTCCCTGGGTCATAACAAGTATTTATTAAGTGCTTTCTATGTTCCAGGCATTGTGCTAAGGGGCTGAGAATATCAAAAAAGGATAATACAGATAGTTACAGCTGTCTCTCTTGCTTCACTTAGCCATGGTGCTGACTGAACTTGTTTCACACTACGTAGCCTCCTCGCTCTCTTTTGCTGGCCATGGTGCTGAAAAAATGATGTTAATAGCCTAACAAAAACCAGGTGTCTTGGATCTTAGTCTCTTTTTCCACCAGCATATGTAAGGTTCCTTTGTGTCAGGTTGTACTGTAACATTGTCCTAATCAGCACTGTAGTTTCACCTTTCCTGTCAACCAAGATTTGCAATGATTCTCTCTGTTGATTGTTGAATAAATGAATAGTCTGTAGCAGGGCAGCCCCACAAGTACAGAAGGGGAGTTATGCTTTCCTCCCCCACCCCCTTCCATCACTCATTTCTAAAGTATCATCTGCAGCTGGAGACTAAGTCCTGTCTCCTGAGTGAAGGATGCAAACTCATAGGAAATGACTGTGAATTACTGTGAGTGCTGCTTTTCCAGGTTTCTAAGCCCCTGTATTTTCAGCAAAACCCCTGCTGTGCCCTCCACTTCATTTATGAAAGGGTAGCCAGCTGCATTGCCTTATTTCCTTCTCATAGCAAAACACCTGAGACAGATCTTCAGAAAGAAAAAAAAGGAAAATACAAAATACAGTGCTTCCTATCTGACTTCTCCCTTCTTTGTGTCTATCAGTGTTGTTTTTGGAGAGGGGGAAGGGGAAAATGGACAACACTCCAGTCCTACTTTCTAGAAGCAAAGTACCTGCTAAGTTCCAGGCCTTGCAGTTGAGCTGAATTTAATTCTCTTCTGATTTGAAACAACACATCTTTAGGCAGATGGAAGTTTTTCTATGGCATAAGTCCAGTCCTCCATTAAATCCTCTTGGATAGAGGTGACCCTGGGTTCTTGAAGGCTATGCCAGCAAAACGCAGTCTCTAGAAAGTCCTGCCAAGTTGGAAAGGCTTCAAGTGTGGTCTTGTTGACAGACTGTGTCTGTGGTCTGAGGACTAGCCTACCTAAATAAGACAGCATCATTACTAGATTGACTGCCAAATTTTGAATTTTTTTGTGTTTGAGGAATCAACATGTATTTATTAGGTGTTTACTATGTGCCAGTATTATATAAGTAGGATGGGGGGGTTGATTTGGGGGGAGGACCAGAATTTTAGAGGCACTGACAGTTTTGTAGTCCTTCTGAAGAAGAGAAACAACAGAGCCAGGTACCTGATTCACAACAATTTGGGGAAGGAGAGAGTGAGTGGTTGGGACCAAATCTGTGGGGGAAATCTCAGTGAGAGAGTTCCCTTCACTTATGCATATCCTAACTACTCTGTAACTCCAGGTCTAAAAGAGTTGCCTGGAGGCACTGAGACATTGAGTCAGGTCCAGTGTGTATACAAAATGAGATTTAAAGTGAGGCCCCCCCCGACCTCCTGAGGCCTTTATACCAAGACTTCCTTTCCTGTAAGCAAGGGAAGGAACTAGATGGTATCTGGGGTGAGCTTCTCCTCTTCCCCTTCCCCCACCCCTATGTGGTGGATTCCTCTGAAGCATCATTCTGTGGTCCAGGGTTTCATCTTCCTGATAAGAAGAGGTTTCCCATCTTGATGCAGGTTTGTGGTACTGGTAGTGGAAACAAAATTACCTAGTTACAGTTTTGTCGTCAAGCAGACATTTTCCTAGGCTTTTGGGACAGATCAAAAATGGTACTGTATTTTTGTTTTTATAAAAGAAAGAAGTGCTCAGTCTAATGTCATATTAGGAGATGCCGTTGTATTGAGCCTTTCAAGCTATAGTTTAGAACGGAAAGGAACTTTTATGGAAACAAGGAGGAGAGGGAATCTTTGTAATTTTTATTTGTCTCTGAGAGTGAAATCTATAGTGCTGATGAGGGCAATATAGTGTTAACAGCCAGACTTAGAAGAACTTAAGGCATTGTAGGGTGGAAAGAGTCCTGTCACCATTAGGAGCCCTGAGTTTCTCTCATTGAGTCTTCTTTTTCCTCAACCTTTTTGAACTTCAGCCACCTTTCATCTTTGAATCTTTCTTTACTACACTAGCTAAGGGATTTCTTTTCTTTTGGTCTTTTGGCAGTATTGTTTTTTCATCCAAAGCTCCAGGTGACCTCACTTTCAGAACCATATGTAGAGGCCGCTAAATCCTGGTGATCTCTCTAAGGATTTCTTAGCCTTTGCTTCCTATCTTCCAAGAATTAACCTCTCCTCTTTCCAGTTTCGAGGCTGAAGTAATTACAGTTTATGGAAGGTTTCTCTCTCCCTTCCCCTCCTTTTCTTTAAGGTTTGCTTCTGGTACTTAAAATTATTTTACAAGTGGTCCATCTTTATTGTTTTATTGAGGAGGAAACTTTGGGCTGGAAAGTAGAAACAACTTGCCTAAGGCCATGCAGTTAGTTAATGGTAGAGACAGGTAACATTTTTTTTTCCCCCAGGCTAGCAGCCTTTTTAGGATAGGCTCTTTATTAGACTCCAAGAGTTGGAGATGTCTTCTTTCATGAGCTCATAGATCTAGAGCTAGAAGAGACCTTAGAGGTAAGGTCTAACCCCCTCATTTTACAGACAAGAAAATTTAGGCCCAACGAGGTTACATAATTTACACAAGGTCATACATATAGATCCTCTGATTCTTTCAGTGACTTTTCATTCAGTCTAATTCTCTAAAAGAGGAGCAAGCTATATTCTTTTAAATATACAAAGTTCTGGGAAGCAATTATTATAGCTGCTATTAAAAAAAATGAAAGGAAAAAATGTCTATCTTCTTGTTGCTTAGTTTGGATAGGACCAACTCTGTATCATTCATTTGGAAATTAAACATGTTCCATGAATTGTTAGTAAGGGTAGTGTGGAGGAAGGCAGTTGAAGAAAACTCTGGATTTGTAGTCTGAAGACCTGAGTTCAAAATCTTGTTGTTTTACTTGCTACCTATGTGACCTTGTGAAAGTCTTTGCCCCTCTCTGGGCCTCTTTTTATCTTTCTTCAAAATAAAGGTATAGGATAAAGTGATCTAATATCCCTTTAGCTCTAATTCTTATGACCGGAGGCATTTAGACCATGTGAATACTGGATTAGAGAACTAAAGATTTAGAGCTGAAAGGGACCTTAGAGGTCCTAAATTTAGTTCAACGTCATCATTTCACAAATGAGGACCTGAGATTCAGAGAGATTAAAGAATGCCCAAGATCACGTAGCTCTTGGGTGTTGGAGATAGGATTTGAACGCCGTTCTTGTTGACTCCATGTCCAGAACTTTATTAATAAACTGTGCTACCTTCTCATATGTGATTGAGATCATGCTGTATTGGGAAAAGAGCAGTCTCAGAGTCATGAAGATTCAGATTGAAGCCTTAGTTCTATTACTCAGTGATATGACTTTAAACAATTCACTTCTCTCTTCTGTACCTGTCTCTCCATTTGTATTTAATTCATTGTGTACAAACTGTGAGATCTGGAGGACTGAATGTTGTCTTTGTAGTGTAAATAGCCCAAATGTGGCTTGTAGAATGCCCTCCTTAAACCTGTAGCTTGACAGTAGGTCATTGTCTTAGTTATCCAGAGAAGGAGTGATATATAATCAGGGCTATCTACTCAAATCACCAGCTAAGTGGTCTTGAGAATCTCTGGAGTATGTAGCAGAAAGCATCTCACATGTCTACGTAGCCCCAAGTAGTAGAGCTGAGAATTTTAAAACCCACACTGGCCTGGTTCAGAATTTCTAGGGAATGAAATGTTACTGATATTATAAAATATTACAGATAGGAAATTTGTGACTCAGGCTCCATTCTGCATCTGGTATCTCCTGTCTCATTGACCCTCCACATTTATAGCACACAGGGCACTCAACCTAACCTGGCTGTAGTGTTTGTAAACTATAACAAAGATGAAAAGAAAAGAAAGATTAATGATGATAGTGATAATGGTGATGGGTAACATTTATATAGTACTCACGATATACCAGGCACTTTGCGGTTTGATCATTTGATCCTCACAGGTGAGTACCAGTGTACAGAGTCAAATGACCTGCTCAGGGTCACACAGCTAGTAAATATATGAGGCTGAATTTGAACTCATTTCTTTCTGGCTCCAGGCTGTAACAGCAAGGACCCCGGCATACACAGGAGAGCCTGCTGTGCTGGTTCTTAGATCTACTTTTCTAAAAGAAAAGCAACTTTTGAGGGATCAGCAATCACTCTAATCAAACACATATACCAACAGAAAAATACAAGCAGAGAAATAAAGACCGACAGACAGGATTTCCAACTGTCTGACCATAAGCAATACCTACATCACAGACCAACAGACAGATCCATTACATAGATACATAGTTACCAGAGATAGAAGCACCAACATCTGGGTTTTCAAAGCCCGGGGGCTCCTTAGTAGCTACCCATTGTCTCATCTGGCTAAACAAACACTTCCAATGAGTAAGCCCCAAAGTAAAACCTCACCTCAGAGTATTTATATACTTTTCAGAGCCAGAGGGCATGACCCTCTGATCTAGTGCCTCAACAGAAATTAACATAAGGTATTGAGACCTGTTAATGGGTGGGGAAGATCTTTGCCTCTTCTCCCAACCCACCATTAACCTTATACTAACCTTACACAGGTCTGACACTGTATCTACTGTTCCACCTAACTGCCTTCTGGCTACTAATATGAGGACATGGAAAACATGGGAAAGATAGCAAATACAGGGGATTGCTTAATTCGAATCTAAGCATTTCTCTACATGCTGGAGCAGTGGACCCAATTTAAACATGATGAAATTTAATAAGGATGAATGTAAAGTCCTAAATTTATGTTTAAAAAATAATCACAGCACACGAATAAGACATTGTATTAGACATTTATATGAAAAAAGGCTAAGAAGTTTTAATGGATAGCAAGTTCATTCTGAGGTAAAAAAAAAAATTTGATAAATGTGTCCCCAAAGCTAATGTAATCTTTAGCTGAATAACAATTATACTGCTCACAACAAGGATAGTCTCTTGGATAGATACTCTTGGATGATTAGACCACACCTGAATATTGTCTTCAGTTCTGGATGCCACAGTTGAAGAGGGACATTGACCAATTGGAGCTTGTCTTGGTGACTGAAATGGTGAAGAGATTTGAAAGCGAGATCTGTGATGAAAGGTTGACAGTAACTGGGGAGGGAATGGAAACAGATAGGATAGGATAGAGATAGGAACTGGATTTGTGATTTCAATGACATAAGGAACTCCCAGATAAGGCAACTCTCTGCCAATGCAGGTTGGCATCTTTTCTGCAATGTGTAGTCTTAAATAATTACCTATAGGACTAAGAGGTTAAGTGATTGCCTTGGGACCCAGAACCAGTAGTATATATCAGACATAGTACTTGAAATAGGTTTTCCTGGGCTCTGAGCTCAGCTTTATATCTACTATGCCTCGTTGACTAGTCTTTAAACATCTGAGTTGGTAAAAGTTGCAGAAATAAATCTCAAATCATCATGAAGTCTAACTTTCTAAAGGCCAGACTTGTATATCAATGGAAGAAGGTGGTTTGTTAGATAGTAAGCTCCCTATAACCAGGCATGTTCATGCAGAGACTGGTTGACCACATGTCAAGTATGTTATAGAGAGAATTCCTGCATTGGGTGGGAGATGGTATTTTTTTTTTTTTTTTGAGATGGTAGGGGAGTTTCTTTTAAAGTAATTCCAAATTTATTGAGCACCAAAAATGTCCTTTTTCACATATAAGAGAAAATAGAAAAAAAGAGTACATGTGAAATCTAAAGTTTATAGTATACTTTTAATCTTTTTAATGCTTTTAAAATGCTTTCATCTTGCTTTAAAAATACCTAATAAATTCAATTTACTTTAAGAGTTGTCTTGCTTATCTTTGTTTCCTTCTGAATTTCTTTCTTTCCTGTGCATTTAAAAGAATGCTTTAAGAGCCACCCCTTTCTTCTTGGCAATATTATTGCTAGCTCCCCTCATCCCACCAAATCCCTCTTCTAAAAATACAATCTTAATTAACAAATAAACACAATCCAGAAAAATAAACCTACACATTTGCCATCCCCCAAATCCATATTTTATTCTTCATTCAGACTCTATCACCACTCTGTTAGAGGGGTAACATGCTTCATTATTGGTCCTTTGGAATTGTGGTTGGTCAATGTATTAATCAGAGTTCTTAAATCCTTCAGTTGTCTTCTCCTGTAACTTTGATGGTGTTTTAGTGTGCATTTCTTTATTTTTTCATTATTTGAAGCATATTTTTTATATAATATCTTGGATATATTATTTTGAGAATAGCTCTATCTTTTAATCATTTATCTATTGAGAGAATGGCTGTTATATTTATGATTTTGAATCAGCTCCTTACATAGTTTGGATATGAGATGTTTACCAGAGAAATTTGATGCAAGTATTTCCCCCTAGTTAACTGTTTTCCTTTTAATTTTAGCCATATTGGTTTTGTCTGAGTTTTGTTTGTGTATAAACAATTTTATATAATCAGCGTTGTCCATTTATCTCCTGTGATCCTATTTATGCCTTGTCTAATCATCGATATTTCTCCTATTCATAGTTGCAAAAAGTATTGTCTTCCTCACTTCTTTAATTTACTTATGCTTCTTTAATTTGTTTATGATATGAAATTTTGTATCTAGGTTACATATCCCACTTAGAGCTTATTATAATATATGGTGTGAGATTTTGGTCTAAACCCAATTTCTGCCAGGCTGCTTTCTAGTTTCCTAGAAGATTTTGCCAAACCCTGAGCCCTTACTCCAGTAGCTGTGGTATTTGGGTTTGTTGAACACTATGTTATTATGTTTGTTGGCATTTGTATATTGTTTTTCTAATTTGTTCCACTGGTCAACTTTTATATTTTTAGAGATACTTCAAAATTATTTTTTATGATTATTACTTTGTAGTATAGTTTGAAATCTGGCACTGCTAGGGGAAAAGGGATATTTTAAAATAGCAACCTCTATTGCTTGATTTGATTCACTCATTTTGATTTTTCCTTCTGCTGAGTTTCTGGAAAAATATGAGTCATGAAGAAAGCCTGGAGAAAGATTGTTTCATTTCAATGATGCTCAATCCCAACATAACTGTTTATACAACTACCTCCAAAACACCAACCCTCCAACCAGTCCCTGAGGAGCAAAACGAAGTCTACTTCTCTAAAAATAGATTCCTTTCTGCACCAAATGAAGTTTTCTCCCACTACTTTGGTATGGAATTGATAGTTCCATCTATATATTCAGATTTGGGCAAACCATAACATATTTGGAAGGTATTTCTTCTTTTCTTCTAGCTACGGGAATTGATACAAGTGCCATAATGATGGCATGCTTGTTTATGACAAATACACAGATTCTAAAAACACTCTATTTTCTTTGTATTCTCATGAAATCTAGTGGTCATGGGTTGCATTATTTCCATTTAAAGATAGGAAATGGAGACATAGGTGAATCAAATGATTTGTCCAAAGGTCACACAATTAGAACCATGACCTCAGAACTAAAGTCTAGAAGGCCTATCTATCTCCTGGTTCAGGGCATTAAGGACTCAAAGAATGTTAAATCTGGAAGGACCCTTATAGATAATTCTCTTTGGCCTTATTTTATGCACAAGGAAACTGGGGCCCAGAAATTGGACTGACTTGCTCATAATCACCAGGCTCAAAAATGGCAGAAAAGAAACCCAGAACCCAGCTCCTGAGCTAATATATTCCCCCACAAAACTATGCTGAGTTTTTGTCATCTAATTGTCACATAAAATGTGACTTGAAATGAGCTAGGTTGGAGATATATAGAGGACTTGGTTCAGCATAAGAAATATTGTCTTTGTAGTCAGAGGACCCTGGTTAAAATCCTACCTTATGACTTGGCTTCCCTGGCCCTTGGTTTCCTCATCTATAAAAGAAAGGATGGGATTAGAAGGTTTCTGAGGCCCTCTCCCATGCTTGACCTATGATGCTGTGATGCCCATTACTGAAATGGATGTCTATGTAAACAGCGTTGTCAGATTTAGAGCTGACATGCAATATGAAATCAGCTAAGACTCAAACTTTTACTTTGCTGAGGAAGAAACTGAAGCTTGTAGGCGTTAAGCAACTAGCCCAAAGTCCTACAGCTGGTGAGTGGCAGAGCTAGAACTTCAATTCAGGTCTCTTGGGTCTTAGCCCAGTGATAAGAAGAAATAAGTACTAGCTTAGCATTGGCTGTAAGTAAAGCCACTGCAGAGGAATCGTAAAGCTGGCAACAGCAGACAAAAATGCTAAAAGGCTAACTTAACTCGGGCTTAGATTTACTTAAACACAGCGTTCAAAGTGATGGAAATGATAGTTCTTGGCTCTGCTGTGCTGTGCCCTGGTTACACCACTTCAAGAAGGATTGTGTCCAGTTCTGGAGGCTATTTATTAGAAAGGATGACTAGTTGGAAAGTATCCAGAAAAGAGTAATCTGGATGATGATGGCACTACAGACCATGCCAGATAAGGACTGACTGAAGGAACGAAGGATATTTAATGTAGACAGGAGAAAATTTAGAGGAGAATGACAGTTATTTTATTTTATTTTTTAAAAAATTTAATGGTTTTTATTTTTTTCCAATCACATGTGAAGACAATATTTTTAACATTTTAAAAAAGATTTCGAGTTCGAATTTTTCTCCCTCCCTTCCCTTCCCTCTCTCCAACACAGCAAACAATCTGATATAGGTTACTTATGTGCAATCATGCAAAACATATTTCTACATTAGTCATTTTGTGAAAGAAGAAACAGAATAAAAGAAAAAACCCCACAAACCAAAAACAACAAAAAAAGTGAAAAGAGTATGCTTGCTATGCATTCAGACTCCGTCAGTTCTTTCTCTAGTTACAGGCCGCATTTTCCCATATGAGCCTTTTGGAATTTTCTTGGATCGTTATGTTACTGAGAAGACCTAAGTCTATGAGAGTCAATCATTGTACAGTGTTGCTGTTACTGTGAACAATATTCTGGTTCTGCTAACTTCACTCAGAATCAGTTCATGTAAGTATGACAGCTATTTTAAAATATTGTAAGGACTATGCCAAAGAGGGTTTATGGGGTCACAAAGAGGCAGACATGACTGAAATGACAGAACATCATCACTCGAAGAGGGACTATTAGACTTGTTCTGTTTGATTCTGGAGGTTCCTGTTTACCTGAGTTTCTTTATAAGTAAAATGAGGGCAATAACAATAGCACCTTCTATCAGAGAGTCAAATGAGATGATGATTGGAAAGTGCTTAGCAAGTGCCTGACATGTAGAAAGCATTCTATAAATGTTGGCTAGTATTATTGCTAGTCACAACAATAAATTATTATAGAAGATCAAGGGCAATTCACAGGATCCCCTGTGAACCTTTCAAGGCAAAGTATGCCTGAGAATATCAGCATCTGCATAGGTTCCAGTTCACAGGACTATAGGAGGTAGAGCTACAATGGACTGTAGGTACCGTTGGTCCAGCTTTCTCATTTTACAGATTAGGAGACCAAGAATTATTTCTTGAACTTTGAGATTCTTGAAACTTACTGTCCTCAGTAATTAGTGCCAGCTTTAGTTTGTTAGCTATTACTGATAAGCCATTTCTGGACTCTGTCCCAGAAGGCACCAGGTCACAAGGAGAAAAGGCTAGTTATTTGTTTATTAAGTTATAATTAATCATGGATTAAATTTATATGTTTCATTTATAATTTCCTTGAAAGGATTTCCTGAGAATTATGAAAATCCTAGATAGGAGGTTCAGGAGGATCAACAAGCCCTTGATAGCTCTGAATTTCAATGCTACTATAATGAAATAATCATAATGAGGCATGTTTCCCTAGTACTAGGAGTTTACGGGGCTCTTTTCCCCACAACTTTTGGAAGCAGGTGGTATATTATTCAAATGGATCTATGAGCTCCTCAATTCAGGAGTTCTCTCCAATGGCATAGAAGCTAAGCCATCCATCTTTTGTGACTCTTGTCCAGTCCTTCCTGAAAGTTCACCCCAAGGGGTCCATCCAGCATGGTGAAAGTCTCTTCTTTTGTGCTAATGGGGAATGGAGTTGTGTACCAGTCATTCATGGCTCTTTCCATGTGACCAACTCATCTTCTCCTCAATTCTTTAACGTGGCTTTTGTTCATTCTTCTTTGGAGTTTCTTGATTATGTTTTAGCCTTCTCACATCCACTATGTACTTCTCCATCGTCCTCTCTTTGAGCGACACTCATTTTTAGTTTTCTGGAGTCAGAGGTGTTGCTTACCTTATTGTTTTATAGCAGCAACAATGGTGAAATATTAGTATTGAAAAGGTGGGCCTTTGCTTTCATAAGAAGCTTCAGTAAAAGAGCTTTGTAATTTCTCCAAAACAATCCAGTCCGCACCCCTTCTGATTAGCTCTGGGTTCAATTAATTGTCCATCTATACTATCTCATATATACATGCTATTTTACTAGTTTTATAGGTGTCCATCTAAATGTATGTTGAAATCCAGGCAGTAAAAATTTGTTGTCCACTTAGTCTTTCCTGTACGATGGAGGGGTCAAACTCCTTTAAATATAAGTATAATTCTTCCCATTTTACAAATGATGAAAATGAAGATCTCAGAAACTGTGACTTTCTCAGGGCCATATGACTAATAAGCTGTCCCCTTCTTTTCTCTGATACTGCCACCACCCTGGTACAGGGCCTCATCATCGCACATCTGAACTATTGAAATAGTCTCCTGATTCACCTCCTTGCTTCAAGTCTCTCCCCACTCCATCCTACAATGCACTCAGCTACCAAAGTGATCTTCTTAAAGTACAGGTCTAACCATATCATATCAACATTACCCCTCTTGCTCCATTTAATAAATCTAGTAGTTCCTTACTACCTCTAGGATAATATATAGTCCTCCATAAACCTGGATCTTCTTAGCAAAGTAGACAGAATATTGGGTCTGGAGTCAGGAATTTGAATGAGTTTAAATCCACTCTCAGACATTTATTAGCTGTATGACCCCAGGCAAATTACTTAAACCTGTTTGCCTCAGTTTCTTCAACTGAAAAAGTGGGAAAATAATAGCACCTTCCTCACCAGGTTGTTGTGAGAATCAATGACATAGTAATTGTAAAACATTTGGTACAGTGCCTGGCAGGTAGTAGGTACTGTAGAAATGTCTGTTCTCCTCCCCTTTCCTGAGTAAAGTCTTATAGTTTACTCGGCTTCACATACCCGACAATCCTTCCTGTTCCTTGGACAAGAAGCTCCATCTCCCCAACGTATCCATTTTCATTACCTGTCCCCCATGCCTAGAATGCTTTCCCTCTTCATCTCTGTCTGGTGGCTTTCTTCAGGTTTCCACTAAAATATTCCCTTCTGCAAGAAGTCTTTCCAGGTTCCCCCTTGGAATGTGAGTGCATCCCCCCTTTGTTTACCTCTCATTTATACTGTATGTAGCTTGTTTGTACATAATTGTTTGCATATTGCCTCCTATATTAAATTGTGACTACCCAGTGCTTAGCATAGAGCCTAGCACCAGAGAAAACACTTTCCTCTTTTTCCTCCTCTCCCTTTTCCTCTTCCTCCCCTTTTTCTCCCTCCTCCTTTTCCTTAATAAAATCAGAATTTAAAACTCAGGTGTTCGGACCCCAAGACCAGTAATCCTGGGAATCTACTCTCCTTTTGTCTCAACTTAGTTAATGTAAAAATCATCTCACGTTTATATTGCTGTTTTAAAAAGGGCTTTTCAAACATTTTCTCCATTGAAGTTCACAGTAGCTTTGTGAGGTCATTAGTTTGGTCACTCATTACTGTTTTACATATGAAGAAATTGAGACTCAAAGAGATAAAGTGACTTGTCCAGGGATATGCAGCTAATAAATCATGGAACTAGGATGTGGAATAAGGTTACTGCAGGCTCATCGTGTTTGGAGCACTTGTTTTCTGCTGAAAAACTTGTGCCTGCCTTGACAGATTCACCAGTGTGTGGATGGATGTGTTTTCAGACAGTTGTGGACAATCACATGCATCTGTTTCCTAGTGGGATTAGACATAATCACGGATATCTGATGCTTAGCAAACAATTCTCTCTCCCAATAGTGCCTGCCCACAGCAGGGAATGATTATTATTCCAGTTGATGGTGTACAAAACACATCTAAGATGAAACCAGAGAGCTTATTTCCACTGGGAAAGGCCAACCTGGGATTTGGGGTTGGATTCAGAAGCAGAGCCAAGTGTTTCTGAAGAGTCTGTTCTCCAGTTAGGGTTCCTCAGGAAGGCCACTTGAGACAAGGCGGCTCTCCACTAGCCAGGAAAAGAAGTGCTCAGGAGAAAGAAGAAAATGGCTTCATTTTAGGGCCCCCCACTTATTTTGTGATGAATACTGGTAATATGACCAGTTTCTATAATCTTTAAGGGTTGACAAACCTGTCTTTCCACAACAGCACTACCAGGTAGGGAGTACAAATATTGTAGCAGTAATAATTTGTAATAACACTACTAAGTGTAACGTTTATATAGGACTTTAGGGTTGGCAAAACCCGTTATATATATTATTCTGCCTGATCCTCTGAGTGTGTGTGTGGTACCGCTAATATTCTTACTTCACAGATGAGGCTGAGGCAGGTTAAGTTCCTTTCTCAGGGTCACAAAGCTAGTCAGTGTTTGAGACAGGATTTAAGCGTGAGTATTCCTGGCTCTAAATCCAATGTTCTATCCCCTGTACCAAGAGGCCTTTCACTTTACATGTTCATATTCCTATTTTATTAATTAGGAAATTGAGAAACTCCTTTTAATTTCTTATCAACACCTTCCCTGCTTACTTCGCTGGGTAGTTGTGGTCGTCAAATGATAGAAATAATATATATAAAACACTATGTAAACCTTAATTTACTGTTGCTGTTTTGTCATGTGCTACTCTTTATGACCCTGTTTGGGGTTTTCTTAGCAAAGATACTGCAGTGGTTTGCCATTTACTTCTCCAGCTCATTTTGCAAATGAGGAAACTGAGGCAAACAGGTGAAATGATTTGCCCAGGGTCACACAACTAGTAAGTGTCTGAGGTCACATTTGAACTCAGGACTTCCTGACTCCATGCGCAGCACTCTATCCGCCGTGCTACCCTGCTGCCCTTGTACACCTCAAAGCACTATGTAAACATTAGCTGTGATTACTATAGAATCGTAGATTTAAAGCTAGAAGGGACCAGAGGCCCTCTACTCCACTCTGCTCAGAATCCGAGGTTCAGAGAAATGAACTAAAGTGTCCATAGTTATTAAGTTTCAGGGGTAAGACTTGAACCCAGGTCTTCCTGACTCTAAGCCAGCACTCTATCTGCTATGGCCTGTTGCCTCTCATTATTCATTTGCAAGTGATGCCTTCCTACTACCAGCTGCTCAAAGCATCATCATCACATCCCTATCCTTTCTGCTCCTCTGACTCCTAGAAATAGATAGTATTGTCCCTCACAGGCCAGACTGGAGCTCTGGAGGATGTTTCTGTGATGATGAACAGTATCAGACAGAGGCAGGGTAGTGTAGTGACTAGAGAACCGACTTTAGAATCAAGAAAATCAGAATTCAAGTTTCACTTCTGGCATTTACGAGCAAGTCACTAAACCTCCCAGGAAATTCTGTAAGACTAAAAACTGCAGAGCAGATGCTAAACCACACTGACAAAGGGAGTTTCCTCACCAGGAGCTCACAAGTCTTGTTTTTTTTTTTTTTTATTTTAAAGTCTTGGAAATAATTGGTTCAACCACGCTTGTAGGAACTTTCTAGGAGAAAAGATGCTCTTTGGGCAGAAATGTTCATGTAGTTTTGAAACCAACAATTCTAGGGGAGAGGATTGAGAAACTTCTTTTTCTTTCTCCTACTTATCAGGTCCTCTTTCTTCTCCCAGCTCCAAATGGGACAAAGTATCCAAAGAGAGCACATAGTGTGCCCTAACCACATCTTTCTACAAGGAGATTTGAAAATGCACTAGACACAATGACTTCCATCCTGGCCCTTTAAGTGGCTCCGACACCCTAGAGTGCAGTGAGCTAATCTAATATCACTATTCTCACATTCCATTACATTAATGAGAAGTGGAGAAAGCCTTACATTTGTCCTCTAGACACACACAAGGAGCTTGAGTAACTCACAGCAGGAATGTAATTCTTATTAATTTTAATGAAGATATCATACAGCCCTTTAAAGTGGAGATGGGGCAAAAAGAGGCACTTGGAAATCAGCTTCCTCAGCAATTTTTAATGAAGATTTATCATGTGCCCATTATAAACCCCAGAAATCCTGCCACTGAGTTCACAGTGACCCGCCAGCTTCCCAGTCCAGGGGTGTCCCAGGTTTTCTGCACTACAAGAACATGGGGACAGCTCCCCATTTCATTTCCATTGCCTTTCACATGACAGTGAGTCTAGAAAGTCAATGTGACACACTTTTAGAAAAATATGTTTGCAAAAGCATTTTTTAAGCCTGGTTCTTTATTCTTCACACAGCACTGGCTGAAAACATAAAGTTGATTCTTATTCTAATAAAGGCTGGAAAGCATTAGGAAAGAGTGCTCACTTGTTTGTTTCATTATTTCCAAAAAAACAATTCTTCAATCAGATGGTTGTCTCCTCGTACTTGTCATTTGAACTCTACCCTATCCAGTCATAGACCTGCTTGATTTGCCAGTTCAAGGCCACAGGGTGGAATGAATGAATTCACCATCAGTAGAGAATCCTGTCTAAGTTCTGAAACTACTTTTCTCCCCTACTGAGAATCACCTGCTTGGTTAGAGACTGGAAGGAAAGAAGTTAAACTTGACTTGGTTGAAAACACTTAACCTATAGAACCAGTCTCTGAAATCAGCCTGATAGGTCATCATGCTTTGTCAGACTGGATCTCTTAATTTTTGGAGGGAATTCATGAACTCAGGGCAAGGTGGATATGGAAACTTTACTTGATAGATCTCCAAGCTGACTGTCACAACCCATCTGATCCCACTCTGCTAAATATGTCAAGATGCCAATGTCTCCATCCATATAACAACCACTCAGGGTCTTTACTGTCAGCAAAACTTCCTCATGGCATTCACTGCTTGGCTCTAGCAATTTCAAGCATTCTGGGGAATTAAAATGAAGGTATTGTTAACCTCTTCTGGTGGATGAGAATGCTGAAACAGAGAGAGGGTAAGTGACTTACTCACAAGCACTTACCCAGAAGTGTGTGAGGTGGGATTTGAAACTAGGTCTTCCAGAATTCCAGTCTAGAGCTACAAGCTGACTATTGGGGATGTATGGCCTATATCCAGCTATCCATGGTCTTCATTATCCTTGTATCAAAGTCTCCCTTGGAGATTGTGTAATGTATCAGGAAGAACATTCCATCAGGACACACATGAGTTCCAATCTTACCTCTGATACTGTCTGTATGTCCATGAGTTAGTAAATTAACCTCTCTGAGCCTCTGAGAATCTTTTGTAAATTGGATGTAATATTACTTAGAATGTCTATCATGGTAAAGGTTGAATTTAAGTATTTGCTAAACCTTTAATCATTATATACATATCAGTAAGATTCAAATATGACAGAGGCACAGTCATGCATAATCTGACATTTCAGTTCTTCAATCTTTTTGAGAAATATAACTGAGGATACTGAGGCAATGAAAGGGCACAAGATTACAAGATCAAATCTTTAAAGTTGCCAGGGACCTCAGAGCTTCTCTAGTCCAGTTCCCTCATTTTAAAGATGAAGAAACTGAGGTCCAGAGAGGGTCAATGACATGTCAATGGTTACATAGATTAAAGGTAGCAGAGTCTGGATTTACACCCAGGTCCTCTTACTCCTGTTCCAGCACTTAGCTCACTTTGATCCTTCAACAACTCCCTCTGTCATAGGCCAACCATCTTGTGCTTGCAAATAACTAGTTTACAGTGAAAGAGTTTGCAACCTAATCATAGCATTATCAAGTTGACACCAGCCTTGACATATTGAAATAGTACCGTGGATGTTATGGTTTCTAAAAAGAACAAATCCATCTTCAGTTCAGGACCTAGCAATGATCACAGATCAGCACAGTAAGACACAATATTCTTTGTGTTAAAGCCATTTGGGTGTTTTTGTACAAAAGCACAAGTCCTGCCTCTTCCATGAAGGCTTCCCAAGATAATTCATAGTGAACTCATAGTCTGCATGTGAGTCATGTCCTGCTTTTTTGACATCTCTTCTACTGAGTTGACTCTTGTTATATATTTAGTTATTTTTGATCCTTTTAGGCCTTTGTGTTCCACCTGGATTGCCAGCCTCTTGAGACAGTGCTTTTTGTTACTTTGTCATTTTTCAGTTGTGTCTGACTCTTCATTATCCCTTTTGGGATTTTCTTGCAAAGATAATGGAGCAGTTTGTCATTTCCTTTTCCAGCTCATTTTATGGACAAGGAAATGGAGGCAAACAGGGTTAAGTGACTTGTCTAGGGCCACACAGCTAGTAAATATCTGAGGCTAGCTTTGAACTTGGAAGATGAAGTAATGCAGTGTGGTGTAAATTTTGAGTTGAAGTCAGGAGTCTCCAGTATTGATTGGTTACTAATTTCTTGTGAGACTTTGGACAAGTCCCTTATCTTCTCTGGGTCTCAGTTGCCTTCCCTCAAAAAGGAGAGGGATGGATTAGATCAGGGGGTTCTTACATCTGAAGTTAAGATCTAAAAGTTCATGGATGGATATCAGATAGACTTGGATGGAGGAAAATCACATTTTTATTTTCACTTATCTGTAACTGAAATTTAGCATTTCCTTCAATTATTTAAAAACATTATTTTGAGAAGGGGTCCACCCATAGACTTCACCAGGTTGTCTACAATACAAAAATGGTAGACGTTGGATTAGAGGATCTCTAAGCTCTCTGTTAGCTCTAAATCCTATGATCACTGCTTTCCCTACAACTTTTATCCCCCCATGGTGCCTTGTGAAAAGCTCTCAATAAATATTTCTTGATTGATTGGCAAATAATCAAGGAGAAGAAATAAACACACAAATATGAGCAACCTCCCCAAATTAGTTCTAGCATTTATTTCACTGTGAAATCTCTGAGATGGGCTAACAGCCAAAAGCTTTCAACTCCTTTTCAGGTTATAACTTATTTACAACAGCAGGATGTGTCCTAGACTCTCACTGAATCCTTCAGCTGATGAAATGAATCATTAATTAATCTCTCAGCTAAGGTGGGAAAATTTATGTGGAAAAAAAAAGGCCCAATTATATCCATCATCCCAGGTGTTTCTTCTGGAGTGAATCCCCTCCAGGGTCTAATTATCCCTCTGTCTACTTGTCTGTCTTTGCTCTCAGGCCTCTTCTTCCACCGAGGAAGAGGCAGCTGAGAGCTAGAGAGGAGAGAAAGGTGGCTAGCTGCAACTACTTGTGAATTCCTCTCTGTAAGGGTCATTGTAGTTTCTCTTCCCCCTCTAGGTCAAATTTCTGGAATTGGCTCAGCCTCTCTACAGGCCAAATCCTCCCAAAGGTTACACAGCTTGGGTGGAGGCTGAATTTACACTTCGCCATCATTTCCAGTTGGAATTTTCCTAGCAAGTAGCAAATTCTCCTTCCAAATGGAGAGTTCCTTATCAGGACTGTATTGGATTCCCTTATGGCAGGTAATCAGTTTCTTCAAGGAGGAGGGGGTTGGACCATGTGATTTCTAAGATCCATTCTAACTCTCATTATACCTTCAATAAGTAGAAAGTAAAATTCTGAGGATGTTTGCTTATTTGTATTCACATCCCAGGCAATCAGTGGGCCTACCACCATAACATGATCCTCTCGGAGGCAGAGTTCTGTAGAACAGTATAGATGGACCTTGGACTCTGTGTCAAGAGGTTTATGATTGAATGTTCCAAGGGCATTTCATTATGACAGGAGCCCCTCCCACATGGATCTACTGCAAGGCCCCTGATGTGCCATGGAATTATGAACCAAAAGTCATTTGTGTGCGTGCCCCAGCTGTGCTACTCACTAACTGTGTGACTTTGACCAAGTCATCTAATCTCTGTGGGTTTCAGTTTATTCCTGTTAAGATAAGAGTGGTTGGACTAGATGATTGTTAAGGATCCTTTCTAGTCTGGTGAATTCTGTTCCACAATAGTGGGGTTCTTGTATAGGAATCGAGACAATCCATCGTAACTATGTAGGGATTCCTCTAACCTTCCCTGCCTGGTGGAAGCCTTCTGTGGCTGTAGTGAATCACCCCCTGAGGAGTACACTAACTCATGGTATTAGGAAGGATATCAGGATATAGGATGGTAGTGCTTTAAAAAATGAGAGTAAGATTTAAACCTTAAAGCATAGGCCTAACCTCTTCACTCCTCTGCTCAGAAACCCTTACTGGTTCCCTATTACTGAAGACATAAAAATACAAGCTTCTTAATGTGGCATTTAAGGCTTTCTACAATCTACTTTTCTAGCTTTATTTCATACAATTCCTTTTCCTTCACATATTTTGACTTTTACCCAAACTGGCATGCCACCAATTCCTCTGTCTTATCCAGCTGCATTCACAATGCTGTCTTCTGTGCCTGAGATATAATTTCCTTTTCTGTACTCACCTTCAAGGACCAGGTCAGTTACCATCTCCTCACTGAAATTTTTCCGAATCCCTCTTGTTTAAACTGATCTCTCCCTCCTCAGAATTTTCTAGAGTTACATTTTAGCTATTTCTTACCCTTATCCCATGTCATCTTGTATTTTGTGTTGCTTATAGCTTTCCCTGTTAGGCTGTAAACTGTTTGAGGGCAGAAATTGTATCCCTAGTCCCTAGCTCAGAACCTCCTTATACATAATACTAGAAGAAGTGTTTGTTACACTATAGACTTCAAAGTCTGATCTGCATTAGAAGGGGAAATTTCTTCTCTTGGGTGTTTACTAAATTTAAGAAATCAGGTCTGGTCATTATGCCTTTCCCTCCTAAGGAATAATAAATGCTTATTGAATTTAATCTCCACTATTGTAGTTCTAGTTTTGAACTCTAGTTTTTCAGGAAGGAAAGAATTTGGGAAGGATTTCAGACTGCAGCCACAAGGATTATGAAAAGGCAGGGGGGAACATCAACCTTTTTGGAAATGACTGAAAGAACACATCTCTCTGGCCTTTGTCATGAGTGAGCCAGCCTTGGCATGGCTGTGTTACATAAGCTACACCCCAGGTAGAATTAATTTCCATGCAGAAGTCTGGTCAAGCAGCCAGTCTTTGAGCAAAATACTATAATCAAGCCTTCTCTTCAACTCCCACTCCTCCCCCTTTGCCGCTAACAAAATCATTTTCCTTTTAATCACGCTTTACAAAATAGGTGCCATCCTCTTAAGGGTTTGCTCCATAAAAGCTAATTTCTGTCATCTTTCACTGTGACACGGTGCTTCACAGTGATGTCGGCCCCATTATTTCTTTATCCATGTAGCATTACTAATTCAGTCTGCGCACTTTGCTTTATTTTGGTAACCGTCTCTCCCCACCTCCCTCTTATTTCTCTTCTCCGTTGTTGCCATGATGTTTTTCTCTTAGAGGAACTAAATATAATGAGGCAGTCTGTGTCATAGCAAAAAGTAGATAAAAGTAGCCTGTTTATTAGAGCCTAGTTAGACTGAGCCAAGCTTTGGGTATGGCGTATGGGGAAGATGACTTAGGTCAGAGGCAGAGAGGAGCAAAGGAGGGGGAGGTTTGGTGTTACCCATGGCACCCACATATAGACTATACACTTATCTGTGTATTTATGACAGAATGTAAACTTCTTGAGGGCAGGGTCTGTTTCATTTTTATCTTTGTTTCCCCTAAAGGATATAGTATGTATTTGAATATTAATAATAACTAATTTGTAGTACCGTAAAGTATACAAGTCACTTTGCATATATCATATCATTTGATTCTCACAACAACCTGTGAGGGAAGAGTTCTAATTATCCTATTTTACAGGGAGTAAAGTAAGGCAAAGTCATTTAACTTAGTAAACTCCAAAGGCAGGATTTAAATTCTAGTTTGACTCCAAGTCCACAGCTCTATCCATATCTACTGTACCAGTGGTGTCAAACTCAAATGGAAATGGATCCCTATGGGTGATGTATTGACTTAGGACACCACAATTTACAATTATCTATGTTGTATTGTATTTTCATTTATTTTTATTAAACATTTCCCAATCATATTTTCATCTGGTTTTGTAGCACTCATTACCTGTATGTCTCATGCTACTAGCTTGTTAAATTGAACTGAACTGAACTGGCTTTGGCCCTCTTCACTGCCACTTGGCTGTGAGAACAAGAACTTTTGGAATTATATTTTGCCTTTTTCTGACATCTTCTCTTTAGCTACTTTGTACAGTCTTTCCTTCATCTTCCCTATAGATGGCCCTATCTCTCAGTTAATCATAATATAAAAGCCACACTTTTGTATTACTTTGGGGCTTATAAAGAAATGAATAAAAAGGCATTTATTGGGTGTTTATTGTGTGCCAAATATTGTGCTAGGCTCTGGGGGATGCAGAGAGTGAGGCAAGATGGTCTGGCTCTCAAGGAACTCACATTTCAATAGAGGGAGAAAACACCTGGGAGGATTCAGCTGTAGGGTGGATTGAAGCTTGTAAAGGACTTTCCTCAAAATTTCCCTGTGAACTGGGCAGGATCATAGGATTAATAACTGGGAGAGAACAGAGACCCAACCTTTTATTTGTTTTAAAGATGAAAATCTAGGTCCTAGAGAACTGATTTGCCCAATGACCCATAAATGGTAAGTGGCAGAGCCTACCAACCTCATTTTAAGGGACCTGATGCCTCAACAACCAATAGTTTGAAACTTTTGGTTGGTAGGAACCTTAGTTCTTAATGTTAATGTTCTTACTACTCAAAGCATTGTGATATCACAGAAAGACTGCTGGATTTGGAACTGGAGAACATGAGTCAAATATTGACTATGGCATCAATTAGCTGTGTTATCTGAGGCAATTCATGTAAACTTTCTGTGCCTCACATGTTTTCTTTCTGTAAAAATGGAGATAATTATATTTTCATGACCTATCTCATAGAGTTATTGATAGGAAAGTGCTTGGTAAGTCTTAAAGTGCTCTAGAAATCTGATTTGTTGTTGATGGTTATAGTTACTTCTACAGGCCACCGGGGATGCCTCATGGTGGCACGGAGGTGAGCGTCAATTATTGAAATCCTTATTAGCATAGTATGAGTTCTGGCAGGGATCTAAAAAGCAAGAAGTCTTCAAACATGGGTCTATCAATTGGTGTGCATCTTTTGTCAAAGGACTAGACAGTTTTGGAGAGGCTTATCACTAGAGTAGCTTGGTCATAGGATAAAATATTTTTCAGCCACTGTAACCACTGAAGGTCATCTCCGAGGAAGGCTTAGAAGGGCTGTGTTGGAAAGAGTACCCATGCCAACTAAGTGACAGATTCTTTAATTATCATTATATATAAATATCAGTAATATAAACTAGGTTAATATCCTGGTGGAGATATGAACTCCGAATCCTTTCTTGTTTCACAAAGAGTACCATGGAGAGAGAGTGATAGAAAGTGAAGAATTAAGAAGCTTTTTGATGAGGGTGAAAGAGGAGAGTGTCACAACAGCTTTGAAGTTTGATGTTAAAAAACTAAAATCTTGCCAAATGGTCCCATCACTTCCTGGCAAATAGTAGGAGAAGAAATGGAAGCTGTGTCATATTTTGTAGTCTGGAGTGCAAAGATCACTGTAGACAGCAACAACAGCCATGAAATTAAAAGATGTTGGCTACGTAGAAGTTAAGGCAAATCTGGACAACATGGTAAAAAGCAAAGCTATTGCTTTGCTGACGCAAGTCTGTATAGTCAAAGCTATGGTGTTTTCAGCAGCAGTGTATGATTCTGAGGGTTTGAGTATGAGGAAAGTTGAATGCTGTAGAATTGATGTTTTTGAATTATAATGGAGAAGACTTTTGAGAGTCCCTTGGACAGCAAAATCAAATCAGTCAATACTTAAAAGAAATTAATTTAGGCTATTCACGAGAAGGCCAAATACTGAAGCGGAAACTTAAATACTTTGGTCACAAAATGAGAAGACAGAACTCATTGGAAAAGACCCTGATATTAGAAAAGATTAAAGGCAAAAAGGGAAGGGGATAGCAGAGGATGAGAGGGATAAATAGTGTCATGGAAACAATGAACATGAACTTGTACATTCCTCAAGAGGATTGTGGTTGGGTTTGTCCTTTGTTTTTGAAAAGGATCATGATATCAGGGAGATGATGACATAACTTATAATTGACTTTGATTTGAGTGAGGGAGGGCTGTGCAAAGTCACCAGCAATACTTTTTCCTCCAGAGTCATCTGGGTCTAGTGGCCAGATATTCATCACGATGACTGGAGATGGCCCAAGATGCAGTGGGAGACCCTGGCTCTCTTAGGCTAAGGTCTTTTCAGGTTTTCACTTTGAATGAGGGAATGCCCATTCAGTGAACAGTCCTCTTTCAAAAATGAGTCAAGGGATGACCCCTTTTAATAATAATAAAGAATAATAAAATCAGAGTTGGAGGGGAAACCCGCAGGGTTGCTGGCCAAAAGAGAAACAGTTACTATGCACTTCAATTCTCTTGATTGCAAAGAATGTTCCAAATTGCATTGGAATTCTTCCTTGGGAAGCTGTTATATAAAGGAATCATAGGTCTACTCCCTATCTCTAATTTTTTTCTGGACATATTCTGTTTTTACATCACTAACATTTTCCAACATATCTCTCCCTCCACCTTGTACTCCAAAAGTGAATCTTTATAACAAATAATTGAGAAGAGGAAAAAAAATAGTTCAGTAAAACTAAGCAACATACCGAAGAAATTTGTTATTTTATGTAGTATTACACACTCATAGTCCCCCACCTCTGCAAAGAAGTGGGGTTAAGTGCTGAAATATCTCCTCCTCTAGACCAATCTTGGTCATTATAAGTTTTCAGCATTCAGTTTAATTCTTTTGTTGTGGTTCTTTCCACTTCTATTGTTATATTCATGTATGTATTGTTTTCCTCATTCTACTTACTTAATTTACATAGGAATATTCTTCCAGTGATTTCTGACTTTCACCCTTTTTTAGACTGGTCACTTGTAGTGAATGAGCATTAGGCTTGTGAATTTGTATGAATTTATATGCTGCATGGGAGTGTAGACATATGCATCTGCATATATGTCTGATGGAGGTAAAAAATTGTTCATAATTGCCAAAGTTCTTTCCTCAGAACAGCCTGATGGAGTTTTTAGTTTAAGTATCATTATCCCCTATTTACAAATTTGGAAATTGAGACCCAGAAGTATGTTAGTTGACTTGCCCACAGTCATATAGCTAGTAAATATCAGAGTGGAAATTTGAACCCAGGTCTTCTGATCCTAAATCTAGCACTCTTGATTGTGCAAGGGTAAAAACGGATGTCAGTGAGCAAGTGACTAGCTACTTCTTATAGTCAGTCCTCTATGGAGAAAGAGAGAAGAAGGAAGAAAGGATAGATATTTTGGCAGGAAACTAGTTTGACAGAGCTGGTATCTAATATCCCTTTCCTTATCCCTGGTGAAGTGTAGCATTTCTCTCCTGCAAGAAAAAAGAGCTTTTTATCATTTTGGACAAAGAAAATCCCAACCATCTGAAAAGCAGAAGATCCTCATTTTGATGGATCTGTAAATTCATTAATATGAGCTATCCCTACACTTGAATACAGATTGTAACTCCTCTACAACTTCTCATCCTGTAAAGAGTCTACCCAACACATTGAAGGCCTTTTCTAAATGCATTAACATTAAACTTTTTCCTATACTTGTTTATAGGTAAAATCTAATTTTTATGCCATTCACTATAGGCAAGGGAATCTCTTCTGTCCCATCCTATGCTCTGCTCTAAAGAGTCACCAGTGAAATAATCAAAGCAATATTTGTTTCCTGCTTCTAACAGAAATGACATGATAAGTCTCCCTTCACAATAAGAAATGGGAACCATTTTGATTCTGTTATGTGTCATGAAGCTGAATCACAAGTAGAAAAGAAAATCTCATTCATAGAAAAAGTTGAGACTTTTCTTGATTTCTTGAACTGGGTACTTTTTGTAAGGATTCAGGACAGAAGATGTGGTAAAAACCATTCTTTTGGTTGGTATGGAGCAAAAGGGACTTTTCTTCTTGCTGTAAAATCACAACATAAATTGTGGATCTCATGGGTTTAGAACCAGGAAGAGAACATTTATCCCTCTTGAGCTCAATAAAGATATGGCCTTTGAAGCTGCTGATTTCAAGGGGATTGCTTCTTTCTGTGGATGTAATATATGCAACCCATGTGATCTATACAGAACCTCAGAAGTTGTAGGCTTCTTAGATTTTCCATCTATTCAGGAAATCTATGAAAAGGTAATATCTTAAATAATATATTCAAAACTCATTTTTCATTTTCTTTTCTTTTTTCTTTTTGTACAGGAGACATGGGAGACAGAGGGCAGAAAGGCAGTGTGGGTCGTCATGGAAAAATCGGCCCCATTGGTTCTAAAGGTATCTTTGACTCAATCTTATCCCATCCCTATGTTGACTGGAAATCTGTAGTGCCATTTACTTTTAGGATAAGTCCAACAACTGCAGAAATAGAAAATATTTGGCCAGAGGACTTTTTTTGGGTTTTGTTTTTGGTGTTTTGTGAATGACAGACCTTGTCTCACTTTAATACTTATCAAAATGTTTGAGAGTTCTCAGAAGGAGTTTGGAGAGATATCAATGATAATTACTCACTTTGGGAAGCTTTTTTTTTCTCCTATTTATTTATTTTTAACATTCTTTTTTTTTTAATTTTGAGTTCCAAATTCTCTTCCTCTCTCCACTTCGTCCCCAACCTATTGAGAAGGCAAGTAACATGATATCAATTATACCTGTGAAATCATGCAAAACATATTTCCTTATTAGCTATGTCACAAAAGAAAGCTATACAAATAAAGTGAAAAATTATGCTTCAATTTCCACTCAGTGTTCATCAGTTCTCTCTTTGGGGGTAGGTGGTATTTTTCATAACATTTTGGGAAACTTTAAAGTAAACTAAACTTTTTCCTTCTCTTGAGTATCACCCATTAGGCACAATAGTTAGAAGATTAGGATAGGGTAGCTAGGTGGTAACTTGATGGATAAGCAGGCTCTGGAATCAGGAAGACCTGAATTCAAATCTGACCTCAGACATTTACTAGCTGTGTGACCCTGGACAAGTCACTTAACCTCTCTCTGCCTCAATTTCCTCAACTGTAAAATGGGGTAATATTATAGCGCCTCCCTCCTTGGATTGTTGTGAGGATTGTAAAGCCCTTAGTGCAGTGACTGGCACATAGTAAGTACTATATGTTTGCTATTTTTATTATCTATGATCTTCCAGAAAATTCACTGTTGTTCCTAAGGAAGTTTCTGATGACTTGTGTCACATTCTTTTTTTTCTTCCTGGTGTGAGTTAATCTCTACTGAGGAACTCCTCATTTTTATCTGTACTTTTAACCAGTTCAGACTGGGAACACTGTATAATAGTGCTAGAGAGTTTGAGGGTGGGGACAGGGTGAGTTTAAGTGGCTTACTCATGATCCTTAAAATTAATATGTATCTTCAGTCAACAAGCATTTTTTTAAATGATCACTACATGGCAGGCACTGCACTAGGTTCTAGGCATATGAAGAAAGATAAAAGATAGTCCCTGTTCTCAAGGAGTTCACCGTCTAGTGGGGGTAGACAGAATGCAAGCAGCTACGTACAAACAAGATATACAATTGAAGGACATCACAGAGGGAAGTCACAAGAAGCATTAAGGGGGATCAGGAAAGGTTTCATGCAGATGGTGGGATTTTAGCTGAGATTTGAAGGAAGTCAAGGAAGCCTGGAAGCAGAGATGAGGAAGGGAGAGTTCCAGGTAAGAGGGACAGCCAATGAAAATCACCCAATCAGGAAATGAAGTATCTTGGGATGGGGAATAGCAAGGAGGCTACTGTCATTACAATCATAGCATCTGTGTGTGTAAGGAGTAAGAAGACTGGAAAAGCAGGAAAGGGTTATATTATGGAGGGCTTTAAAAGCAAATCAAGAAAATTTTATGTTTGATTCTGAAGGCAAGAGGGAGCCGGGTTTTCCTGAATATAAATTTAGTTCCCTGTCTACTAGGCTAAGCTGCCTCAAGCATCATTATCCTTAACAAGTATGAAAAAAGTTAAAGTATAATTTAGGTAGTCAGTGAATTGTATTTATAAAACATCTTATCAATGAATCTTTACCTCTTGTGTCTTGGGTATTTCTAATATTGTAGATTGATGCTCAGATACACTAAGCAGGACGTGCTGGTAATTATAAAAAACTCATATTTTTATAAGACTTTACAGTCTTCAAAATGATTTCATGCGCATTTTTTCTTATTTGTTGCCCACAAACAAGCTCGTGAGGAAAGCAACGCTGGTGTTATTACCTCCCTTTATTGATGGGGAAACTGAAACTCAAAGACTAAATGACTTGCCTACCCTCGTCTGCTTTTGTGTTCCTTCCACCATACCTTTACTTTTATCATGGTTCATTGTATCCTTGAGAGGCAGCATGGCAGATTGGGTATATTGGGCTGGCCTGGGAATTAGGAAGGCTTGGGTTTAATCCTTAATTTTACAGCTGTCCTTCTGTTAATTATTTCCTATTTATCCTATTTATAGTTGACTGTGTATATATTTGTTTGTATATTGTCTCTTCTATCAGATTGTAAACTCCTTGAGGGCATGCCTTTTTTTGTGTGTATGTTCCTAGCAGCTAGCACAGTGTCTGGCACATGGTAGATATTTAATAAATATTGGTTGATTAAAGTTCTTCTCTGACATTTAACAGATATATGACCATAGACAAGTCACTTAACTGACTTCAGTTCTTCAGGTAATTCATTAAGACTCAAAGTTATTAAGGAGATGTCAACCTGTGTTGATAGGTAGAATTTTCAAATCAGGCATTCTCTACACTGATGAAATCACAATTCAAACTGTCTTCTGTGCCCCTTCCCCTACTGCCATTTCATTTTCGGTGACTGGCAAAGAGATAACTATTAAAACAAATGAGATGAAAACACTTGGTTTTTATCATGCTTCACGTGATTTACTAACAGTATTATGGTTCCTAACAGATTCATAATTCCCTTTGTTCTTTTTTCATTATATTTCTCCTAGTGTGTAGCTGGTTAATTTTGAGGTTTAGAGTAGTTTTTCAACATTATTTCAACCAATGAACTTTCAAGAGGCAACATTTAATTCTATTTAATTGTTTCATTTCCATCAATCCAATAAATGCATGTTTCATTCCTGTTTTATTTAAGGCATTTTGCAGAACATGATAGAGATATGAAAAATAAAATTTGGTCCCAACCCTTGAGCAGCTTATAGTTTACTTCAGTAGGGAGGATGAGACATTTACATAAATAATTATAATACAAATTAGTTTTTAAATCCATGAGAGGAATACAAAGTACAGTGAGAGTGTTGAGGGGATTCTTTTTGGTTGCAGGGGATCACAGGGGAGAAGATCCTCTCCATTTCCCCTTTAACCAAGCAGTCCAGTCATCTTTTTGAACAATACCACAGAAATTGACAAATTTTTTCCTAGAGGAGATCTAGGATATCTTCTGGATATACTAAATTATCCCAGTGGGGATAGGAACTAAATCTATGATTTCACTGGTGTAGGAAACTTGCCGAGGAGGAAGGTCTCTTGAACAACTTAAATTCTTAGGGAACTATCTAGAGTACTGAAAGGTTAAGTAGATTATTACCCAGAATCACATAGTCAATATGGGTCAGTGCCAGTGCTTAAATTTAGTTCTTCCTGGGTCTAAGACTGACCCTTTGACCCCTATTCTGTGATATTTCTGTCAGTTTTCTGGTTAGAAAATGGTGGGTGAGAATCCTGCTCTAATAAAGGCAAAAACTTGGTTCTGTTGCAAGCACATATGATGAGAGGCACTTGTAAAGAGTGGGATTGTGTTAGGGAACACCCATCCCACATCTGGAAAAGGAGCTTAAAGTGTGTGCCCTATTAAAGGTGAACTGATAGCACATTTTATTTTTTAATTATAATGAAAAACTTTGGATCAATTCTTTCATTTGTTCATTCATTCAGCAGATATTTTTGAAGTACTTATTCTGCTAGGCACTAGAAGAAAATGCCTTCATTGAGCTCAAAATCTAGTAGGGGGATAGATCACATAGATAATTCGAATGCATACTATTACACATTTTGTGCATTAGAGAGATTTGCAACAGAATACTAAAATATTACTTGAAGTTAGAGAGTAATGGTTGTTATGAACCAATGAGATCAGACAAGGCTTCCTGAAGGAGATGGAGTTTGAGTTGGACTTTAAACGATAGGGAAGAATGCAATAGGTGAAGAATGGGAGGGAGAACATTCCCAGCAGAGGTATGACCAAAGCAAAGGCACCAAGGTATGAGAAAAGGATTATGTTTTGAGGTGAAAAAGACAATGCAGTTTGGCTAGAGCAGAGTATTGGACAAGATCCATCTGCAAAGGTAGGGTAGTGCCAGACCATGGGGAACTTGGAAAGTGGGGAAAAGGAGTTTGAACTTCACTCACCAACCACTAGAGATTTAAAGAAGGTTTTTAAGTACAATGACCAGGTCTCTGTGTAAAAAAACAGTATTTAGACAATGGTATGAGGGATGTATTGGAGGAGGAAGAACATGAGTTTCCATATTCAACCCCTGGATGATCTGAATAAAGCCATATAGAGCATTATTTGGCATTTTACAAAGCTCTTTCCAGACTAGAGCTTGGCTTATTTTGATTAGCTTTAACTCATCATTATCTTGGATCTTTGACAAGTTGAAATTTTCAATCACTTTTCATGCATTAACAAAAGACCACAAAGGAACTGAAGAGAAAATGCCCCTTTTGTTCTTATGTGGAATATGGAGTTATGTCTATGAAAACTATACTTTCCTCTGTGCCCAGCTCGGTTGAAATTGTCTTTTTTAGGGTACAGAGTTGTGTTTTCACTGATGTAAGGAACTCCTAACACCATGAGGAACCTTTGGCTTCTGATGCAGTGTATAACTTGTTTTTTTTCAGTTTATTATCTTAGACAATTGCCTAGAGTACTGAGGTTAAGTCACTTACCCAGGGTTACATGTAACTGCATGTAGGCAGCTAGGTGGCTCAGTGAATAGAGTGTGGGGCATGAAGTCAGGAAGGACCTGAGTCCTAGTTGTGTGACCCTGGGTAAGACTCTTAACCTCTGTCTGCCTTGATCCAGTGGAGAAGGAAATGGGAAACCACTCTAATCTTTGCTAAGAAAACCCTGTTGGTATGCTATGATCCCTGGGGTCAGGAAGAGTAAGATAGGATACCTACGACAAGAAGCAGGGTTCCACAGACTTGTTAGAGGCAGGATGTTCAGTCTTCCTGACTTGGAGACTCTCTAGATACTCTACCATGCTGCCTTCTGCTGTTGGGGAAAGATGTTTTGGTGTTGTCCAAGAATTCAGTATAGGCATTTAGAATAATTGAATTTTAAATTTAGAAGAATTTAATTAATGATTCATAAATATAGATAGCTGTAAGGTCATAGATTTAGATAGCTTGTAGGCCATCTAGTTCAACCTTCTCATTTTATAAAGAAATTGAGTTACAGAGTCATTGAATGACTTGCCTAACAATACTTTGGGTATAAATGGGAGTAAGTGGAGAGTTAGAAATTGAACTCAAGATCCGTGACTCCAAGGTCAGTATTTTTCCACTACACATATAGCTTCCGACAATCATTAGCTGTGTGTCCCTGGGTAAGTCACTGAATCTTTCTTTTGCCTACATTTCCTCATCTGTAAAACAAAGGCATTAGACTTGATGGCCTCTAAGTTTTTTCTGCCTCTAAGTCTATGATCATATCACCTGAAGAAGCCCAGAGAGAGGGTCAGCCTAACATCACTAATACAGTTAGTGGCTTCAAAAGAGTCAGGCAGTCTGTTCTGAACTCAGCATGAGATGATAGACAACTTCATGATAACTTTCACTAAACCAACCAATGTGTTTGAAATTCATAGGTTTCCTATAGAGCTGGTGATCTCTATACTCATTTGAGGAGAATGATGAAAATTTGCATATTGGGAGAAGTTGCATTATTAATAAGAATGTTTTTTATTCAGCTTAAGAAGCAACTCCATGCAGTGGTCTCCCTGGTATTAAGAGATTCCATCTTTCACATTCATGAAAGTAAATATGTCAGGTCAGATTGTCCTGGCTTCACTTTGCCAGGCTGGAGCTGGGCATTTTCCTAGAAGTCCTCTTTTCCCTTGTTTATAAGATTAGGGGATCACAGATTTAGAGTTGAAATCTAGTCTAATTCCTTCATTTTAGAGATGAAGGGTGGCTACTTGGAATTCTTGCTTTTTGAATAATTATCATGGTTCAATATGTTTCATTTTGGATTGTTGTCATTGACTTTATTTACATGCCTTGATTTTAAAGTTCCCTAGAAGAGTGAGAGTCACTTTAAATCACATCATACAGGTGCATTGTGTAATTTGGGTGGTGCAGGGTGTGGCACAGAGTGGGGGGGTCTCAGGAGGCCCTGGTTCTAATCCTGGCTCTGCCACTAGCTAACAGCACGGTTGAATGAATGTGTGGGCCTCAAGTTTGTTTATTTGTTTTTTTTAATCTGAAAGCAACAATAATCCAACTAATGATAATAGAGATCAATCAACCAATCAACTAACATTTACAAAATGCCTACTATGCGCTCGACATTGTGTTAAATTCATGAATAAAGTAATCACTGTATTCTCATTATAATGATAACTGATATTTATAATCTTGAAAGTTCCTCCAATTCTAACATCCCAGTTCTAAATCCATTCTAATAGTAAATTGTTTAGAATAATTTCTCTAAGTATTAAATTTAATTGAAAATCAGGCTTCCTCTTAATATAATGTCGTGTATTATACTATCATTTTAAAAAATGTAAACTAGTGTGGATTTTTAAGCAAAAAAAAAAAGTTTTTTTCTGTATTTCACTCTAAGATCTAATATCCTAAATGAAAGAAGAGTGTTACAAGTTAAAGGTAAAAAAGTAAGTTTTAAAAAGTACAAGTAAAAGTATAAGTGAGTATTTTTGCTGTTCAGTTGTGTCAGACTCTTGGTGACTTCATTTGGGGTTTTCTTGGCAAAGATATTGCCATTTCCTTTTTCCTTCTCCAGCTCATTTTACAGATGAGGAAAGTAAGACAGAAAGGGTTAAATGACTTGCCCAAGGTCTTAAAGTCAATAAGAGTCTGAGAACAGATTCGAACTCAGGAAGGCTTACTTCCTGTGGCATTGTATCCACTGTGCCATCTAGCTGCCCCAAAGTGCGTATAATTATATGGAAAAGGTAAAGAAGTAGAGGAGAGAGCATTGGGCTAGAGTTCGAGTCCTTGTAGGCTCTATTCCCAACTAGTTAAATGACTTTATATGACAGACCCACTCTGGTTTAGTTTTCTCCTCTGAAAGATGATGGAATTGGTACGAATCGTGATGGTTCTTCCCACCTCTGACAGTCTAAGGTTCTGAAATGTTGATATTCATGTTTGGGAGCTAAGGAAATAGAGGTGGAAAGAGGGGAGTATACCAGCAAGGCTACCTGATCCTCCCTAGAAGAAAGAAGGGTGTAAAGAGGAAAAGTCTGTAGAGAAAAATAGACTGGACTGGTCATCTGGCAATCTGGGTTCTAGCTAACTCCATGTGATATTATAGAAATCACTTACACTCTCTTGACCTACTAAGTTCCTTTATCAAATGTCTCTTCTAGGTTTGAAGGTCATATGGCCATGGATTTAGAGTGAGAAGGAACCCTAGAAATCACCTAGACTAACCGCTCATTTAATAGATAGGTAAAATGGGGTTTAGAGAATTATATGAAATGACTAGATTGTTGAGTGGATAGAACATGTGGGCCTGGAGTCAGTAAGATCTGGATCAAATTTGGCCTCAGACTCTTACTGGCGGTGTGACCCTGGGCAAGTCACTGAACTGCTGGGGACCTCAGTTTCCTTATCTGTGAAATGGGAAGAATCATAGCACCTGCCTCCCAAGACTGTTTTAAGATTTAATGAGATAGTGATTATAAAGTACCTAACGCCTGGAATATAAAGCTATATAAATGTTAGTGATGATGGCGGTGACCAAGTTCTACTGGTAATAAGAGGGAGAGATAGAACTGGAAATAAAATCTCTTGTGCTTTCCAATGTCTCACACTGTCTACCCATGTTTCCATTTTTGAATTTCCTTTCTATAAAGGAGGGAGGTAGTGGAAAGGGAGTTCAGAATCACTCATAATGTTAAGGATTCAGGAGGTAATGTCTGTGAAGTGTTAGATGAAATGCGCTTAATTTTACAGAACTAGTTTAAGGAATGATCATTCACTATTGCCTAAAATCCCAAAATGTACATTACTTCAAATATACTGTTAATAAAGCCCAAAGCAAGAGCAATTTACAGAATGTAGCGACTCCCTGTTGTTATATGGCAGACAGAGATGGGGTCTTGGGAGAAACTCAGGGGCATTAAACATGAAAGATTCAATAATGTTTCCAACCATGAAGTTTCTTAACTAATGAAACGTGTGACCCATTTGGTATGCTGACGAAGCTTTTTCTTTTCCTTTCATAGGTGAAAAGGGAGAGATGGGAGATGTAGGACCACCAGGTCCTAATGGAGAACCAGGTAAAGCATTCAGGGGATGAGAACAATTCATTTTAAAAATACCATCTTTGAAAAAAAGCAGCCCCCTGCATAGTAATTTTTAAAAGCTTGAAAACAGCATAGATAGTTGAAAGACACTTTCCTGGTTACACAGGGAAGTGCAGTAACTGATCACATCAAATTGTATTTAACATGCTAGAGCATCAGTGCTCACTGTAAATGTTCTGTCTTCCTTTGTAATTACTACCTTATTTTGATTATGACAAGTGAGAAAGTGAATGAATGCTTTTCATTTGGTCTATGGACTTCAGAAAGATTTCATCGGGGAGATTTTAATAGCCATTTTTTTTTTTTAAATAAATTTATTTAACTTTTTACATTCATTTTCACAAGATTTTGGGTTCCAAAATTTTCTCCCCCTTTGTCCCCTCCCCCCTCCCCGATTCACTGGACATTCTAATTACCCATATCACCAATCTGCCCTCTCTTCTATCATCCCTCCCTTCCCTTACCCCATCTTCTCTTTTGTCCTGTAGGGCC
>CM053769.1:243483458-243512785 GCA_028658325.1 Potorous gilbertii
GGGGGCAGGGCCGCCTCTCAGCCTCAGTTCCCTCAGGGGGTTTATACAGAGATCCTTTGTAATGGAGCTGGGGTGGAGCTCCAGCCCGCTCTGGGAGTCTCTGGCCGAGCTGCCCCAGCCTCCGCCGCAGCGGCCGCTTCCCAGGGGGTCCGAGTCCCGGAGATCCCCCGCTCCCCTCTCAGCCCGTCTCTCTCACTGACCTGTGCGTCTGTGTGTGGAGGGACCTTCTCGGCCGCCCGGAGATCCAGGTCCCTGCCGCCTGCTGGGCTCTGCTCGCTCCTCTCAGTGCCGTGTGCCCCGGGCGGGGGAGGGGAGCGCTCAGCCCGGCAGGACTCGGCTCCCGTCTGGGGGACCTTTGTGGTCGGTTTTTCAGGGCTCTCTGCAACGCAAATCTCTTTCACTGTGTTGCTGCGCGGCTTCCACTGTTCCAGAATTTGTCAGGAGTTCTTTTTACAGGAAATCTATGGGCTGTGGGTTCGGACCTAGCATAGGTGAGTCTTTCTACTCCGCCATCTTGGCTCCGCCCCCCCTTAATAGCCATTTTTGAGTGGATGCTCTCTTCTCCATTTTCCTCATTGCCTTTTTTTTTATATGCTGCCTCCCCCCACCCCAAATGAAAGTGAGCCCTCCCTTTTCAAATTTTCCTAGATCACTTTTTAAAAAATTTTTGGGTCTGTCTTTTATCCCGATCATTTCCTGCTCTGTAAATGTGAAAGTTTTCTGTTCTCCTTAGTAGAATGTTAGCTGGAGGATGGAGGTGGGGTGGGGTACAGAAGCTAGGCAGTTTTTGTGCCTTAATCCCCCCCAAACAGAGCATCGCCCCTGGCACAGTCCTTAGATAAATAAAACATCTATTAATCACTTGCCATATGCCAAACATTATGGGAATAGAAATACAAACAAGCAAGACAGTCCTTGACTTCAAGAAGATTACATTCTAATGAGAGAAGGCATCACATAAAGAGTTGTAGGAAATGGGAGGTAAAGGAGTGAGCTTGAGAGGACAAGGAGAAGGCAGGGAACTATTAGCAAGGCATCAGAGAATGCAAAGGAGATAAGGATGATGGTCTAGGGTAGGGCCTGGGCCCCTGCAAATGACCTAATAAGCATTTTTTCATTGAATATCTGGAATCCTCTTTTCCCTTTCAGTGACATTTTAAAAGACTTGATTATGAGATGTGATTACAAAATAATGAAATTCAGCCATGCATGTACCTCAGGGTTTTTATCCAAGCTTTCACTTTCTTGGACTTCCGTCTTTGGGAATTGCCTTCAGATTCAGCTTCTCTCTCTCTCTCTCTCTCTCTCTCTCTCTCACACACACACACACACACACACACATGCGTGCACACACACTTTCACACACTCACACAATTCATTGTGTAGTCCCCTGACCTCTTCCCTATTTCCCCTTGATCCTTCAACACATAATTCCTAGCAGTGATCTCTTTCTTTTCAAATTTTCCATGGATTTTCCTTAGTTTTCCATATTGCACAGTACGTTCACATGTCATACCCCTCTCCCCACAGTGGGAAGTTAAAGGCTTTGAGGGTGAGGATAATTTCCCTTTTTATCTCTGCTGCCCAGTATACAGGTATTATGAAGAATTAGTTCTGACAGAGCATGATAGATTTTAGAGCTGACAGGGACTTTAGGGGCCATTGAGTCCAACTTCTTCATTTTTGTAGATGAGGAAACGGAAATATGGAGACATTAAGTGACTTGCCCAGGGTCACATGGCTAATAAGTGTCTGAGATAGGACTGGAACTCAGATTTTTTTGACTCTAAGTCCAGTACACATGCTTCCTCTCCTCTGCTTTACTCTTCCTTCTGCTGCTTAAGCCAATAGTCTAAGGAGCTCTAGAAAGGGTTGATGCTAGTTCTTGCCTGGGGCTGGCAGCAGGGTGTGGGGTAGAAACTGTCAGATCAGACATAAAATTGGGAATCTGGAAGGAATCTTAGTATGAAGCCCTTCAGGAAATGGACTATGTGACATGAACTTAACTCCTGTGCTGCCAGCAATGAGCTCAAAGTAACAACATAGGCTCTAAATTTGAATTGTTGGCAATCACATAATAGGTAAATTGAGGGCTGCCTCTTTGTTACACATAGTATATGTTGGTAAAATGCTTTACAATTACAAGGCATGTTGCCCATATTATCTCACTGGATCCTACCAACACTGTGGATGTATGTCCCTGTGAGGTAGGTAATGTAAAGTATTTTACTCCCATTTTATAGATGAGGAAACTGAGGCTCTAAGAAGGAATTTGTTCAAGTTCTTCAAGTGGAAGAAAACTGTTTTAGTAGAATGGTCTGGGAGATACCATAGTGCTAGGGTTTGTGGGGAACAAATAGAGTCATTGTGTACAGACATTACTTTTCTTCAGAAATTAAGAAAAGAGAGATAAATTTTTAGGTAGATAGATTTAAGATCTCTCTCTGTCTCTGTCTCTCTCTGTCTCTGTCTCTCTCTCTCTCTCCAGATCTACATATATGCACATTCTTGGTCCAATATTCCTTTTACTACATTAAACTACCTTTTAATATACTAGAATAACAACATCGTAATCCAAGAGAGGATATGTTAAGGAAGGAAGAACATGGAGATTTACATTCCAAGCACCTAAGTGCTATATCTGAACATACTATTAGGAAATACTTAAGCTCATATGCCTTTTACTCTTTAATGTGCAATGGAGATGTTTGTATTCTCCAGAATACCAGTTTTTGATTCTATATAACAGTGTGATTAGAACATTATTGCAAACAAATCTTTCTGGTCTACCCCTCTCCCATAAGCCGAGTTTAGAAACCTGCTTCTTCCAGTTAGGGCCTAAGTAGAAAATCAGTTTGACCCATCTTTCTTGCCACTGGCCGGGACTATGATAAACGGTAAAACTACAGAACTAGTGGACCATACACTGATTTCCAATTTTGAGATCTTAGGGCTTTGCCTCAAATGTTTTGTTGAGAGCCAACCGAAGAGTCAGGAAGTCCTAGCTGAGTTTAATAGACGCTGGATGTGCTGTCCTAGGTTGAAGGGAAGCAATGAGCATACCTGTAGCCTGCTCTGTGCCGGGCACTGTGCCATGTGCTTTACAAAATTGTCTCATTTTATCCTCCCAACATCCTTGCAGGGTAGCTGCAGTTATTATCTCCATTTTAGAGTTGAGGAAACTGAGGCAAGCAAAGGTTAAGTGATGTATTTAGTGTCACATAGCTAGGAAGTATCTGAGAACGGATTTGAACTCGTCTTCTAGACTCCAGGACCAGTGATCTGTCCTTTGTACCACTTAGCTGACATATAGGAGTTTCTTTACTTGGAATTTCCTGTATACACCAAAGAAATCACAGGTCTATGCCATTCCTTCCTACTCTCCTCACCCCTTCTCTAAATCTCTTCCCCCCCTCCCCAAGAAGGAAAAAGACAAGTTTTGTTGAACTCTATCATAAATCATTTGAATGTTAAGTGACATTTAACTTGAAATACCAACAAAACTAATGACACACATTGTACAACTAATTTTTTAAAAGTCAGTCTTGTGGTTTTCTGGCATAGGTGAAGACAATTCTTTTCCCAATGCAGACTGACACCTTCTCTATAACTGAGAAAGAGCTGGGGGCTGTAGCCCTGAGAGATTGTTTTACCTAGTGTCATACAGACAAAGTGGGCCAGAGGAAAGACTTGTACCTCAGTTTCCCTCACTGTAAGGGCAGTCCTCTATCCATGACTTCACACTACTTCTCTTTCACAGCTATATAAATGTAAATAAACCAATTGCACCAACAAAATTTCACTACAATAACTTGCCATTTCTCCCCGTCACCTTAACTAAAAAAAATTGTGAAAGTTTTTTTTTTAATAATTTTCCCCTTTATATAGTCATAGTTGCGAGGCAAGATGGAAAAACAGATAGTGAGTTGATCTCAGAGTTAGGAAATCCCAGATTTTCTTCCTGCCCCTGAAACATCCTGGTTCTGAGACCTCATACAAATTCCTTAACCTCTCTGTGTCCTGGGCAACTCTCTTCAACTCTAGATTGCAGTGGAGGAGTCACTGCATTGTTAGAGGTAATGTCATCACTAGAGGCTTCTTATACTAAAGAAATTGCAGTCTGGGTGAAAAAAAGTCATAGTAACTACTTGGTTCTTCTGGTCTTACTTTCTTTACTACATTGTCTTTCATACAGGGTTTCTTTATTTTTTCCAGAGTCATCTATCATAATTGCATTATGGTATTCCATTCCATTGCACTTGCTCAGTTTATTCAGTCATGTACCCACCATTGTACATTTTATTATTTCCTCTGTGTGTGTTTAAGTACATATTACAATCATTTTCATCATTCTATGCAAATAAATAGCCTTTGAGTAAAGTATGGAATAGCTGAGTGGTGAGTGGGTAGAGCACTAGACCTGGAGTCAGGAGGATCTGAATTCAAATGTGACTTCAAGCACTAACCAACTGTGGGACCCTGGGCAAGTTACTTAACCCTGTTTGCCTCAGTTCCTCATCCATAAAATGGGAACCTCCAGAGAAGGAAATGGCGTTCTAGTATCTTTGCCAAGAAAACCCCATGATCAAGTCCATGGGTTCATGAAGGGTGGGATATGACTGAGCAACTGATCAAACACAAAAATTGAACTGTGCCGGGGGAAGAAGAGTCATTGGATAAAAGGGGTGGATAAAAGAGTCTTTGTTACAACAAATCAGAGGAGGAGCAACAATGATAGTATTATGTAAAGCACTTTAAAATCTGCCAACATACTTTATGTAAAGGATCTGAAATAAGCATCATAACCAAAGTTGGCACTATAGCTATCATTATCTCCATCTTACCTGTAAAGAAACCAAAGGTGATTGAGGTTAAGTAACTTGTCCATGGTTGGAATCCAATCTTCCTGACAAAGTTCCAAAATCTGTACAGTATACCACACTGGTTCTTGATAGGATAACGACTAATGTGTGAGGCATTATTTTATTTTTTGTATGTGATTCCTTTATTTAAGTCTCTGTTAAGAGTCAGTCACGAAAATGAGAGTGATATTCACTGGCTTCCCTCTCTGAATACTCCACAAGTCAGAATCACTTTAGAATAAATTCTGAGACAGCTGAATCTCTAGGGAGAGAGGCAGACCTTACACATGGAAAACAGGAGCTTCCCTCCCTCAGAGGATCTTATTTTAATAGTTGCAGGGAGGACCTGTCAGGCCACTTTGGAAGGAAGATGAGGGGGTAAATCTTTAAATCTTTAAAACTCCAGTTTCTTTCTGAAGGGGATCTTCTCCAGAGAACCATAATGTACATCAATGAACTTGAACATAGCAAGTGCCTCGGAGCAACTTTCAGAATTAAAAAAAAAAATCAAAACTCCAAAGTTCAAAGATAAAAGAAAACATTGTGTGGAAGAAGTGACATGAATGCTTCTGACACTAGACTGGAAGGAATAGCGAGGACACAGAGCTACAGAGTTAGGATGCAAAAAGAGCTTGACAGGTCAGAACATGTGCAGAAGCTGGAAAGGTGAAACTTAATAGGATGAATGTGGAGTTCTGCACTTAGGTTGAGAGAGAGAGAGAGAGAGAGAGAGAGAGAGAGAGAGAGAGAGGGAGGGAGGGAGGGAGAGGGAGATGGAGAGGGAGAGAAAGAAGAGACAGAAAGAGAAAGAGAGACAGAGAGAGACAGAGACAGAGAGAGGGAGGGAGGGAGGGAGAGGGAGATGGAGAGGGAGAGAAAGAAGAGACAGAAAGAGAAAGAGAGACAGAGAGAGACAGAGACAGAGAGACAGACAGAGATGGAGAGACAGAGACGGAGAGACAGAGATGGAAAGAGAGACAGAGTAAGCAAGAGAGATGGACAGAGATAAGGAGGCAAGACAGAAAGGAGAGACAGAGAGGGACAGAGATTGGGGAAAGAGACAGACAGAGAGACAGAGAAGGAAAGATAAGACAGAGGGAGAGAAAGAACAGACAGGAGAGAGGGAGACAGAGAGAGTGTGTGTGTATTTTAGTTAATCAAAAGTTTAAAATAAGTCAATAAAGTGATACAGGGGACATGATAGCTAATGAGGGCAAGAATTGTCTTTTGCAACCTCTTTTGGTATCCCCAGCACTTAGTACAGTGCCTGACACATAGTAGGTGCTTAACAAATGTTTATCAATTCCTTGTTTGATTAATTGTACCACTGCCCTCTGCCCTGGGACACTGACAAACTGTAGTGTTTTTAGAAGAGGGTGATCAGATATTGAGGGTCCTTGAAACTGCCTGTGAGTTAATGTAATGTAAAGCTCTTTTCAAATCTTAAAGCAATATATACACTCTGGCTATCATTATCAGGAAGAGTTGAGGGAAATGGGAATCATTAACTAGGAGAAAAAAGACTTAAGTGGGACATGATGGCTATTTTTAAAGGAAACATTTGAGGGTCTGTCTCCTGGATGAGTGATTAGACTCCTTCTGCAAAGCTGAGAGGGTAGAACTAGGGTTCATATCTTGCCTCTGGCACTTAGTAGCTTTGTGACCTTGGGCAAGTCATTTAATATCAAACAGCCTCCTTATCTGACTTGATGGCCTCTGAGGGTCCTTCTTGTTCTAGGTCTGTGATCCTATGAGTGGGGGGTAGGGGCAGGGGATGTAGATAGGACTCTAAGGTACCTTTCAACTTTAACTCTTTGGTTACCTATCAAGGATGTTGTAGAGGAGAAACCCTATTTTGTGTGGGATTTGAGGTTCTGCTTGAACAAATAAGGCCTAAAAATCCCTTCTAACTTGGACATTCTGTGAATGGATAGTTATCTCTAAATAAATGAATGGCTATGTCATGGAGCTTGGATAGGTATCTTCTGTATCAGCCCTGTCTATTCCTTGGTCAAAATCTAGCAGGAAGGAGTAGGATGAAGTGAAAGGAAAATATTTTCATCCTCCCCATCCCCAAATGTGTAGAAGATTAACAAAGAGGGTTGTAGATTCTTCTTTCTCAGAGATAATTTTAAAAAGAATCATTTCACTGATATCCTTTGCTTTTATTTTACTTTTATATCTCAGTATTAATTTCCCATCCTCCACTTGGAGAGACATTCTATAACAAAGAATGAAAAAGATAGAGAGAAAAAACTCAGCAAACTTAACCAAAACATCAATAGAGCCTAACAGTAAATAATGTTTTTCTATATCCATAGCCCACTACATACCTCAGAGACTTTAAAATGCATCTTAGTGTCGAGGCAGATAGGTAATGCAATAAATTGAGCACTGGATGTGAAGTCAGGAAGACCTGTGTTCAAATCTAACATCAGATAACTTCCTAGCTGTGTGATCCTGAGCAAGGCACTCAACTTCTGCTTGCCTCAGTTTCCTCATCTGTAAAATAAGAATAATAGAAACTATATCCCAGAGCTATTGAGAAGATCCAATGAAATAGTAATTATAAAGTGCTTAGCGTAGCATCTGGCCCTATTAAGAGCTACATAAATGTTAGTTGTTGTTGTTATTGGCCATGTGAACCTGAGCAAGTCAGTTAACCTTTTGGGGCCTCAGTTTCCTCATCTGTAAAATGAGGAGTCAGATTTAATGACTTTTAAGGTTTCTCTTTCAGCTCTAAAACTACAATTACTATGTGAACACCAGACTAGGATTGAGGAGGCTTGAGGTCTGTGTTGTCTGGTACCTCATTTAGCCTCTGAGGTCCTCAGTTTCTCCATCTGTAAAATCATGGTGTTAGATTAGATGGTGGTTTCAGCTTTCATCCCTTGATCCTCTAAGTAGGGAGTACTTGCCTTCTTAGTTTGCTGCCACATTTAACCTTCTGATGAGATCAACCCTGGTCTCCACAGGCATACCTTGTGAGTGTAGCCAGCTCCGAAAGGCCATTGGTGAGATGGATAACCAGGTGGCTCAACTGACAGCTGAGTTAAAATTCATTAAAAATGGTATGTTCATGTCAATGTTTTCCACCCCCTCCCCTCTGCATTTTTCCTCCCCCCAAAGATAAAATTGCTCTTAAGTAATGTTGCTATGTTATCCTCTTTGCTGTCTGTGTCTATTTTCTTTTTGTGGTGTGCATTAAGTTTGTTTATAGAAATGCAAGTGCTCACTTTTCAGCACTGCCCTCCCCCGCAGCTGTCGCTGGTGTGCGCGAGACAGATAATAAGATCTATCTGCTGGTGAAGGAGGAGAAAAGATACATCGATGCCCAGCTGTATTGCCATGGAAGAGGAGGGAACCTGGGCATGCCCAAGGACGAGGCTGCAAATGGCCTGCTTGCATCTTACATCAATCAAGCCGGCCTCACTCGAGTTTTCATTGGAATTAATGACCTGGAAAGAGAGGGCACTTTTGTGTATTCTGACCGATCCCCCATGCAGACCTTTAACAAATGGCGGAATGGAGAACCCAATAATGCTTACGACGAGGAGGACTGTGTTGAGATGGTAGCCTCTGGGGGTTGGAATGATGTGGCCTGTCACATCACCATGTATTTCATCTGTGAATTTGACAAAGAAAATGTGTGAGGTGGAGGGCCAGCTATTTAATCTCAAGCCAGGTCTGGTTAAGTCACTGCTTGTTTATAAAGTAAAATTATTAATGCTACAGTCTCCAAGTATCCGATAACATCAGATAACACGTACAGTTGTAAATATGAGAGGTATTTCCAATATCAGTGTTTACTCTTCAAAAGGGAAGAGTTTTAGCCAATCGAGGCATCATTCATCTGAGCCTAAGAGAATGTTCTGGGTTTAGAAGGAAAAGAAAAATGTTTCTCAGGTTGTGGTTTCTGAAGTAAAGTTTTAATATCTTTTTTTACTTTAGTCAAAATGTTAATTGTGTGGATGTCTCTCAAAATTGTTCCCACTACGGGAAAAAGAAAAAAGCCCTTGGCGGTCTCTAAGCTGTAAAATGGAATTTTAAAATGTTACAATAGTTACTCACAGATATTGGCAGTGGGGGCTACAGTCGACTAGCTTCCTTCTGGTTACTGTGGAGGGGGAGAAAGAACCCTTTCTTCCTTTTGCAGAAATTACTGTCGATGGTTTGAAAATATCACTTTTTATTTCTGTATGCCTGCTGGGCTTGAATTGCCCCAAAAGGAAACAACTTTGCTGTGCTTCAAACTTGGATTTCAGGATGAAAAAAAATTATTCCCAAAACAAATTCCTTTGAGTGAGTGTCTCTTTGTTCCTGTTTTACCCATGTTCTTGCCCATATCCCATACACCACTCCATTGTTCCTCCCCATCACATATTCTCTAGTCACAAACCAACCAACAAAACTCATTTCTCTAAGAAGAAAATGAAAAAAGGAGAGAATTCTTTCCAAGGTTGGTGTTTCAGGGGACTAAATTATTCACTTCACCAAAAGGCCTCGGTAAATTATGTGATCAGGTAGTTTACCTCTGACATGAACCCTCAAAGGACAAAAGGATCCTATGATTTACAGCTGGAAAGGGCTTTAGAGATCATTTATTTAGTCCTATCCTTTCATTTTACCCCCCTAAAATGAGTCTCAGAGAGGTGAAGGTCGTTTGTCCAAGGTCACACAGAATCTAAAGCTAGACCAAGACTGGACGTGGTCCTTTGACTCAAGATTCCATTACATCAACCAATCTCTCTTTACTGTTTACCACTTTTTACAGGAATCATTAAAAAAAAATTTCCCTCATCAACCACCGTACTAAAATTTCTAAATTAATCATTCCTTTGAGGTAAGGTATGAAAGGTGACTTTTAGAAAGCAAATACGTGGGAGGAGTAACATATCTAATGGGCCCCTCTGATATATAATATTCCTTCCCCTCAATGCTACCTCAGGTGTGAGGTACTTTGTGGGCTGGCATCTTCTCAGAACCACAGTCTAGGAGTTGCCCTATCCTTCAAAGTGCTTTTTAAAAAACAAGTTCAGAGGACACAGAAGTTCAAAGCAAAGGATATTGAAAGAGCAAAGCAAATTAAATGACAAGATTTTTCTGCCTCATGCTGGAGCATCTAAGGAGTAATGGGAGCACACAAAAATTCTTCATCAGATTATCACACCACGAGTGTTAGAGGGTACCATGCAAAGAGTATATATGATCAGTGAATATACATGGAGGGGATAGACAGGGAATGTATATATGTGGAACGTGTGAAGGGAGCCACATGCTAGAAACACACATGACCAGGTACATGCATGTAGGGATGTAGTAATTTCTTACTTGGTAGAGCCTTCGATGTCCCCTAGATGTGTCATTTGCTTTACTGGGTAGCACCTCTCTCCTCCCTACTGGGCATTGCACAGTATTTTTGGGTTTAGGCTTGGATCTTCTGTTCTAAATTTCTAACATTACTATGCATATCTGCCTATAACAAATCCTTCTTTTGGCCCAGCACAAAATTGATGATCTCTCTATACTCACTTAAGGCACTATCTTGAAATGGGACACTGGGCATTTGGAGGAGGCAGCGTGATCCAGTGGAATAAATATTGGCTTTGGAATGCAGTTAGGTGGCACAGTGGATAATGTGCCAATCCTGGAGTCTGAATCATGTACCTGAGTTCAAATCTAGCCTCAGCTAGCTATGTGACCCTGGACAAGTCATTTAACCTTGGTTGCCTCAGTATTCTCCTCTGTAAAATGAGCTGGAGAAGAAAATGGCAAATCACTCCAGTATCTTTGCCAAGAAAACTCCAAATGGGTCATGAAGAGTTGGACACTACAAAAATGACTGAACAGCAACAGCCTCTTGGATTTGTAGAGCTTGGGCTCAAATTTCATCTGTGCCATTTTCTACCTATGTGACTTTGAGAAAATAATTGAAATCCTTTGGGCCTTGATTTTCTAATTGGTAAAATAAAGAAATTGGATTAGATGATCTTTAGGCTTCCTTTGAGTTCTGCTGTGATCACCGGTATGGGGAGGACTAATGCCTTCTGAATGAATTTTTGAGATTCTCTGAGTTTCGTCCACCTAGGCTTATATTCTTTTAATATAGTTTTTCCCTCAGGGGAAAATTTAATTGCTTTGTGGATGAGCCTGATAGCCTAGCCCTGAAAGGCTGCTCTATATTTATTATCTGTCAAGTTGGAAAGGGGAGTGGTGGTCATATTTGTTCTTAATTAAGTTTCTAGATTGACAAAGCCAGCTCTGCTTACTCTCGGGGAGCAAAAACACCCTCAGCTTTTGGTACCCTCTTCAGCTTCTTTCCTAAGCTCATGCTCTATTGGTTTCCTTCAGAGGATGGAGCTTTAATCAACTAAAGAGAAAATCTATGCTTTCTCTTCATAAGGCTTCATCATGGGTGGAGGACTGAATATTTCTCATGGCCTACCTATCTTTCTCTCCTTCCTTCATTACAGGAGAGAGGTTGAGATAGTAAGCAGGCATTGGATTCTGTTCCAGAAATAGGATGTAAAGCTGAGCCCTTAGAGATCATTTACTTTGAACCTTTCATTTTACAAATGAGGAAACTGAGTTCCAAGGTCCAAAGAATATAAATGTCTTGCTAAAGTTAGACAATAATGTCACAGTCAGAATTCTGACTCAGATTTTCACATATGGAATCCAGTACTCTTGTCACTCTAAACTACAGGGGAGGGGCAAATACTCATTTATTAAGCTCCTACTATGTGTCAAGGGCTTTACAAATATTATCTTGTGATCCTCACACTCATCCTGTGAGGCAGGCATTGTTATCATCAGCCCTTTGCAGCTGAGGAAACTGAAGCAGACAAAGGTTAAATGACTTGCCTAGGGTCACACAGCTAGTAAGTAGCCGAGGCTGAATTTGAACGCAAGTCTGACTCCAAGTTGAAGATTCTTTATTGTGCTACCTTACTGCCTCTCCACTTCTTAGTCTGGCAAGAATATTATAAGAAAACCATAAGTTTGTTGGTAAGGATTTGTATGAGGAAGGAAATCTGGTTCTTAAGATGTGTTGGGGGGCAGGAGATCCCATGGGAACCCTGTTTGCAGCCCCAATTAGCTTTCAGTCTGGAAGAGTTCTACTGCCAGGGAAGGGAATGAAACTGGGCTCTGAGCAGCCCTGTAGTGTGGCATAGTGGAGAACTTGTTGGTTCTGGAACCAGAGGACCTGGCTTCACATTCCCTCTCTGGCACTCTTTACCTGTGACGGTCACCTTGGCTTCATCACTTGACCTCCCTAGCTTTTAGTTTCCTTATCCGTAAAATGCAGAGTTAGATTAGATGGTCCATGAGTTGCCTTGTAGGGCTATGACTCAAAGAGTGATCTGTTCTGGACTTCTAAATTTTGAAGTTTTAGCCATTCAGCTTAGAACCCTAGGGAAATGACTCTGAAACTGTGGGGTTTCAGTGTTGTACATTTTTAAAATGAGCTAGGAATGGAACAGGCCATCCAGTTTTAGAACCATTTTAATTGCTAGCTAGCTAATGAGGACAACAGTGGCATAAAAGTTTAAGGTTTCCAAAGAGCTTTACCTCATGTAATCCTTACGACAACCCTGGGATATAAATGGTACTGTTATCCCCATTTTATAGATGAGGAAACTGAGGCAGAGAGTGGTTAAATGATTTACCCAGAGCCATTTGGCTATCAAGTCAGAGGCTAGGTTTGCATTCAGTTATTCCTTACTCCAAGACCTGCCCTCTATCTACTGACCATTTTCTATCTTGCAATACAGTAGATTCAGTCAAGGTAGCATAGCTACTTGGGAAGAGTATTATATTTATTATATTATAAAGTATTATATTATACTTTGAGCAATCACTCAGTCAACAAGCATTTATTAAGCACTTATTGTGCGTCAGACACTAACTCTATGACCCTAGGCAAGTCACATAACCCTGGTTGCCTCAGTTTCCTCATCTGTAAAATGAACTGGAGAAGGAAATTGCAAACCATTCCAGGATCTTTGCCAAGAAAATCCCAAATGAATGACGAAGAGTTGGACATGGTAGAACCACAGCAAATGTGTCAGGCACTCTAGGTGCTGAGGATACAAAGAGAGGTTATAGTCCCTGCTTTCAGGGGTCAGTCTAATGGGCAAGATAATGGTGTACAATGCATACAAACAAGATATAAGGATTTGTAAAATGAGGAGTTGGATTCAGGAAGTCTCTAAGGTCTGTTCTAGTTCTAAGTGCCTTTTACTCTCTCCTGCCCAGGTCACTGTTAGTATTAGGTTTCTATTTCACTTCTTTGTATGCATTTTGTATTTGTCTCCCTCATGCCTGGCACACAACCTGGCACACAGTAAGTGTTTAATATATGCTTGTTATTTGATTAACATAGAAATGATTTACATAACTACGAACTCTCAAAAAAGGAATCTTCATTTTAAAAAGTTGGCTGAAGCCAGCCACTCAGTTCTTTATTCTGAGGCATAGAAAAAGTATCTCTGTGCAGAAAGAAGCCTAATTCTGTATCCACTTCCACTGTGATCCAATGATGCGGGCCCTACATTTGGAGTCAGACTTCCTGGGTTTGAAATCCTGGCTCTGAACATTTTCTTTCCCTTTTTTATCTGGAGGGGCCTCAGTTTCCCAATCTACACAATAAGGAGAGCTTAACTAGGTAATCTTCAAGATCCTTTTAGCTGTAATCAATCAACAAGAATTTATTAAGCTCCTACTGTATGTCTGGCAATAGGGTATCTGAATCTAAAGAATGAAGAAAAAAATCTGCTTAGGCAACATGGAACCTGGGATTTTTCTCATGCACACAAAGGATTTTCTGGTTTATAAAATGATTAACATGAGAGTGCTTTAAATAGTCAGCTTTTCTAATGAATTTAAAATAGGATTCATTGACCCGAATTTGGTGCACTCTCAGTTTAAGAACAAAAGAACAGCCCTTGTGCGAAGAGAGGCACACCCACAGCAGAGTTCTGTTGTCTAATGGAGAGGGAAGCAAGTCTAGTGAGCATTTTGGAAAGCCAGGATTTATTAGGTACTTCACTGGGGCATGACCAAAAGGCTGCCATACAAATTCTTCCAGGGCCTCACAAGGAGACGCATAGGCTATGATGGATCCGGGAGAGATAAACGCTGTCATGGAGCTGGCCTCTGGAAATCTGCATTTCTATACTGCCATCTCATGGACAAAGGTGGGATTTACGGGAGAAATCAAAGCCCCCATCCTTTTCTTTTCAGAAATGTCGGTCTGGAGGACGTGTTGGACAGATCGAGGGAAGTCTCGTGGTTAGGCTTCTCTTTACGGTTCAGATGGGCAGTCCTTTAGATGATATGGGTGCTGCACAAAGAGGACAAGGAAGGAGACACGTAAAAAAGTGGCACAGGCAGATAGAGCCGTTCTAATGGAGCCATTGTCCTCTTTGATTCCGTTATCTCTACCCTGGGTGGGGCGGTCTTTGTCTCAGCTGCTCATTCCCTGTGTGATGTTGGGGAAGTTGCTTAACTTCTCCAGCCTCAGATCTTTACCTATAAAACCAGGGGATTGGATTAGAGAGCTTCTAGGTCCCCTTTCAGTCCGAAATCTGTGACCCTAAATCTTGGTTGCCTTGTCCCTCCCCTGGCCTTCGCTATACTAGTGTCATCCTCATTTCCCCCTCATACCCGTTTTGTCTTTGTCTCTGGCTATTGCAATAGCCTCCTAACTGGACTTTTCACCTTCATTCTCTCTCCATCCTTCACACTACAGCCAGATACAGCCTTTCTATCTGGAGATCTTGTTATATGACTCTGCTTAAAAGTCTGTTTAGTAATTCAGCTGTATCCAACTCCTTAAAATCCGATTGGAGGTTTTCTTGGCAAAGATGCTGGAATGGTCTGCCTTTTCCTTCTCCAGATCATTTTACAAATAAGGAATTGAGGCAAACAGGGTGAAGTCACTTGCCCAGGGTCACCCAGCTAGGAAGTATCTGAGGCTAGATTTGAACTCAGGTCTTCCTGACTCCAGGTCTGGGACTCTATTCATGGTGCCATCTAGCTGTCTATGAATCTTTAATTGTTCCCTGTTGCCTAATGATTAAAGTTCAGACTCTGACCTGGTATTCGGTAATCTGGTGCTGCCCTGCCTTTCTAGTCTTGTCTCATGTTATACTAACACCAAACTGGACTTCTCTCTGTCTCCAGAGCACAGCTTATGCTCTCCTGCCTTCAGGACTTTGTTCATGACTTTCCCTTTACTAGTAGGAATATTTTCCCTATCCTTCATCTATTGAATTCCCATCCATTCTTCAAAGCCCAACTTGACTGTGCTTTCCTCCATGAAGCCTGCCTTGATTCTCATTGTTTCAATAACACCCTCTCCCTCCACCAAACCTCCCCCCAGCACTTTGTTTCATACCTCTCAAGTGTACTACGCATATATTATTCTATATTATGGTGTTTATGATATAAACACCATAATATAGTTCTAAATCACAGTAGAGAGGATAGTGTTTGCCACACAGATTCTGTTCAGAAAGGACTTGAGACATCTATACTTGGGAAAAGTGTGTGTGTGTGTGTGTGTGTGTGTGTGTGTGTGTGTGTGTGTATTGGGGTCATTTCTTCACAGGGAAATGAAATATCCTGGATGCGTAATACAAGACTCTCATCAGGACTCTCCAAAACGTATATCACAGTGGGATGAGGCTGCCAATATTCCAGCACTGGAGGGGCTTTTGTTTCTAAAGAGCAAGGGGTAAGAGGAGGTAAGTCTAAAGGTTGGATCCTGGATGATGAATTCAATTCAGTTAAGCTCAATTGATATTTTATTGAGTACCTACTTTATTTTTAGAACTACACTAGTGTTATGTAGGAAATAAAAAATATCTAAGACCAAGTTCCTTCCCAAAGGAGTTTGTCAGGAGTGGCTTATAATCTCTACCTCCATCCACCCCTGTCTCCCTTGGTTTTGGTTTTATAAATTCAATTTAATTTTATCTTAATTTTTTAATTCTCTCTCTCCCATCTCCCCTCCCCTCACTCACTGGAAAGAAAAGAAAACTGAAACTCATTATAAATATGTATAGCCAAGCAACACAATTTCCCACATTAGCCATGTCCAGACAAATGAATCCAAATACACTTCATACTGAACTCTCAGTCTATCACCTTTCTATCTGGAGTTGGATAACATGTTTCATCATGAGTCCTTTGGAACTTGGTTAATCCATTGTGTTGATAAGAGTCTTTCAAAGTTATTTGTTTTTACAATATTGTTATTATTGTTTAAGTTGTTCTCCTGGTTCTGCTCACTTCACTTTGTTTCAGTTCATGTAAGTCTTCTCAGGGTTTTTGGAAACTATCCCTTCCATAACTTCTTGTAGCACAAAAGTGTTTAATGACATATGTATACTGTAACTCATTGAATCATGTATCAATGATAGACAACTTTTAAGTTTCCAGTTATTCTTGTTTTTCTTTGAATAGCCTGGCCTCCCAGTTCCTCCATCTCCTCCACTCTCTGTGAGCTCCATTTCCAGCTTACTTTGACTAAATGGTCACACCTTAGAATCCCCTTCTACACTCCACCCCTGCTTAATTGAATTTTAACCAAGTGCTAAAGCTCTTATTTATAACTCTGATGGAAAGAACACTGGGTTTACAGTTACAAGACCTGTGTTCATATCCTGGATCTGTCACTTACTATCAGACCAGTTTTCTTGCCTATAAAATGAGGAAATAATCCAACATGATTTCTCAGGTTCCTTAAAGCTCTAAATAGTGAAAGCATAAGGTTTTCAGCAAATAAGAAACTTTATTTTATCAGTTTGCCCTCAGGAGTGAAGAGATATAGGTATGGGTGGTGAGTGGGAACTGACTGAAAACAGGCTTTTAGGAACCATGAAATCAGCTTATTAATTTATAATGGAGAACAAACCATTGTAATCCAGTGATAGAATTTATTAAACATTAGCCAGGTGCTGGGCAACAAGAATCTGCCTTTGTTGTCAAGGTTGATCTGGCCAACCAAAGAGACTAGGCTAAACTGGGCACAGGGTAAGTAATAGAGGCAGCTAGTTGACACGGTGGGTAAAGCGCTAGGTCTGGAGTCAGGAAGACCTGAGTTCAAATCCTGCCTCAGACACTTACTAGCTGTGTGACCCTGAGTCACTTATCCTGGTCTGCCTCCGTTTCCTCACCTATGAAATAAGTTGAAGATGGAAATGGCAAATCACTCCAATCTCTTTGCTAAGAAAACCCCGAATGGGGATCACGAAGAGTCAGATATGACTGAATTACAGTAGGAAGTAATGGTGGCATGTGAAGAACCCTGTGAGACTGGGATGTACCTTGGGCACAAAGTAGACACTCGTCACATTCCCTTATCACTCTTCTACCTATCATAGGATCATAGATTTAGAGCTAAAAGGGACATTGGGACAAAATTGGCACCTAGAAAGATGAAAGCACTTTCTCAGAGTCACATAGCTAGCAAGAATCCTTATCTTCCTGTCTCAAAGTCCGGAGCTCTATCCCACTAGCCCATGCTGTCTTTCATTATCTAGGGTACCCTATTCACTCTCAAGATCCTCAGGAAACAAAGATTCTGATGAGCATTGAAATGGAAAAGAGAGCTCCTTGATTTTCTGGTATAATTCACATAGGCTAAGGCTGAATTTGGAGAACGAGGCCTGCCCCATTTTAGGAAACACAGAATACTTATGTCTGCTAGATTGCTAAATCTCTCTCCTTTGGAAGGGTCTCTATAATCACTGATAAAATCTGGCTTTTCTTTTTGAAGACTGCATGCAGAGCCCAACTCTTTTGTTATGACAATATTACCGTAGATGAGTTACAGTTAATTAGATCATAGCTCATCTTAAACTAGTTACGGTTTAGTTTCTGATGAGATTTGGGAGAAGGCCCAGTCTCTTGATGAGATTTGGGAAGGGCCCCAGTGTAAGTGGAGAGGGCACAGAGTTAAGAATCAAGAGTTCTGACTTAAAACCACACCTCTGCTATTTACAACCTGTGCGACCTCCAACGATTCAGGTCTCTCTGGCCATTAGAGTCGTCATCTGTAAAATGAAGGTGTTGGGCTAGAATGATTGTCGAGGTCCCATGGAGCTCTAAATTCCTTAGCAAGGAAGGTGGTGCAGCTGAGTGGCCTTAGGAAGATGGCAGCTGCAGCCAATAGCCCCAAGTAGTGCACCTGTGCCTCTCCCTTGCTAGGCCGGCTTGCAGCCAGCAAGTTACAAGCAGGGTGAAGTGGAGTTCCCACTGTGTGTGTTTGGAAACAATTGCCCCCCCCACCCCCCACCCCCACCCCCTGCCTGTTGAAAACCTCATAGGTGCTTGGAAAAAGAAGTGAGGACGAGAAAGTTGCAATCTTGCTGTGGAAGAGCAGGCCAAACAGGTGGTCAAGTGTTCCCTTTCTGTGTCTCTTGGTGTAGGCCCTCTGGGTAGTGAGCATTTCCCTTGGCAGTGGTTGGTGCTGGTGAAGAGGTTCAGGGGTTATGGGGACCCCAAAGTACTGACAGTCCAGGTCGTGCTCAAATGAATTCAACTCAAGCCTTCTTAAAGCCAAAGAAAACAAAGTTTATTAAAGATTCGCCTAATTGGGCTGCCTCTTAAGGAGCCTAAGCATTTGTGATGCTTGTATTCTCCAGCAGACCAGATAGAATCCCAGCTAGACAGTAGGAGCTGGATTGTATCTGAGCGCCTTCATGGAGGCAAGATGGAAATTAAATACAGAAAAGAGTATAGGAGGGGTCTGGGGGTGGTGGTGGTGGTCTGGTAGGTCCAGGGTGATGGGAGGAGGGGTTTAGGCAGGGTCTTGAGGAAAATTCCAAGGGAATCCAAGGAGGGTCAAAGGTTGGAAACACCTGGAGGCTATCAGGAGATATCAGACAATGGAGGGTTTGTGGGGGAAGCAGGTGAGAGAGATCTCCATAGGGGCAGTATGGGAATGGGGTTTTGATGGGATCAAGGGTGGGGAGTGCAACAGAGACTGGAAATGATAATGAAAAGCCCATGGGCTCCTGAGACTGCCGGAACAAATGGGAAGATTAGCTTTGAGTAAGAAAGGCCAGATTAAGTGGGAAGATTCAAGGGGAGTTCAAGGAGTCTCCTAGAATCTGAACCCCATCACTGGGGCCTTGCCAAGCCATTCTGCTGAGCCTTCCCAAGGTAGTGATAGAGAACAGCAGAGACCACAAAAAGGATCCTGTAATGATGAAACTGTCACAAATTCAGTGGAAGCTGTATACCTTTTGTGTCAAAAGTCAAGGAAATCTGCTATCTAGTCCTTTCAGTAACCCATTGATTAGTCACATAGCTTACTGATGTTGCTGGCAACCTCAATGCCATTTTGTACTGATTAGAGGGAAACATGTTAATTCAATTCAGGTATTAGTGTAGGCACTAGACATTATGACACCATGGCACAGTGCATAGAGTCCTTTGACACATAGCCATGTGACCCTGGGCAAATCACTTAACCTTTCATTACTCCAAGGCAACTCTCTATGAGTATGAATGGAAGGGAAAGTGCTGATCTGCATTGTTGTCGAAAGCATCCCCACTGGGAGTTCCCTATACCACTGAAATCAGGTCTCTTTCAACCTACCATCTCACATGTACAAGTCACTGTGGTAGGCCATGGGCATACAAAGACAAAAATTCTTGCCTTTTAAGTTTAATAAGGTCATCTTTTAGGGGTTCTTCCTATTAGTTTGGCTATTCATTGACTAAAATTTGCCAACCATTTGTTAATTTGTTAATTTAATTCAATTCAACAAACATTTATCAAGGGTCTACTATATGGAAGGTATTACACTAGATTCTATGGTTGTTGTTCTTTGTTCTTGAAGAGGACCAAAATGACATCACCATGATAAAGTGAAATTTCAGTGTGTCCGACTGTGACTGATCAGACCAATACAAGCTTGGAATGTTCTACCATAGATTGGGCAAAAATACTCCACGTGAATATTTGGGGTGGCTATCCCAAATTTGCACATCCTACATTTACTTTGTGCTGTCTCAATTCTGCTTTGCTCAAAGGGCACAGCACCCTTTCTGATGTGGACACACCACGCTGAGTGGTCCTGAACGAGTGTCTTCCGTGTTGCACAGTCAAATCCAAAGTTCTTGAGAGACACCTTGAGACTGTCCTTGCATTGTTTCTTCTGCCCACCATGTGATCACCTGCCACATGCAAATTCTCCATAAAATAGTCTTTTTGGCATGCGTACATTTTGCATTTGAACAACATGACCAGAAACTGAATCACTTACATTTGAACTGTCTTAGGAAGATTCTGAGGATCACCTGTAAGTATAAGTAGGTACCAGACACTGAAATCCTTGCTTGAGCTGAACTGCCAAGTCTTTAAACTATGCTTCAGAGAGCACAACTCCGATGGGCTGGCCATGTTGTTTGAATGCAAAATGTACTAGATTCTATAGATAGAAGGACAAAGAAGCAGTCCTTGTCTTCAAAAAGCTTACGCTCTTCTGGGCAGGGGTACCATGTGTAAAAGGAGAAGTCAGCTTAAGGTGATGGGAGAGAGGAGGGGTGATCAAAAGACTTCTGTTAGGAAGTGGCCGCTGAGGCGAACTTTAAAAGAAACTAAAGATTTGAAGAAGTAGAAGTGTGTGTGTGGGTGTACATTCTCCATTTGAATCTTTGCAAAGGAACTGATCCCCAAGTTGGCAAAAAGCAAATAGGCTCATTTGACTGGATTGTAGAGTGCATGCATGGGGGATAAGGAGCAGACCTCTGATTTTCATTGGTGAGGAAATGAGCTAATTCCTTCTACTAATGCAAGTTGGCACCTTCTCTGTGACATACAGTTATAGAGTTGCCTGGAGCACTGAGATGTTAATTGACTTGCAGAATCAAATGGCCAGTATGTATCAGAAGCAGGACATGATGCTCTATCTTCTGTTTCCAAGGCAGACGTTTTGCCCACTATTTGGCACCATCTCTTCTGTCTCCAATTAATGAAATCCCACATATTCTTTGGGGGAACACTGTGAAACAAGTCTGGCAAGGTAGGTTGGACACCTTCCCTCACCCGCAAAGGGGTTTGCATTTTATGCTAGAGACAATAAAAAGCTGTGGAGTATTCTCTAACAGGGAATGAGATGGTTAGAACTATGCTTTTGGGAGATAATTTTGAGAGTTGTGTGTAGGATAGAATGGAAGAGAGAAAGAAGGGACTCTAATTGGGAGGATATTCCAATATCCAGGCAAGATATGATGAATTCTGAAGTTGGGTGGGCCACTAGGGGGGATGGAGAAAAGGGACGGAACAGGAGAGCTGTTTTGGAGGTGGAATTGAAGAAATCAATTGGGGTTAGGGGCATCGAGGAAGGTAAAGAATTCCAACTTTGTGCCTGCCTTAGACATATATCAGCTCTAAACTTCTTTAGATCCCTCCCCACTCTGTACCTTGGCCTGTGTCCCGCCTAGTCCAGGTTCTGTTCTATTTGAGGAAACAACTAGCTAATCTCTTCATTAAATTCAGACTAATGTGTTAATGATTGTTAAAGTGTTACTATGTAGATCCTTTCTAAAATTGTGTGCGCGCGCACGTGTGTGTGTGTGTGTGTGTGTGTGTGTGTATGTTAGTAAGGACTTTCTAGAGATTTTTAACTCTAAAAAATGATTCTACCTGGAAGAGTTGCAGTTTTACATGTTAGCAAGTGATAGGAAGTAAAGTTTGGGGGCCTTAGAAGCACCATCTAATTGAACATCATAGGCCACAGTTTATTCTGCCTTTCAGTAGAGTTGGTCTGGGACAGGGGTGGGGAACCTATGGCCTTGAGGCCACATGTGGCCCTCTAGTCCTCTTGTGGCTCTTTGACCAAATCCAAACTTCACAAAGGATTTGTTCTGTGAAGTTACTGGGATATCCCAGTAAGACTTTGCGTAAGTTTTCCATGAATTGAGAACTAGCAGCATGGTGTAATGTGAAAAAAGCAGTGAACCAAGAGATTTTAGAATATGTATTATATATACATACACACACACATACACACACACACACACATATATTATAATGGAAAGAATACTGAATTTAGAGTTAGAAACCTAGCTCTGTCAGTATGTGACCCTGGGCAAGTTACTTAGCTTCTCTGGGCCTCAGTTTCCTTATTTATGAAATGTTGGTGATGGACTAAATATGGCCTCATAGGATATAGGATATAGGACATAGGATCATACCTCTAAAGTTAGAAGAAAGAGATATGATCCTATGTCTCCATGGCCTTTAAGTTCCCTTTGAGTTTTAAATCTATAGTCTCTGTCTAGGGGTCAGGGACCCCTGAATCTGAATCCCAGTTTTGACACTAACTTCTTGTATGGCCATGGATTAAGTTACTTCCACTTTCAGGGCTTAAAATGTTCCATCTATAGAACAAAGTTGTTGAAGTGTATAATCTCTGAGGATTCTTTTAGTTTCGATATTTGATTACTCTATTAGTTGCCCGAGTGTTATTTGGGCAACTAGCCTAGTAGCCTGCAGGGTAGACCCATGCTTTTCTGGGGGTGGTTGGCATTCAGTTGCCAAGCTTCATCCTCACTCCAGCCCCTTGTGACATCACTCAGGACATCATTAACCACCAGAAAGCCCTGGCCTCTTCAGTCAGACTTTTACAAGTTCTGTCCCAGCTGGCACCCTGACATCATGGGAACTTTCCTGGACTTTTGGGGAAAGATTGATCAACTCTGAATCTAAGATTCTGTTCTCTTGTGCCAGGTTGGATTGCCGCCTGAGTCAGCCTCGCACACCGCTTTTTTATTTTGGTGATCATTGCCAACATAGTAAGGCCACAACAGGAAAAATATTTCAACTAAGCAATGAGCATTTTGCATGTCTGAAAGGTATGTGTGAACAACCTAGTTAACTTTAACTCAGATGATAACACCTTCAGTTGACTCTGGGTAGGGATAGATTTGGGCTCTGGGGAAGATAGGTGGGATTGTATAAAAATCTTGAGAGACATAATTTCTAGGCAATTAAATATTTTTTTAATTATGCTAGTGAGTAATTAATGAAAAGATGGTCATTTGGTCATCTCTCCTAAACTAAAGATAGATCATGGCAGTTTATACACCTTTGGAGGAGTAGGTGTTCCCCAATGGCAATCAATTCTGATTGGTTAGTAATTAATGAATAAATGAATATTTTAATGAGGGGCTGGGGGACTGTGTTAACTCTTACTCCCAGACCCTTCCCCTAGCCTTGGGCAACATAGACAAAGGATTTCTTTCCCTCCCCTCAGCCTGAGTAGAACACAATGGGCCAAAATTCACCCCATTAAATTCTTTGTAAAGTTTTTCTGGTTGGGTGGGGTAACAATTCCACCTAGATAAAATGGTCTAGGTGTGGGGTAAATTTTTGGCCAAAGTGAGAGATCTAGACTTTGAGGAAAGAGGAAAAAGGAAAAAACCCTGGATCTCCCCAATACTTGGTTATTTAACAATCATTTCTCTTGTAGGACACATGATACATGAGGCCATCCAACCATTGTTAATCCTAACTTACAACTTGTCAGTGCTTTCCTTCTGCCATAAGTAATTTTAGTGATTATCTCATCTCAGAGATAATTTGTTTCTAGGAAAACTTGGTAACTTTCCTGTTAAAAATCCCATTTATAGAATTTTGAAAGGGTAATGAATTGATTCATCTATTTGACATCTTCCATGAGGTTCTCCTATAGTACCTTATTATGTCTTATAGGTGACTTTGAATTCTCAAAAGTTAGAGCCCAGGTCTTAAAAATTTTGGTAGTCTACATGTATGAATCAGGTGAAAGACTGTGTGGAGGAGTAGTTTATCAGATCTGGAGAGCTTTATCTATAAGATAGCAGAAAAAGCAATGAATGACTCTGGATCCAGAGGACCCAGGTTCAAATCTCACCTCTGATACTTACAAGCTACCTGTGTGATTTGGGGCAATTTACTTAACTCCCATGGGCCTCAGTTTCCTCATTTGTAAAATGACTACATCTAAGTTTCCTTCTGGCTTTAGCTCCATGATCTCTCATGGCCACAAGGTGATGAATTTTTCAGTTACAGAAATGCCATTTACCAACTTGAGGGCAATCTAACCTTACTGGGAATTACAAAGAGGTGGGTTAGTTTGGAGGGAGAAACTTATACTTCACATTGGATCCTTGAAGTATTGAACTACTTAATTTTTTACTGAGCAACTATTATGTATGAAACCCTTTTCCAGGTGCTAAGAGGGAATGAATGAAAAAATGAACAAGACTCTGGTCCTTGCTCTTAAGCAGCTTAGAGTCTAGTGAAGATTATATATACAATTGACTGTTATTCAGTCTAGAATAGAATATGGTAACTTCATAATAAAGATACATGCCATAGGAATTCAGAGGTAGGGAGAGATATTTTATGGGTCAGGGGATGCTTCATGAGGGGTAGGGGTGTTTTTGTTGGACCTTTAAAGGATCGGGGGAAGGAGAGGGAGAAAAAAATAAATGAAAAAAAAGAAAAGAAAGAAATTTACATGATAACTTCATTATGTATTTAAAAGAAATAGCAAATTGTAGATAATAGATTTGCAGTTTCATATGCAATCATCTTTTTATGTTATGGAAATGCTTGTTTAATTCCATAAATTAAAAACAAAATAAATGAATATATAAAAAAGAATGAGATGGGAAGGATAGAATGAACAAAGATGCAGAGGTAAGAAAGTGTCAAATGTGTTCAAGGAGTGACAAATTGTGTTTGGTCACAGTGTTAGGGAAAATGCAGAAAAAAGGATGGGAAGGTAGGTGGGGGCCAGATTGTGTGCAGAGCCTTACATAAGTTGTCGAGTTATAAAATTTTACTTTTAGCTCTGTTTCTTTGTCTAACAATCAAATCTCATTAGAACAAACTTCAGAGGGCATTAACATCTTTACTAAAAAAAAGATGGTGGTATTTTATTAGAAAAAAAGTATAATTTTAGACTTCAAAGTTAAAGACTGTAGGAGCTACAGGCAAAGAGAATAGAACTCTGAACCTAGTGAAAGAACAGGAGGGACCTTACACATACCTCCATTCCTATGTAGCCACCCTTTGGACCTACTTCTCAACTGCCTCTTGGGCAGGCAGGTTGGGTGGCTGACTACTTATCCATTCAGTTTCTAGGGGCAATCCTGAGGGGTTATGGTTTCTAGTGATACATTAGATAACATTCATGAGCTCCCACTCAGCGTGCTTTCCATTCTGTATCAATTAATTAGCTAGAATTAATTAGCTTTTACAAAAGAATATTCACTGAAGTAGTAGCGGGCTTATGGAAAATTATGTCAAAATTTGGTTGCCCAGAGAAGTTCATCAATTTCATGATGGCAAGTTTTCCCGTGTTCTGGATAATAGACAATGCTCTCTTGCCTTTCCAGTCACCAGTGGAGTGAAATAGGCTGTGTGCTTGCTCCCATGCTTTTTTTAGTATGATATTTTCAGTCATGTTGACAAATGCTTTCAATGAGGATGAACACAGCATCAAGGTCAACTACCACACTGATGGTAAGTTCTTCAATTTAAAAAGGCTACAAGCCAAGACCAGAGTGGAGGGAGGGTTGGTGCATGATTTTCTGTTTGCTGATGATTGTGCACCCAATGTAGCCTCTGAAGCTGAGATACAACAAAGTATGGTTCAATTCTCTTCTGCCTGTGCTAATTTAGGCCTAATAATTAACACCAAGAAAACACAGGTGCTCCATCAGCCACCAGCACGCCATACATGGAACCAGTGGTTACAACAAATGGAGAAGTTTTGAATGCTTTGAATAAGTTCACTTTGGATAAGTACAGACCTTGGTAGTGTACTTTCCAGGGATGTACACATTGACAATGAGGTTGATGCACACATTGCCAGAGCTGGTTCAGTGTTTGGGAGGCTCTGAAGAAAAGTTTGGGAGAGAAGTATTAGACTAACTACCAAACTGAAGATTTACAGAGCTGTTGTGCTGACCTCATTGTTGTATGCCTGTGAAACATGGACAGTCTACCAGTGTCATGCCAGGAAGCTGAGTTGCTTCCATTTGAATTGCCTTAGGAAGATTCTGAGGATCACTTGGCAGAATAAGGTACCAGACACTGAACTCCTGGCTAGAGCTGAACTGCCAAGTATTCAAACTATGCTTCAGAGAGCAAACTCTGATGGGCTGGCCATGTTGTTTGAATGCAAAATATACACTTGACAAAAAGACTATTTTATGGAGAACTTGCATGGGGCAGGTGATCACATGGTGGTCATAAGAAGCAATACAGGGACACTCTCAAGAACTTTGGATTTGACTGTGCAACATGGCACAAGACCTCTCAGCATGGTGTGCCCACATGAGAAAGGGTGCTGTGCTGTTTGAGCAAAGCAGAATTGAGACAGCACAAAGTAAATGTAGGATGTGTAAATTTGGGATATCCACTTCCAATATTCATACAGACTATCTGTGCCCAACCTGTGGTAGAGCATTCTGAGCTTGTGTTGGTCTGATCAGTCACAGTCAGACACACTGAAATTTCACTTTATCATAGTGATGTGATTTTGGTCCTGTTGGAAGATGAAGGACAATAACCAACCAGAGTAAGAATTGAACGTTCCATACCTTCCCATATACAAGGTCTTTGAGAAGAATGGAATCAAACTTGAGAGCAAACTCAGAGCTTCTGGTTTCTGAAAGTCCTTTTCTCCATTTGTAGAGTTTTTTATGAAGTTTTCTTTAACTGTAGCTTTTTTCCTCTCTGAACTCCAATTGTGGATTTCTTTGTAGAGTCTTAAAGCTGCCTTTCTCTTGCAAGTGTGTCTTTAGCCTGTTGCTCAGCTCTTGATGCCATTTCCATCTGCCATTGATGCTCCAGGGAAATGCCATCTATATCAATGGAATGAGAATATTCCCTTGCCCCCTTTCCCTGATTAAAGGAGGGGAGAATCTTACTAGTGACTCTTCTTCCCCTCCTGACAAGGGTAGTTCTCTCCCTTTCACTACTAGGCTGCCTTGATGCTGGAGTCCTTTATCGGAATCTGCTGCTGTAATATACTTCTTTCAACTCGTCCCATTATGTTTCCTGTGTGCCATCAGTTTGCTTTTATCTAATGATCTAGTACTTGTTTCTAATCTAATTAAAGACTTATTTGCTACTAGTTTACACCTTGTTTGATTGATTCAATCTAGAAGTCTGGGCCTTGAGCATCCACATTAATTAGGGTGGAGGTTTCCAGCTTCACTCTTATACTCACTTCTTTTCTGTTCAGTCCTGTTTGGGTTCCATGTTGTTTTATTTGAATAGATGCTATACATTCATTGTTTGTTGTCATAATTTGGGAGATTGTGATATAGAAGAGAACAGTAAAGTCAAAAGACATAGGTTTGGATCTTGGCTCTGTTATTCCATGAGCTGTGGAGTATAATGTATTTGGTTCTCCTTCCCTACCTCAATGTTAATCATACTACAAGAATCTGTGATCTCATAATGATAGGTACTTCTTTTTTATTTTTTTTTAAAGGTACAGATCACAACTCACCTAAGTCTTCTTAACAGTGTAATTCTCTTGTAGATGTTGTTGTTCAGTCATTTTCAGGCATATCTGACTCTTTATGACACCATTTAGGATTTTCTTGGCAAAGACACTGGAATGGTTTGCCATTTTCTTCTCTACCTCATTTTACAGATGAAGAATTGGGGCAAACTGGGATAAGCGACTTACTCAAGGTCACATAGCTAGTAAGTGTCTGAGGCTGGATATGAACTGATAAGTCTTTTTGACTTCAGGTCTGGTACTTTATCTACTTTGCATCTCTCTTGTGGAGATCCTTCATGGAAGCCCTACCAGTGAGCTAGAGCATTCTTCTAGTTTCTTGACATTATGTAGGCCCTAGTAGAGAAAACATGGACAATATTAGTTATCACTTTTTAGTGTTTACGATCAGCTCCTCTCCTTTTCCGTTCTTTTCTATTGATCCCTTATTGATATTATGGTACAGCTGATCCTTACTTAAAATGAATGGCACAGTAGATGGAGCACTGAGCCTGGAGTCAGGAAGACCTGAGTTCTTATCTGACCTCAGACACTAACTGTGTGACCCTGGACAACTCATTTAACCTGTGTAGACTTCAGTTTTCTCATCTTTAAAATAATATTAATAATAACAGTTGCACCTGCCTTTCAGGGTTATTGTGATGATCAAATTAGATATCTGTAAAGCCCTTAGCACCATGTAAGTGGTATATGAGTGTTAGTTGGTATTACTATGAATCTCTGATCTTAGAGTGATTAAAAAAGCTAGACCTGTTATGGCTTTTATTCTCTTTTTTAAAAATGTTTATTTATTTATTTTTAGTTTGCAACATTCATTTTCACAAAATTTTGAGTTTCAAATTTTCTCCCCATCTCTTCACTTCCCCACCCCAAAATGCGGTAACCCCTTCCCCCAAACTGCCCTATCTTCTATTACACTCCTCCCTTCCCCTATCCCCATCTTCTCTCTTTTCTTGTAGGGCAAGATAGATTTCTATACCACATTACCTGTATTTCCTATTTCCCAGTTGCATGCAAAAACAATTGTCAATGTTTGTTCCTAAAGCTTTGAGCTCCAACTTTTCTCCTTTCCTCCATCCCAACCCATTCCCACCAAGAAGGAAAGTCATTCAATATAGGCTATATATGTATAGTTTTGCAAAAGACTTCCATAATAGTCATGTTGTATAAGACTAACTATATTTCCCTCCATCCTATCCTGCTCCCCATTTATTCTATCCTCTCTTTTGACCTTGTCCCTCCCCAAAAGTATTTACTTCTAATTGTTCCCTCCTCCCATTTGCCCTCCCTTCTGTCATCCCTCTCACCCTACTTGTCCCCTTCTCCCCTACTTTCCTGGAGTGTAAGATAGATTTTCATACCAAATTGAGTGTACATATTATTCTCTTCTTAAGCCAAATGTAATGAGGGTAATTTTCACTTTTTCCCTCTCACCTCCCTCCTTTTCCTTCCATTGAAAAAGCTTTTCCTTGCCTCTTTTATAAGAGATAATTTGCCCTATTCCATTCCTCCCTTTCTCCTCCCAATATATTCCTCTCTCACACCTTAATTTTATGTTTTAGATATCATCTCTTCCTATTCACCTCATCCTGTGTTCTCTGTATGTATATATATATATACATACATATACATATATATGTATATATGTGTGTGTGTATGTGTGTGTATAATCCCTCCAACTACCCAAATACTGACAAAAATTTCAAGAATTACAAATATTATCTTTTCATGTAGGAATGTAAACAGTTCAACTTTAGTAAATCCCTTATGATTTCTCTTACCTGTTTATCTTTTCATGATTCTCTTGATTCTTGTGTTAGAAAGTCAAATTTTCTGTTCAGCTCTGGTCTTTTCACCAAGAATGCTTGAAAGTCCTCTATTTCATTGAATAATCATTTTTTTCCCCTGAAGTATT
>CM053769.1:243520084-243569714 GCA_028658325.1 Potorous gilbertii
CCCCCCATTGTTTCTATTCTCTCTTTTGATCCTGTCCCTCCCCAAGAGTGTTGACTTCAAATTGCTCCCTCCTTCCATCAAATCCAACATTACTTATTGAGCATCTGCTATGTTTAAAGTATTGTAAGGTATGGCAAGAAGAAGGGAGAATTTTGTCTTTGGGACAATTCCTTAATTTCCATTCATCTGTCAACATTCTTAACTGACCAATACCATTTGTCTCCACCCTTATTCTCCTCAGGAATCCTTTTAAAAAGCCTCATAGAAATGGGAAAACAAAATTAGAGAGTGCACTTTACCTCCCAGTTCTTTGCATAGAAATTGATTTTTGCCTCTGATTGGCTAAACTCCAGGGGTTCAGAGTTTGGTTGACTTCAGATAAACATCTCAAAAGTTGAGATAGTTCTCCAGGTTTATCTCCGTACACTCTGAGATGTACATTATTTGTTTGGATAGGCTAGCAAACATAACCTTGTTAGGTCCCTTTCAACCTTTCTTTTATAACCCCTTACCCTCTTTCCTCCTACACTTTCTCTCTTTTCGTCCATTTCTCCAGCAGCAATGATTCTGAAGAAAGGTCCCTAGGCTTGGTGGTGGTGGTGGTAAGGTGCGTGAAGCTCTTACCAGCCCTGTGGGCTGGGACAAATCACTTAACCTTTCTGATACTTGGTTTCACCATTAGGAAAATGGAGAATAATATTGTTACTTTCTCCCCACAGATACATTGTGAAGAAGACTTTCATAGATCTGAGATGTGAGCTATCATCATCATGCCTCTCTTATGCCATATTTATCCGTGGCTTGTCTCTAGTTTGAGGAAAGAAATATGGAAGCTTTCCCTTCTCATCAGTTCTCTGTGATTATTAATAGTTCTAAAGCCTTGACTAAAAGATTAAAGAAACTGGAATTGGATTCAGGATTGGAAGGGGCCCATTAGATGATGATCTGGTTTAGTGCCTACTTTCCCATTTTACAGAGGAGGAAGATATTTCAGAGAGATTAGTAAGTAAGCATGGCCAGTATTCAACTAAAGATCCTTTCTGATTTCAGGGTTATTATACTTGATGGACCTGAGTAGAGAGAGGTCTAGGTGTTCATACCTCTAGTACCTCTGTTACCAAACCTTCAGTTCATGTAGGTAGTAGATGAATTGTTCTTGGAGTGCCCTGGTCCATTCTCAGGAGACAGAAATCCACCAGCCTAATTGATTACCTGTAAAATGAGGTTAAAGTAAGTGATCTCTAATTCTTTTAAGTGGAGTCATATCTAATGTGGAGTAACTAGAGGTTTGTCTTAGAGTGCTAAAATTTAGAGGAGATAAAAAGGGGGAGATAAAAGTATTTCCCATAGATGTCTAGCTTGGGTAGATGCTGTAATCATCAGAGATGCGAGGGACCTTGGGAATCATCTAATTATCTGAGTAAGGATCTCCTCTACAGTTTCCCTGACAACTGCTCATCTATTCTTGAGCGATTAGAAAAATATAATAGCACTTAGCGAGAATACCTCGGTGTCATCTATGATTTTTCCTCTTCCTTACTGCTCACATCCAATAAGTTGCCCAGTCCTGTCAATGATATGTCCAGAACGTCCCTCACATCTGTTTGCTCCTTTCCACTCACATGGCTACTCTCCTTGTTCAAGCCTTATTCATCACTTCCTAGACTATTGTAGGGACCTCATCATTGGTTTCCACGCTTCTGGGCTGTCTCCTCTCCAAACCATCCCCCGAACATTTTCCAAAATAATCTTCTGAAGACACACATCTGACCACTTTCCACTCCTCCCCATCCCCCTCCCCTGACTAAAAATCTTTCAGTGGTTCTTTCTTTCCTGTTGGATAAAATATAAACTTCCTAGATAACATTTAAGGGTCCTCTACCATCTGCATACACCCTGCCAGCATATTTCTGCATTTTTCTCTTTCATTCTTTCTACTTTCTAAACACAGTGGATAGAACTCATTGTTTTCGAGACTCAATATATCATCTTTCTCTTCCTGTGTCTAGAATTCCCTGCTTTCTTAGCTCTGCCTTTCAAAACCTGTCTGTCCAAGAATCACTTTGGGTGTCATTTCTTCCATGAATTCTTCCCTGACCTTCCCTTTCCCCCCTCACCAATAAATTACGAGTGTATTTCTCTTCTTTATTTTTCTAGGAAACTTGGTCTAGAGCTCTCCTTTTTCCTTAAACCATCTATCTCATTATAATTACCATCATCTGTTTGTGTATTGTATCCCTCAGGAAGTAAAATGTGAGCTTCTTGAAGGTAGGTACTGTCTCATCCCCAGGCTCTCCACTATTCAGAAGCTTGCAGAAGCTTTGTATTGCAGCTAGGCTAAAATAGAAACTCCTCTGTCTGGTTTTAAAGGTCCTCAATTATCTGGCTCCAACTTATTTTTCCATGCTTATTTCACATTATTACTCATAACGTGTTCCATTTACAATACATTCAATAATACTTTTAATAGTTTCCCTGCACTTGTCCTGCCTCCATTGGATTGGACAGTCTGTCCCTCTCAACTGGAATGCATTCGCTCCTTATTTTACCTTTTAGAACCCTCATGTAATATGATTCATTCTGGCCCCACTCTCTCAGGCCAAGTCTGTTACAGTATTTTACCCCCCTTCCAACTCTATTCCCACTAGGGTTTTCAGGGACTGAGAGACTTTGGAAATCTCTTGCCTCTGCCATTGGCTTGAACCCTCACTGAATGTGTTCCCCCCATTTTAGAGGCCGTACATAAAAGCAGATTAGTTTTTTCAAAGGGTTATTTATTTCAAAGATATAAAAAGAACAAATGCTTAAACATTTCCCCCCAATACCTGGGGGATGTAATTCCCCTCTTCTACCTCTTTGGTCTCTGAGAAATTGGAAATAAGGCTCACAGTTTAGCTCAGATCTTACATGATAATACTACCACCAAGTCCCAAACCCAATAGGCAAGCATCCTGGATTCTTGGTCTTTAGGGCTTTTTTGCTGGTCAGGCTTCAACACTAAGCCTGGATTCTTAGACTCCTAGATGCCCCTGTCTCATTGGAAACTTTAAAATGCAAGTTATTATTTTCCTGAGTCACTTAATGAGCTACTGTAGATTTGGGACTTTTCAGAGATTGAATTTTTGGTCTAAGCAATCAAAGGTTCAACCTTTGTTCTGGTTCGTCCATCTTGTTTTGGAACTTAGATTCCAGTGCTACAAGGGCAGAAGATCCACTTTCACACACATATGTTGTGGGAAAACACATCTCCTACTTTACAGTTCACTAGATAGTTCTGAATACTCAAAAGGAATGTGGAGCCTGAAGTCAGCTCAGTGTTTTTGTGTGAAGATTAGTTTTAAAGACTTGTCACATGAAAGTTCTTGTAAACCATAACAAAATTATGGACATTGTTCAAAGGGTTTCTAATCCAGTCCTGTGTTGGTTCAGGAACAGGCCAGTGCTCCTTTAATAGTATTTGGGGGGACTTTACTCATGTTCACTCATGATACTTTTTTGTCTTAATGCAGCATTTCAGATGGAATTATTAAATCTTGGTGCATACACAGAATTGCAGGTCCTTCCAATAACTCCTACCGGTCTTTGGGGAATTTGGAATTCTTGGTTCCAGATTATTAAGGTTTAAACCCATGGTATAAATCCTATGATCCTGGAGCTTTATACAGCTGAAAAGGCAAGGAGAGCAGATATTCATCATGATATAAGACTTGCAGCTTAAGAAAGGAACACTTAGGTCAATTTGGGAAAAGTTGTATATCAAGGAGAAATTCTGGATCATTAAGTGGTTTGTGATGTGTTTTTGATGGAAGCTGTGTTCCCCACTGGGAAATTCTACAGCACTTTCAATGATTCCAAGCTGCTCACTGCCACAAAAACCCATTTCTTTAACAATGATATTCTCCTGGTGATACTGTGTGGCTATGAAATGTGGCCACTGTAATGTCAGAAGAATCCCAAATGCAGGTGAGGTGGAGGGCAGTGGAGAAAATGCATAGGAGGCAGCAGCATTTTTCTAATAAGTTAAGTGGCCTCAAAGATGGCATTGAGGCACTGTGTGACTTGACAAGGAAGTGGTCTGCTCAGGTTGTTATGGTATCTATGAAATATCAAAGGAGTCAGAGGAAATTTCCCATCACTTTCTGTTGATCTTCTACAGAGGATTTATAAAATGACACAGATTAAGAACTTTGTGTGACATGATGACATGGATAGAATGCAACTGATGCTGATGGTGGAATCATAGGCCTACTGGTTATGGAGGGAAGCACAGAGAAGTGGAAGGTGGGACAGGATTGGGTCAGACAAAGAATTGGTTACAAGAAACAGGTTTCCCCATTTATTTCTTCTGATCAATCAATCCATGAACAAGTATTTATTAAACACTTAATCTAAAACTATGATATGGCCACTGAAGGTATAAAGATAGAAATAAAATAGCCCATGTCCTCATGGAGCTTACTTGGGGGAGCATGTGTATGGTCATCAGGTGGGATGCCTGCTATCCTGGGGGGTTCTATATGCAGTAATAATAATACTATAGTGTTTTACATACACTATCTTATTTGTTTTCTTATTCAGAGGTGGTTGGGTGGTTCAATGGTTAGAGAGTTGGAACTGGAATTAGGAAGACCTGAGTTCAAATGTAGTCTTGGACACTAGCTGTGTGACACTGGGCAAGTCTCTTAAACTGTTTGCCTCAGTTTCCTTAATTGTAAAATGGGAATAATAACATCTACCTTTCAGGGTTGTTGTGAGAATCAAATGAAATAATATTTATAAAGTGCTTAGCGCAGTGTCTGGCACATAGTAGGCACTACATAAATATTCTCTATTATTATTAGGGTCTCTCAACAACCGTATGAAGTAGGTGCTCAAAGGTGATATTATCTTCACTGTTTTACAGATGAGGAAACTGACATCGAGAGAGGTTCAGTGACTGGATCATGGTGCTACAACATCCAGAGATGAGATATAATCCTAACGTCTTTCTTAGCTCAAGGTCCTGAACTCTATCCTCTAACTCTTAGCCTCTCTAAGCAATAGTAGAAAAGAATTAAATATTTCTTCCTGGCCCAGCTTGACCTAGGACTGCCTGTTACTTATGGAAATAATACTGGACATAGAGTTAGAGAATTTGGGTTAAAAATCCCCAATTTTCAGTTACTAACTGTGTGACCTTGGGAAAATCAATTTGCCTGGGACTTAGTTTTCTTATCTATGAAATAGGGATAATCTGTTGTGAAGGTCAGTTGAGATAATGACCTAGTAGATGAAATCTCAAACGAGATCATGGGAACTTTAAAGCTCTGAATAAAAGTCTTCAGAGTCTGCTGGAACTGGGGACAGTTGAGGTCAATAGCCATCTGTTCTCAAACTTCCTGAAACCCACAAAGCCTTAATGATGCATGACAGAAGACAACTGGTTGGCAAACACTGATTGATGCCTCATTATTAGGACATGTAGGATAAACTAGGGGTGGCATTGGAAACCTTTCAAAAGTGACTGGCCAGTCTTCACTGTTCCACTTTCATGTAAGTATTTATGTGCCAGTGACACATTTGCAGGTGTTAAGGATATGGAGGCTCAGGGTAGCAACAGCCTGAAGGCTCCTCACCTATGACACTGTTGAAGGCTCCTCAGAGTGGGTTGAGACAGTGTGCTCAGGGAAGCCATCCTACCTGGGATGACAGGGGCTGAATAAGATCACTTGGGCCACTCAGGGATAGCCCTGAACTTCAGGCTCTTAGCAACATCCAAGAGAAAGCTAAGCCTTGGTTTCTAGGACAAGGAACGTGGGAATGGACAAAATGAGGAATGGGAAGAGCGGGTTGGTATTTCTCTATTACGTATGCTGGTACAGTCATGGGCTTCTGTGCACAGCCTTAGTAGCTGCCCCCCCCCTTTTTTTCTGGCAGCCTGGAATGCAGCTTAGAATCCTTTCACTTGAGAGGCAGTATGGTATAAATGGATAGTGTGCTATAGCTGGGAAAACTTTGGTTCAGATTTTGCTTTAAAATACTAGAGGTGCAACTTGGAAAAGGTCACTTAACATCTCTGGGCCCCAGTTTCCTTATTTGTAAAATGATGGGGTTAGATTGAATGATCTCTAAGATATCTTCTGGCTCTAAATCTATGACTGCAAAAGGGCAGGATATTGAAAGAAACCTAAGTTAGGGCCTTGCCCTGATCAATTAAGGCAAACTAAGGAAATAAGATGAAAGGAGCATTTTAACACACCAACATAGCACCAGTTGGTGGACCAGCCAGAATTCAATCTGTGTTCAGTTTTTTATAGACTGGAGTAAGCAGTTTCCATACAAACAAAAGAAAATCTTACTTGGCCCATATTTCAAATGAGAAGATGGAGTTAATGCTGTTTCAACTCTTGACTGGTCGGTGTAATTTATGAGGAGATGGGATTAAGGTTGCCTAGAACAGGGGAGGCATTGGGATGCAAGTGGAAGGGTTGGCCTTCAGGTCACCTGAAAATGAGGGAAGCATTTTGTTAATTATAGTACATAAAGTGACCCATTAGAAAAGCAACATGAAGAGATAAAAAGTTGTAAGATCCTTAGAGTTCTAGTTCAAATCCAGACTCAGACATGTACCAGCTGTGTGACCCTGAGCAAGTCAGTTAATCCTATTGGTTTCAGTTTCTTCATCTTTAAAGGGATCTGGAGAAGTAAATGGCAAATAAGCCATTCCTATATTTGCCAAGAAAATCTCAAATCGCGACATGAAGAGTGGAACAGCTCTAGACAGCCAATATTGCTGGTGTTGTTAAGTCATGTCCGACTCTTTGGGATTTTCTTGGCAAAGATACAGGAGTGGTTTGTTTGCCATTTACTTCTCCAGCTCATTTTACAGATGAGAAAACTGAAACAAATAGGGTTTAGTGACTTGCCCAGGGTCCCAGAATTGATACTCGTTTGAGGCTGGATTTGAACTCAGGAAGATGAGTCCTCCTAACCCCAAACTCCTAAATTCCTTACTCCCAGCACTCTACATTAGCTGCCCCCGTGTACTGTCCACTATACCATGCTTTTGAACCCACCTGGCCCATGACTGTCATTTTAACACAGGTACAGATTCAATTCTGACATGATGATTGAGTAAAAATGTGGAGTTTGATTTTATTTTGCATAAGTTTGACAAAGTGTGTAATAATACCTGATGAAAATTCCATAATGGGTTTTAATTTTTTTTTCAGTAATAAATATCTTTTTAAGATGGTATTATTTCTTATAGAGTATTTTGGACCCTGGACTTAGATCTGGGTTGGAGATCTTACTAGCTGTATTCTGAATCTCTCCTTCCTCACTTGGGGATAAATAATATGTGCTCCTTCTATCTCAAAGGGCTGAGGAAATTTTAGTACATGGTAAAGGCCCCTGTAAAAAAGTGAGCTCACTTTCTCATGACTTGAGTTTAGTGCCACTATTGGAAATGTAATTGGACCTGGCTAGCTGTGGATTTGACCCAGGGATGCGTTTACTTCTTTTCCACAAAGTCATTGCTTCTTAAAAAGGAGAGTGTTGCTTCCCCTCCACTCCACTTTTCTTTTTCTTTTTTGCAAAGGGTAAGAAGTTATCGCCTCTGCATCCAGATGGTTTAGGGGAATTGTGAACAAAGGGTGGGAGAGGAGAGATTAGGATGTGTCTGTCTGCTGGCAAAGCAATCTCAACATTTAAAAAGCACCATCTCTTAACTGCAGATTGTTTCTCTCCCCTAGGGCAATTTCACATCTTCTTTTTACTGCGGTTCCTAATGTTTCACTGGGGAGTGAAATAAAATGGTTTTTAATTTATGGTTATTTTATCTTTACTTCTTTTTTTTTATTTGTCTAGATTTTATTTGCAACAGATGACTTTTTTGCTCCTGCGGAAAACCTTTTAAAGGTATAGTAAATTGACATCCTGCAATTTGGAGGGTTGGCATAGAAGTGATCTATGGAGACATGTTAATTAAAATCTACTAGTACATTTGTGATGGGGAACTATGTGTGCCAGTGAATGAGACTGTCAGAACATTACATGAAGATATGAAAATTAGCATTTTTTTCTTGCTAAAAACATGGAACTTTTTCTTGCTTTATTTACATGGATACTCTGATTTCTCAAAATAATTTTTGTTGTTGATATTTTACTTTCTGGGAAAAATATTGAACTTATACATATTTCTACCTTCTTATCAATGGGCTACTTAAAATTTTTATATTGTTTATATATTTATATTCTTAATTTTTATATTTGTATATATTTATGTACTTAATTTTATATCATGAAAATAATCCCTAATTTTGAAAAAAAATAAAAGTAATAAAATTTTTGCATGAAGATCAAGAACATAGAAAAGTTTTGAAGAATCTATATTTAATTTCCAAGAACAGTCATAGTGGATTGGAAAGAAACTGGGCTTGGTCATAAATGACTGGGGTTTCAAACACAACTCTATTACTTACTTATTGTGGGACCTTGAGAAAAATGACTTAACTCTTCTGATCTGTAGCTTCCTAGTCTATTAGAATGGGGATAATACCTGCTCTACCTTCTTCTCAAGGTTAGAAGGAACAACCAAAATGGCAGCTAGGGAATGACTATAGTTTGAAGATCCACATCAGTGGAAGGAGTTGCCCACAATGATGAAATAAATCTCAAATATTTTGAAATATTGAAATGTTTTTATAACCTCCCCCCAATTTGCTCATTTTGAAAAATAATTTTTAGAAAAGAACCTGTTTTATTGGTATTTTAAAATTTTATCTCTGTTAACAAGTGTCAATAGAGTTAAAATCCAGAGGCTATCATTTTGAAAGGTTAGGATTTCCTTCTCTGGATATTTAAAAAAATTGATAGACTTTCATCTATCTGAGACAGTATAGTATGGTATGGTATGGTATGGCATGATGTGGTATGGTATGGTAAAATATAGTATAGTATAGTATAGTATAGTATAGTATAGTATAGTAGACATCCCTAAAGGTTAGAGGAGGGACTAAACAACTTCCCAAGGTCCCTTTTAATCCTAAGTTTTTATGTTTATATTTTCTCTCCTTGTACTACCAAGGTTAGTTGTGGACAAACTGTGATAAAGCTAGAATGAATTTTGGAGACCATTTAATTTAATCCTTTCATTTTATAAAGAGGTCATTGTAACCTATAGAGTCAAAGGACTTGGCCAAGATCACTCAACTGCCTAGTGATAAAGCTGGGACAAGGGCACAGGTCTCTTGAGTCTCAGTGTGGTTGGTTCTTTCTCCAGCACCATATTGCCTCCCCATGGCTGGGAACTAAGGAATATTAACTCTAAAAATTGTTTTATACATTTGCTTTAGAAACACAGACCAAGCTATAAACCAAAGGAATTCACTGAGTTTGGAAAATGGATGGATGGATGGGAGACCAGAAGGAGGAGAACTCCAGGTAATAAAATCACCTTTAGACTAATTAAGGTTCTTGGAAACTGATACACTGTCAAGCCTATTTGAGAGAGAAATAGGGATAGAAATGCCCAGTGTGCTGTAACTTTAAAAGTAAGGTCTAGATATGTTCCAAATCAATTTGAACAAGTCTGTTCTGCTGGTTAGAGTGGTTCATTTTGACTTGTGTTTTCCAAGATTGTTTTTGTTTGTTTACTTGCCATCTGAGTTGAAAGCTGAGAAAACTAATGTGAAAGTAGAATGTGTCACCTCTGAATAAGGCTTAGATCTGTGACTAGACATGATTTCCATTTGAATCTGACTTTATATTTTGTCAGTGTGTTGATTTTGTCTGAATCCTGTTCCTGGGCAACCAAGAGGCTGGGCTTATTTGGTATATCTCTTTTAAATAAAGTCGTCTTATGCCTTGATTGTAGCACCGAAGTATAGTCCGTATGCCATCTCAGGTGATTCTCAGGTCCATCTACCGAGCTCTAACAACTCTAAAAGCTTCCAGTTTCTCATATCTAATTGCCTGTCAGACATCTCAAACTAGATGTCCAGCAAACATATTAAACTCAATATCTCCAGAATTCAACTCATTATTTTTTTCCTTGAATCCTCCCCTCTTCCACATCTCCCTGTTCTTGTCAAGGACACTCGCATCCTCTTAGTCCCCAAGGCTTGCAATCTAGATGTCAAACTCAACTCCTTACCATCCTCACCTATCCTCACCAACACACAATCTGTTGCCAAGGTCTATTGATTTCATCTCTCAAATATTCTCCAGTTCCCCCAACTCTGATACTGCTACTACCCTTGTCCAAGCTCCCATCAACTCCCACCTGGACTTTTGCTGTGGGGTTTGCTTGCCTTGAGTCTCTCACCACTCCAATCCACCCTCCATTCAGCTGCCAAAGCAAAGCTCAGTTCAGACCATGTCACCCTCCACTCAATAAACTCCAGTAGCTCCCCATGGCCCCCATGAGCAAATAGAAAATCCTGTGTTTGACATTCAAAGTCCTTCATAACCTACCACACTCCCTCCTACCTTTCTAGCATCCTTACACCTTCACACCACATTCTCTACTCTGACACCTCCACCCCAATACTTCTCATTTCAGTGACACTGGTCTCCTTTCTGTTCCACAAACAAGTCAAAGCAGCTCTTTCTCAAGGCATTCACTCTGGCTGTCCTCCATGAATGGAATTCTCTCCCTTATCATCTCTGCCTTTTGACTTCCCTGGCTTCCTTCAAGTCTCAGCTACTACAGGAAGCCTTTCCTAACCTCTTAATTTGAGTTCTTTCCCTCTGTAAGTTATTTCCTATTTATTCCGTATAGAACTTGTTTGCATGCATATATTTTTCTTGTTGTTCCCACTTCTCCCTCCCAAAACCTCCCTTAGATTGTGAACTCCTTGAGGGTAGGGTCTGTCTTTTGTGTCTGTTTGTATCCCTAGCCCTTAGCACCATGCCTGACATAAGTATCTGCTTACTAAATAGTTATTGACTGACTGACGGTCAAGGTAAGCTTTTCCAGGCCCTGCTGAAAGGCTTCAAGTGTTGGTTAGCCAATGGACTGTCCCAGAACCAGATCAGCTAAGTGTGGAGAGCCACATCATCAAAAGATTGGCAACAGGGTGAGAATTTAAGTTTTTGGCCGTAGCAGCACTGGACACCACCCACAAAACCACATTTTTGTAGCCTTTTGGGCACAACTTGGGATTGTTGAAACTACCATGTGATTTCCTATATGTGATCCAGGCTTTTTCTCCAACTCAATTTAGGACCCAGTTTATCCAGTAGAATATAAACTCATTGAGGATAAGGAATGTTTTATTTTTTTATCTTTATATCCCTAGCACCTAACACAGTGCCTGGTACACATTCAATGTATAATCAGTCAATCACTTGATAATATTTGTCAGATAAATAGATAAAACATTTATTAAGTGCTTACTACGTGCTAGGAGCTCTGTTAAATGCTAGAGATACAAATGTAAGCTGTCATAAAACATCCAGGGAGCTAGAAAGAAGAATGGTGATGGAAGGGGTAGCTTGTTATGATGAGTGGGAAATGGTGTCGATGCCTGGTTCTGGGCAATACTGCTCATAATTGTTGGTCATGCACCTCTCCCTCATATGAGTTTGTATTCTTGAACTGTTTCTTAACTGGCTTTTACTTATTTTCTGGGATTAGAACTTCCTGTGTGTGCAGGAGGAGTAAAGAAGCCCAGCTAATTCCCTTGAATAAAATGGCAGGATGTCTGCTTTTATGGGTGGCTTACCCTGTGGTTTGGAGTTTGTATTTTCCCTGTGTTGTACATATCCCTAGGAAGATTCAGATACTGGGATATTTTTTCACATGCCCAAGGCTTTAGGTACAGCAAAGGGGGGGTTAGGCAGTCATGATTTTATTAAATCAGCAGCATGAACATCCTTGATAGGAACTGTGTCAAAAGCCCTGAAACCCCCAACAGTCAGCATTTTCAGGACCTTGGTCAATGTATTCCAGAGGATTCAGGATAATGAGTTCACATCCTGCCTCTAATGTTTTATCTGTGTGACTCTGGGCAAATCACTTAACCTTTTGGTGCCCCTGCAGCTCTCTAGACAGTAGAGCTGCTGTCAATCCAAATTGGGAGAGGTAGTTTCCTAATCATAATGAAATTACAGGTCTAGATGAAAAAATAAAAGCAAATGGCAGAATGCCACCATTTTACGGATGGTCATAAAATCTGGGGAAAAATATTATGTTCATTTTATTTAAATTTTGCTATAGCTGTGTGACTCTGGGCAAGTCACTTAACCCTGTCTGCCTCAGTTTCCTCATTTTTAAAATGACTTGGAGAAGGAAAGGCAAACCACTCCAATACCTTTGCCAAGAAAACCTCAGATGGAGTCACGAAGAGTCAGCCATGACTGAAACGGCTGAACAGCAAAAGTGGGAGCAGGAGCGAATCCTTATCATTAAAACTCAAGGAACTAAATACTTGTTTTCTTTTTGTATCAGAATGAAATTCAGCATGTCTAAAACCAAAATCATACTCTTTCCTATGGCATCCTTCCTTCTTCCAAACTTCCTTATTTCTATTAAGGGGACCACCATCCTTCATAACCTTGGAATCATTCTTGCCTTCTGGTTTTCTTTCATCCCACTCATCTCATTAGTGGCTGAATTCTGTTGATTCTTCTACAGCATCTCTTGCCTCCTCTTCTTTGCTGGCACTGCTGCCATCCTAGATCAAGCCTTCAACCTCCTTAACAATGTGTCCCCCTTCCTGATTGCTCTCCATGTTTCCAGTCTTTTTTTCTCCAATCCTCTTTTCACTGCTGTCAAAAATAATCTTCCCATGACCATGCCATGCTCAAAACTTTTAATTGATTCTCAATTGCATCTAGGACAGAGTGCAAACTTCCCAACCTGGCATTAATGACTCATCATAGATTCATTCCAAACTGTCTTTCGGATCTTATTTCATCACCATTATTTTTTTTATCACTCCATTTCCTATGGGAGAAGTCATTATTCCCTGACTTTTCCTCTCCTTTCTCCATGCATCCACTAAAATTGTGTCCTTTGCTTGCTAAGCACTCTTCAAATATTCCTCTCTGAATCTTTATCTTCCTTTAAGGTTTACCTCAGGTGTCACCTTCTACATGAAACTCTCAGATTTCTCTCTGAAACCTGCAAATTACCTTTTATTATATTTATATATATAATTATATATTAATTATACATATATTATATATTATAATATATATTAATTATATATTAATATATATTATATATCCCTTTATAAAAACATAAATTGCTTAAGAATAGAAGATGCATTGTTTTTTTCTTCTGGTATTTAACAGAGTGGGTTTAATAAGTATTTGATGATTTGGATTGAATTGAAAGTCTTATATTTTTAGACATGGCTAAGAGAATTTGCTTGACTGCCAATTTGTTATAAAAGTTTTGCTGTTTTGCTCCCAATGGTGGGGAAGGTGGGAAGGAGAGAAAATAAAGGCTTGTTAATTATTTTTCCAAATAATTGGAGAAAAAAAATATTTTACATCCTGCACTCGAAGTTAAACAACATGTATTTTCTGTTTGTGTTTCATAGGTCATGACTGGTGTATTATCCAACTAGGAATACAAGGGATTATTCGAGGCTTTGACGTGGACACTTCTTTCTTCACTGGAAACCACGCTCCCAGAATATCAATACAGTCAGCTTGCTTACAAGATGGTATCTAATAGGAAATCTAATAGGAAATAGGGAATCTCAAAGAAATGAAGATATGGAAGGGGCCAAAGAGACTCTTTAGCCCCACTTCCTCATTTTACAAATGAGGAAACTGAGGTGAAATGACTGGCCCAAACAGGTCACAAAGTTAGTGACATACCTAGCACTAGAGTCCATGTTTCCTGCTCTTTGGCTCATCTTCCTAATTTAACACACAAGGAAACTGAGGTGAAATGACTTGTTCACACAGATCACATAGTCAGTCACACAGTTAATGGCAGAACCAGCCCAAGAGTCTAGGTTTCCTTTCCTCTCTCTAGAACTTGTAGCTGAAGAATTTTCTCCAAGGCAAATTTCCCATTCCTTGTATTCTTGAGGTTTCCTTTGGTGACATGACTTTATTCTTGAAGACTACATCATGGAGTGAGGAAGTAAGCCGACCAAAGGTGATAGAAAGTAGAGGCAGGGAATGTACTGTTGAGTGCTTTATTCAGGGAAATTTTGAAGCTTGGAAGTTGATCCCAGTTGCTGGATCACAAGATTTAGAACTGGAAAAAGATCTTAGCAACCATCTAGTCTAGCCCCTTATAGTATGGATGGATGAGGAAACAGAGGCCTAGAGAAATGAGGTGTCTTATCTAAAGTCACACAATGAATTAACAAATAGGCTGGGATTTAAATTCCAAGCCTCTAACACCAAATCCAAGATTCTTTTTGCTTTGCTGTACAGTTTCTTGATATAACAAGTATTTTAACTGTGGGATTTGAATTAGGATCAGAGGTGGATGGGGACTCAGTGATAGTCTCATGCAACTCTTTCATTTTACATATGGGAAAACCAGTACCTAGAGATGTGAACTTGTTTAAGACTGCAGCAATCATAAGTACATATTCCTATATTGGTTACATTGGCTTTCTCACTGGTTTCCAGTGAGTATAATGATGCAGTAAATAGATGTAAGAGGCTCTTGTCCAGTATCTTCCCAAAGGACCTTGTTGCTTCTACCTCCTGGTAACACCTATGATTTCACTACATGCATAAACTCAGGTATTTAGGGCAGGAAGGGTGCTCAGAGGCCATTTGGTCCAAACTCAATTTACAGATGAAGCAACTGAAACCCAGGCAGGTTAAGTGACATGCCCATAGGTAATGTCACATGCCTTTAGATAATAACATCTGATGCTGTATTACTAGAAATACCTCTCGTCTCTCCCCTTCCACCCCTATCCTGTTACCTTTAAGCATGGGTGTTTAATTTATTGCACATATATTATGTGTGCATTATTGTGACAGTCTTGGAGAAGAGGGGGTAGATCAAGAAAAATATAACACATAATTTCTACACTCTAGGGGCTTGTCCTCTAGTTGGGGAGATGGGATATGTGCATAAAATTAAGTAATAGCATCAGACATGCAAGAATTTGGTGTATTGAAGTTTCAAGCAAATGATGGTCTATGTTGAAAAATCTGTCTATGAATGGGGCTTTGGCTGCTCACAGATAGTCTAGAAACATTGCATAGGGAAATCTTTGATTCTGTAACTCACCTTCCAGTGTACAAAATCTTGGCTTGCCAAACCTGGAGAATGTGGACAGATTGGTTATAACTGAGATACAACTAAGAAATAATACTAAATATATTTGACAAGGAATGAACTGCAAAATATACTTTATTAGCTCATTTTATCATAAATTTATCATAAATGTGTATTTTAACAATGAAGAAAGGCTACAGGGTTTGGATCTAGAAGAAATCTTAGACATAAGTTTATCTCATTTCCTTTTAAAGATGAGGAAACTGATCTTCATAGATGTGACAAGTCTTGCTCAGGGGTCACCCAAGAAGTTAATATCAGAGACAGGAATTAAACTAAGGCCTTCTGAGTGCAAGACAAAATACAACAGCTACCCCAAGTATTTCACCAATGTGTGTGTCCCCTTATAGGCAGCATGGAACAGTAGAAAAGACCTCACTGCTTTGGAGTTAAATCGGGTTTGAATTCTGGCTTAGCTGTATGATGTGATGTAAGATGTCTCCTCCCTGGGTGTCAGTTTCATCTGTAAAATAGAAGTGGCTAACACTGTGATACTTGAGTTGACCATTTATTTAAAGTTATAAATTTAAAGTTCCTAAAAGAACCGGTTTTTTAGTGATGAGATAAAGATCATCATTGCCTTTTGGGTACTGTTTCTTTCAGAGGAGATACCAGACATACCACCAAGAGGGACCAAATTAGGATGTGAAGCTACTGATGAAGAACTTGAAGCCATTGATAAGGTGTGTTACCAAAGAACTAAAGAGGCTTTGGGATGTTTTATGAATTCATCATTATTTCATTAAATCCTCTCTAAAGCCCTCACCTGATACAGTTTCATTATCCTCTTTATAAAAACAAGAGGAAAATATTACAAAGTGAAATCAGTTGACTTGTCCTAGATTTTTGGACAGGCTCATGAAAATAGCCACAAAATATATTGTAATTCTTCATTTCTGTCCCAGGGTTCTATTCTTGAAAAGACTTTAAATTGAGAGAACCTCATTGAATGTCAATAGAAATATGCCAAAAATTTATTAAGTGGTCATTGTGCTCAATAATAAGCAGAGCATTCAGAGGAGCTGGGGTAGGGTGAGGGGATACAACATTTAGAAAAGACTCATAATACGTCTCATAGTCAAGGTATTAACTACAATAGCTGTGAACCCAGAAGTAAATGTTTAACAATTGACTATTCTCCCCTCCCCCATGTATGTCTAAGAACACATTTCAGTTTAATCTTGCATTAATTAACATTTTCTCCACCACTTTCTTAACTCTAAACAATCTTCAAAACCATAATCACGCGCTGATTTTACTGATTTCTGAGGCATGAATTTTCACACTGACAATCAGCCAGTTCCACCTGACTCTATCACACCCAGATGTAATACACACTTATTATAAAATAAATGGGTTAAGGAGATATGCCACCCTTTAGTGGGTGCATGGTTAGTGTGGAAGGATCAGGCCTTTGCCCATTTTCCTTTTTGTCTCCAGAATGACAGTAAGGGTAGGGGATGACTGGAATTTTGCCCTGAAATTTAGATAGAACAAACATTTACACTAGATGAATTTCTGGACCCTTCCTGTTCCTTCCTTAATTGCTGGACTTCATAGCAATGCTATAATGTTCCACAGTTTTCCCTACAATGTTGACTTGGTGTCTCCTACCCCTATTCACCCCCTCCCCACAAGGCTTGATATGAGGACATATTTAATACTGCTTCCCCAGATGTAAACATTGCAATGATATTATTTTTATTATTTAAAAGAGGCAGCATGATGTAGTGAATAGAGGATTGGCCTTGAAGCTTGGAAAAGTTCAAGTCCCTGCCTCTGACACATGGTGACTGACTGTATGACCTTGGGCAACTCTCAGTGCTCTAGGCAACTCTCTAAGGCTCTTAGGTTGGAAAGAAAATGCTAATCCACACTGGTACAGGACATTCCTCCCTGGGACCTATCTACAATAATGAAATCAGAGGTCCAGTCACTATAACTTATCCCATTTATTATTAATAAACCCCTGGAATCTTAATTACCAATTTCTACTTCCCTATTCCATTAGGCATATGAATTTCATTTTTTATAACTAAAGCTTCTTTTTCCTCATGTTCCACAAGTCAATAAGATGGAGAACTTTGTCTTTACCAAGGACCCAGTCTTTAACGTATTGCTATTTCTCACTAGCTGGAATCAGGCAATTGGAATCGTCTAGTTCCTATGGAAGAACTCAAACCAGGATATTCAGGAAGCAATCACAATTATTTTTCTGTCTCTTCTAACCAAAGATGGACTCATCTAAGGCTCAACATCTTTCCAGGTAACACTGGCACTCATTTCTATTTCTAAGGCTTCATGTTGTTTCAAACAACAACAAAAAAAGAGAAATGGCTTTTTTTCTATATCTTTTCTTTAGATTTTAAGGTTGTTGCACTCTCTTTGAGCTCAATGTAATCCATATTGATTTACGATAAATGTGTATTGGATCTACTTGACTTACTGTAGCAAGTACTTAATTGTTGGATTGGATTGAAAGACCACCATACACTGGAATCTCCAATTTGGAGTTTTCATCTTCAATGGCAGTGCCTATGTAATGGTCCAAGGTGAATGGGGTGTTCACCTTCTCTTTTGAGTCCACTAAGAGTCCCTTCTCAGTTCTAGATCTATGCTTGGACTGGGTTCAGTCCTGAGGGATTCTGGCCTTCAGAAAGGACTAGCATTTTTTTCTCAACCTTTTTCACTTTTTATACCCCCTCCCTGAAGCCCTTGGGAAAATTGTCTAAAATTTAGGTTCAGCTGCATCTAGCATCTCTCAAAAAGTGGGGAGTAGAAAAATATTCACTGGACAGTTCAAATCAGGCATAGGACAAGTATCTAGTTCCTCTACACAAAAGACATGATACATACTCATAAGGCCCATTGATCCACATTACAAAAAATACTTAAACAAGCAGTATCAATACTACAACTGGGAGGCTAAGGCTCAAATAATCATAATGTGAAACAGTTTGTAGGATTACTGAATTGGGCATTTCACATTCTATCTTATTAACTCTTTTCATTCGTTCTATGTTACAGCCCACCTAGAGGTGGCAGCTAATTTGACTGTAACATAGGAAGCACCCACGTGGAGCAGTAAGTGGATAGAGCTCTGGGCCTAGAATCAGGAAGATCTGAGTTCAAATGTGACCTCAGTCTTACTAGCTGGGTGTCTGGGGGCAAGTCACTTAACCACTGTCTGCTTCAGTTCCCTTATCTTAAAATGAATTGGAGAAGAAAAATGACAAACCACTCCAATATCTTTGCCAAGAAAACCTAAATAGGATCATAAAAAGTTGCACGTAACTAAAATGATTGAACAACAACGGGAGGGGCAAATGTATAAATAGATGCAAGGGAAGACAATAAAATAAAGTACAAGAGAAGTTCCAGGGAGCTTTCTATGAGAAATCTGAGCAGGGAGTAATCTCTTTCGTCTGAAGAGATCAGAAAAACTTTCATGGAGGAGGTAGGTGGTATCTGACTTGCACCTAGAAGAAAGGGAAAGAATACAATGGCAGTGATTTGTAGGGAGAGTGTGAACAGTGTTAAAGATGAGAAAAGACAGGGGCAATCATAGCATGGTACAACACTAATTTAGCTAATGGAATGATATTCGAGTCACTTGGCGGGAGTTCTTGATGGTTTTGATTAAAAAATGAGGGAAGATATTAACTTTCTAAAGTTACATGATAGCATCTTTGCTTTGAGCAAAGGAATCTTTTCTCTAACATTAGGGCTAGTCATAATGTTCAGTGATGCAGAACACTGAAAATACTTTTATAGGCTTATACCATATTTTCCTGGGCTTGACACCCATCCTGTTTAGTTTTATATGTTGTGAGTAGCAGGGCTTCCATAATTCCCCTTGCCAATATTCAGGTCCAGTTTGGTCAAATTTTTCTTTTTTACATATTTAGTACCTAGTGTTTAGAGAAGAATTTGGCTTATAAGGAGTTTCCTCATTTTTGTTTTTAGTACCTACTATTTTCATTGCTTTGGGTTGTTATGGATGTGGGTGATCCCACCAGCTATATTCATCTAGATGTGTGCCCATCCTGTGCAACTTATGTTTTCCCAACGATCTTCTATAGTCTTCTATAGGAACTCTAACTAATGTACTGGAGGGTATCAGGTATGTGTGTGTGTGTGTATGCGTGTATGTGTGTGTATGCGTGTATGTGTGTGCGTGTATGCATGTATGTGTGTGTATGCGTGTGTGTGCGCGTGCATGTTTTCCTCTCTTTCTCTTGACATTGCAGGGACATTAATGGAATGCACAGCCTGTCATTAGTTATCCTTTGCTGATTCTGTGCCCATCCCATATATATATTTTTTTCTTCTTGCTTTCTCATGGAAGCTAAGTGTCCCAGTAGCTAGAATGCTGGACCTGGGGTCAGGAAGACCTCAGTTAAAAGTTGACCTCAAGCACCATTTATTATCTGTGGGACCCTGGGAAAATATTTAACCTCTGTTTACCTCAGTTTCCTCATTTGTAGAATGAAGACAGCACTACTTTCTAGGGTTGTTGCAAGGATCAAACGAGATAATATTTGGAAAGTGTTTAATATATTTCCTTGCACATAGTAGGTACCATATAAATGTTAGCTATGACATCCTCAAACAATGGTACATTTTTTTTTCATGAAATCAACATTCTTTGGATGGGTAAGACATGTCAAGACATGGAACACTTCAGGAGTTTCTGAAAAACTAAAATTGAGGATTGTCTAAAGACAAATGAAGAGATATATGGTAAACATGAGTAGACTGCAATGAATTTTAAATGAAGAATATTGCAGGAGAAGCAGGTATAAGGAATATATATCATCAAGGAAATTTTATTGAGTACTCATATCAAAATTCATGTAGGTAACTGTAGGGGACATTTAAATGAAATGGAATTTCAAATTCAACAGAAAGTACTTATATGCTAAACTTACAAAGGTAAATGATACAGCTAGTCATTTAGTGAAAGGAATAGACACACGCACAAATAAATATAGTATTGAATAAAATATAAAAGGATGAAAGAGGTGCCTAGAAGTACTATTTGAGGATTTCTAATTAGGATTATCAAGGAAATTTCATCAGGATTTGAACAGGATCTTGAAGAATTGTGGGCATTCTAATTACAAGGAATAGTGTTGAAAAGGGCATGGAAACGAGAAATCCACTGATCATGTTTGGGAAATGTCAAGTCTAATTTGTCTGGACATGGAGAAGAATATTCTTTATCTGAATGAAGGAATGAAAGGAAAAAGCATTTATGAATGAAATGAATGAAAGGAAAAGCTTACCACTCTCTAGGCCCTGTACTGAGTGCTGGGGATAGAAATATAAAAAGATATAGTCCCTGACCTTCATGAACTCACATTTTGGCAGGAGAAGACAACACATATTGGGGAGAGTGGTGGTTGGGAAGGTCACAGATATGAGGGAAATCAGTTGGCATACCATCTCCATATGTAATGATACTATTGATTTGACTACTGTGCCCAGAACAAGATGTAGAAAGCAGGCAATGGAGGGCTGGCAGGTGGGAGTAGATTTGGAAGGGTAGGGAAGGCCCAGGTTGTAGAGGGCCTGAATGATAAGGGAAGGAGTTTGCATTTTATTTAGTATATAATAAGGAACATTATGGCAGGTAGGTTGCACAGTGGTTAGAGTACTGGGCCTGGAGTTAGGAAGATTCCTTTTCTTTAGTTCAGATCTTTCCTTAGACACCTACCAGCTGTGTGACCCTGGGCAGATTAGCATATTAACCAGTTGGGTGAGCATGGGCTGCAGGGCAGGAGTTCTAGTGTTGAAAGTTGTAAAAGGTCCCCCAGGGTACGATCTCTTATCCAGAGAGTACAGCAGGTCAATGACAGACAAGAGGGTGGACTGTGGTATCTGTGTATAAGAAATTTAACTGGAATAAAATCTGGCTAAAAACTTCACCACCATATGGGCCCATGTATGGATACTACCTATATGAATGTTAAATACAGAAAATCTGTTCAATCCTGGAAAAATCTGACTCTCCCCTTGTACCACAGAAGAAGTTTGAATTTTTTTCTTTGTTTTTTATGGGACACTTACAATTCCTTATTGGGTTAAGTATTTGGTCATAGGCTATATTATACAATACTATACACATATTTTATACATTTCTGTGTAGTCTGCTGGCCTTTGTATGTTTTCTGTGGCTTCTGTAAAACTTTCCCCAAATTTCCATTTAATTTCTGATGCAGACCCAAGACAGCAATGGGGAAAATTGAGATGAGGGAGGCAAAACTGTAGTACTGTTCCTCTGGCCCTTGGTTTCTTCATTTGAGGCTAGGTCACTTATTCTAAGTTGCCTTCGAATGCTAATTCTATTAAGTGATTAACTATAATCTAGATTTGGCCATTTTGCTACACATTTTCAATAGTCTGGTAGATAGTTGTGTTTTGAGTAATAAGAAAATGGACTCTGAGAATATTATATACACACACACATATGTGTGTATATACATATATATATATATATATATATATATATATATATTTTTTTTTTTTTTTTTTTTTTTCAAATTCCATCAATACTTTATCCTATGTGGAGGTAGTTTGTTATATGGAAGGCGGCACCCTGGATTGGGAGTCTGGCCGGTTGGGTCAGTAATGTCCTATGCGTCCATAGGCAAGTGATTTCTCCTCTCTAGACTTAGATTTACTTAACTATAAAGTGAAGTTGTTGGAACGGTTGATCTCTAAGGTCTTTTTTAGCTCAAATAATCTATGAATAATCTATGGTCAAGTCTGTGAAATCGAGGGAACATTTCTATGCCATACCATGTAAACTTGTGGTGATTTTAGAAAGATGCAAAAGTTGAAAAATTGACACTGGGTAGGGTTGTTAAAATTTGGGATTACAAAAACCCAAGAAAACAATACGATTTGCTTTCTTTCCCCTTCTCTTTCAGATGGTGGAGTTGCACGCCTGCGGGTCTATGGTACTGGACAAAAAGATTGGTCTTTGGCTGATCCTAAAGAATTGGTTGATCTTGTGTCAATGGTATATGGAGGGATTTGTGTGGGCTATAGCAATGCCCATTTTGGCCATCCAAAAAATATTATAGGTAAATAAATAGTTGTGGGGCTTTGTTTTTTAATTTAAGAAATTTAGAATCCAGAAAAAAATTTAGAATCTAGTGGCAAGTTTGGGGATCGTAGAAGCTACTTTCCCATCCTAGTTCTCCTCCTTCTGTCAACGTAAGCAAGTTGCCTTTCCTTTCTTGGGGACTCAGTTTTTGCTTCTTAAAATCAAGAAGTTAGACTAGATCAGATGTCAAACAAGGGCAGCTGACTGTTGGAACCAGATTAAAATGTAATTGGGAAATATTTAACAAAATAAAAACACAATTAAATGTAGATTATATTTCATTTAAAATTAAGTCAATACGTAGCCTTTAAAGATCCTTATATATGGTTTAGTCTTTGCCTTTCCCCTAAATTCTTTTTCTATTGGAATTTGACCCTGTTGGACTGGATAATTTTCAAGGTCCTTTCCTACTTTAAATGCTTTACTTTCATAACAATAAACACAAGGGTTGTTGATAGTGACTCAGAGGCTAATAGCTGTTTGCAGTTTTGTGGCTATCCCAGGGATCAGGGACACAGAGCTGGCACATTTGGAGGCTGTTTTCCACAAATCCAGAGTCCAAAGGAACAATTTGGGCATTTAGGTAAAGAGTGCCCTCCTGTATACTTTTAAAGACAAATTCATCTGGGGGTAGGAAGAGATTCCAAGAAACTGCCTCATAGATTTAGAACAGAGATCCCTTAGGTATTATGAGGCCACTTTTGGAGACTTCCCCCGCATCAAGGAAGGGGTATGTAGAGGATGACTCCATTGTAAGAGTGCTACTGCCAGAGTGAGGTCATCTGGTAGCTTCATATTTTAATTTACTAATAGGAGAGTTAGCTGCAGAGTTTATTTTTGGATCTTTAAAGAATGTAAGTGTTGTCAGTACCCTCTGAACTGCACTATCCTAAAGCAAAGTATCAGTCACCTTCCCCTAGTTATGGTTCTATAAATCAAAGCTCTGGCTCTAATCATAGATGAGGTGCTGGTCCTCCTTGGAATCAGTAAAGCCAGCCTTACTATAAATTGGTTTCTCATCATGACTGTTAGTAACTTTAGCTGTGTGATGTTGAGTAAGTTGTTTCAACTCTGGACCTTAGCTTTCTCATTTATACAGTAAAGGGGTTGGATCATATAACTTCTATTGTCCCTTCTAGGGATAATATTCCTAACAAAGAACCATAAGAGACATTTACACAGCACTTTAATAAGAGCTGACATTTGTAAGGCCCTTTACAATTTGAAAAGCACCTTTCATGTATTATCATATTTGTTCTACATAACAGTAATTTGAGATAAATTACATATACACATGTATAAATGCACATCATTCTTCCCATTTTATAGGTGATTTCAGTGTGTGTGTGTGTGGGGGGGGAGAGAGAGAAAGAGAGAGAGAGAGAGAGAGAGAGAGAGTGAGAGAGAGGAGAGAGAGATAGGTGGGGAGGCTCCCTATGAGTCAACACATTTGGCTTGGGTTCCCAGGGTCAACATTTGCTTATGAAAATTGGTCCCAGACTAGTCTGGCTAGGTTTGTGCCTGACAGTGTGGTTTTTGAGCATCCAACTCTCTGATAGGGTAGTGAATTCCCTCACAGTTACTATATGAAGATTGGGGATAATTTTTCAGTCCCCTTCAGACATGGTCATTTAATAGGTCCGTTAGTAGCTCAGGTATATTTTTAGGAACCTGGGGCAACTAGGTGGCCCATTTTTTTTTAATACTTATAGAATCTTCAGACTGGAATAAACCTTGAAGGCTGTTTAGTGTAACCCTTAGACTGGAATCTCTTTCTGGTATACTCCTATACTAGCTTACTGATAGGTCACCATCTGTGGTTGTTTGTCCTTCATTCTCAAACAAGACCATAACATCAGGGAAGTGATGCTATGACATGTGAGTTGGATTTTAGTGAGGAAGGGCTGTGCAAAGTCATAATCCTTACTCTCTCCTCTGGAGCCATCTGGTCCAGTGGCCAGATACACATCAGGATGACTAGAGATGGCCATGGTCATCTGGCCTCTGTGTGAACACTTTTCATGACATATTCAGTTTGCTATCTCCAAAGTATTATTGGACAGATGTGGTAGAAAGCTATTACTGAGATTTACCAAAATATCCATTCAAGTAAATTTCACCTACTGACCTTAGGTCCATTCTTTGGACGGTAGAGCAGGACGATTCTGCCTCCCTCTTGTATTTAGATTCTTAAGGATTGGAAAGAGTCAAATGGGAGACAGATTGGTTAGGTTTTTGCAACAGTACAGGCAAAGAGTTTTTTAAACATTTGAAGACAGATTTTGGGTTCTTCCCACTAAATCTTCTCTTCTCCAAAAGAAACATTTCTGATTCTTCTAACTAGTCTTTAACTGCTCTAGCTTTTCAACATCTATTTTAAAATATACTAACCACAGGACTATGCTTAGGGACAGTGGTAGGAGTGGAGTAAATTCATCAGTTAATTGCTAGTTCTCACTCAACAGTTTTTTGCTGTGAAATTACAAGCAACCTTGTATGTGTGTGTGTGTGTGTGTGTGTGTGTGTGTGTGTGTTTGTATACTTATGTGTGCAGGAAAGAGCCAAAATCAGGCATTGTGTCTTGGGAGGGAGGGATGTGTGTGTGTGTGTGTGTGTGTGTGTGTGTGTGTGTGTGTGTGTGCGTGTGCGTGTGTGTATGGAAAGGGGGATGGAATAATCCTACCTCTTAATTAGGTAATAGTAAGGGAGTGAGTTTACCTGGCTGTTTGTACGTCTATGGGCTTCGAGCACTAACTAGAGTTGCTTCTTCCCATCTAGCTGCCTGTCTGAGTCACCAATTTCTATAGCCACTCAATAAATAATTAACCGAACAATAAGTTTTTTCAAATGTCTACTATGTGCCAGACACTTTTCCAAGTGTTGAGCACACACACACACACACACACACACACACAAATGCCTTTAAGGAATTTCATTGTATCATTGGAAGGCCCAGGGAAATCATATATACTTGCTATATACTCTGGCAATTGCTGTGAACCCCTAAGATTGAATGGAATGTTCCAGAAGTATTTTAACCAGCAAAGATCTAGGCTTTTGATGGATGCTTGTCCCTAGTTGAAATGAACTGTCTAAAGGTGGGAGAATAGAATAGAACTCTTTTGTATTTATAATTTTTTAGATTCACTTTCCCACTCATTCAACAAACATTTATTAAACACCTTAGGTGTGCAGAATGTTGTACCAGGCACTGAAGGAGATATAAAGTTTAGATGAAATGAGACTTTTGAGGTCATGGAAGGGTTAGCAAGGGTTATAACATATTATACAATATTACATGTTGAACACTTGAGAGAGGTTCAAAGTCCCTTGGGAGGTCTGAGAGGGTAGGTGGTTATTGACTTAGGGGATCAGCCAGGTGATTTTACCAATCAATAGTAGTAACACTCTTTCCTAAAGTTGGCATAGGTCATTGAACTAAAAGATAAAATAACATTAACCCTGTGGTTATGCCTGAATTTATAGGTTCATTAACTATAATTCAAATAATATGTGTTGGAATGCTTAGATAGAGCTTGTAACTGAATTACCCCTTATGAATGGCTCGCTACCTTTGAAAGAAAATCATATAACATGCTGCTGCATATTATTTTTCAATAAGGTATAGGAAAACCCAAGTCTATGGCTGATGGCTGGGAAACTGCAAGAAGATTGGACAGGCCACCAATAATAGAAGTAAGCAGATGAAATGTGTTGTGGTTTATAAATGTGATTAAATTCAACAAATACATTAAGCACCTATAATGTGTGAGACCTTGGACTAGGTCCTGGGGAGATAAAGAGAGAAGCAAAGATAGTCTTCCCTACTCTTTAGGACTTTATGTGAAGGTTCTGGGAGAGCATACAACATTTACACAGATGACATAAATGTTTTATAAAAAACCAAATACAGTATATTTTGAGAAGGAAGAAAGCACTAACAACTAGTTCAAGTTAAAAGTTTTCCATAAGAGTGGGTGGCACATGAGCTAAACCTTGAAGGAAAATAAGACTCTGGAAGAGGTATCATTAATGAGAGAATGAAGTCCAGAACTAGGGGCCAGCCTAAGTAAAGGCTGGGAGGTGGGAGATAGGATGCCAAGTTTAGGGAAATAGCAGTCAGTTTGGTTGGAATGTAGTCTGTGTGAATATAAGTAGTGTATAAGAAGTTGAAAAATTCTTAAAAAAAACTTTTTCTAAAGAAGTAAAAGAAACTCCTACTTCTGTCCAAAGTTGTTATAAATGCTTTTTGTAGAAATTTAGGGATTATAAAGCACTTAGGGATTTTGAGAAACACTTGGAAGAACCCAAATATGCTGGTTACTGTTGTTCTTGGTGCAGTGGGCAGAGTGCTAGGTTTGGAGTCTTTATGAGTTCAGATCTGGTCTCTGACACTTACTAGCTGGGTGACCTTGGGCAAGTCACTTAATCCTGTTTGCTTCAGTTTCCTCATCTGTAAAATTAGTTGGAGGAGGGAGTGGCAAATCTCTTCCAATGCCAAGAAATTGCCCAAATGCCAAGAAAACCCCAAATGGGGTCATGAAGACTCAGACACAACTGAAAAAAAAACAGTTGATGATATTTCTATGTTCTTAGGATATTCAATGAACAATACTGTGCTGAACACTCATGTTAGAAAGACAAAAGTAATTTTTGCCATCACGAGCTTACTTTCTTATTCTTTGTTTATTGCTTCTGAAATCTGAAATGTTGTGGTTTCATGATTATAAAATTTAGGGAAAAGTCCCTTCAATCTGATGTTGCTTAATGTTTACAGTTACCTAAATTACACACCTGAGAGTGTGGTATAGAGAGTAGAGTTTATAGTTAGGAATACTGATATATGCTGACTCTGTGACCATAGGCAAGTCATTGAACTCAATGTGAGAAGAAATAATCCCAAGACTACAAATTACTAAGGATTTCTTTTTTTTGGGGGGTGGTGGTTAATTGGCATTGTGGAGAGAGTTTCCATACTGGGAGTTCCTTATGCCCATGAAATCACATGTTTAGACAGACTTGGGGAAATGATACATAGTATGAGCATTTACAGTTGAAAGGGGATAATGGTGATGGTGACTAGAATTTATTCAACTGTTCTTTTCATTTTTTAAAAAAGAAATCATTGGATAGAGGAAAACCTCCAGAGAATTGGGCACATCCCTTTCTTTATGGAATGATAAAAACAAGGACATTGAACTAACTACATGGGAAAATGTGGAGGAGTGGCCATCTTTATTTTTGGAGGCAGTGCCACGTTGTTGAGATCCCAGATACACTGAAATACAGAAGTTCATTGAATTGAAAATTTTTTTTTTTGCTATTTTTATGGATCTGTGATGTCATTTTTATTTGACTCTGCTAAAGATTCTTTCCATTGATAAAGATTCCAATTCCTCTATATCTATAAATTGTGACTGAAAATGAAAACCTCAAACACCCCTCATTTCTTGGTGGTCCAGTCTATGCAGTTAAGCTTACATAGGCTTAAAACTTAGAGAACAACACAGGAAAATACTCAAAATTTGAAACTGAATCTTAATTTTCTCCTGCTTATTTTTATGGTTTGTTTCTTAAGAAGGTTTCAAGCATGTCTGTTGTTTTCAAATTATAGACTGATGAGGATGGAATTCTCCTGGTACCCGGTGGTGAATGGGCAATTTTCAGACTGGCACATCCTGGTGTGGTAACTCAAATAGAAATAGACACACATTATTTTAAAGGTAAATGAAATTCCATTAGTATATGCATTGAAGAAAATGAAGGGAATAGGACAGCAAATGGTTAATTGTGGGAAATGAATGAGCCACACTGACTCCATCTTGTGACTCAATTCTGGAGCTATCTCAGTTCCCTTTCCTATTCAATTATGGGTCTAGTCCAATTTCTGTCTTATAAGAAAACTTCATTCAATTATGGGAATCATGAGAAAATTAATGCATTATTTGAACCTAACCCTGAGTAGCTGGGAAACTGAACCACCTCTACTTGTTACTTAGAGACTCTTTATCAAGGACCTAGTTAATGCTGATGAGAAAGATTGATGCAAGGAGTTTTCTCACAACTGTACTTCTCAAGCAACCCCTATGTCTTTCTCAAAACTGGTCCCATACTGATCAATCAATAATTGTTTTCATGTTCCTTTGGTTGTTACAGATACTTAGTGGGTGGGTGGGGGGAGTGAGACACACCTTTTTCTGAGTTCAGGGAATTGTACCTATTTGCTCTCTCCCTCCCAACTTGGAAAGTCCCTAATTTTTCCTTCAATTAGAAATCAGATTGTCCATGTTGTGTTGTTTCCTTTTAATTAATTGATCTTATTTGATTATTTTATAAAAAATCCATCTTTTGCTGTATTGTGGGTCCAGCCCTAAGTTGAGGAATGGTCCTGGTCCCAACTTGTTAGGCAATTGACATGCTTTCTTTAATAAATTGAAATGTCCAGAAGCTCAGACCCTTTCTTTCCTCAATCATTTCGTCTTTCACCTGCCACGGCATGTAAGTATTATCAGTGATTATCTGGATAGAAATTCCTAATGAGTCATTTATGTATCCAGGCAAAGTACAAAAATTGCAGTTCTCTTGTTACTATTCACAGGAAGATTGGTGGCATTCCTTGTAATTAAGACATGGAGGTTGACATCTCAAAACAAATCCCTGTGTGCCCTGAGGGTTATCAATATTATTTCTGGGATTAATAGTATGTGTATCTATACAGATGTGGCTAGAGAGCTTGGTTCAGGTCCCATCTCTGACATCTTGACTGTGTTTCCCAGGGTCTTACTTGATGAGGAGCTGGATTTCCCAGATGCAGATAGGCAGTAATGAAAAGAGCATTGGATTTGGTATCATAAGACTTGGATTTGAATTTTGGATGGACTATTTATTGTATGGGTATCTATACAGATGTGGCTAGAGATGGTTCAGGTCCCATCTCTGACATCTTGACTGTGTTTCCCAGGGTCTTACTTGATGAGGAGCTGGATTTCCCAGATGCAGATAGGCAGTAATGAAAAGAGCATTGGATTTGGTATCATAAGACTTGGATTTGAATCTTGGATGGACTATTTATTGTATGGCTGATCTTGGGCATGTTCCTTAACTTTTCTGTGTCTCAGTTTCCTCATCTGTAAAATGGGGGAATTGGAATGGACTGTCAGGTCTAAATCCTATGATTTCTCACTGCCTCCTCTGGACTCGGATTTGTATCCAGTTTTGTTACTTTTTAATTGTGTAACTTGGGTAAGCACTTCTTTCTGGGTCTTAGTTTCCTCTTATGTAAAATGAAAGGGTCAGACTATGCGATCTTCAAGATTTCAAATCCTCTGACTCTTGACTTCTGAAGGAGGGAATGACCACAATCCCTGCTTCCAGGCCTTGTTCTGAGATGGACTTAATGTACAAGACAAGTCTCAGGGTTGGGAAGGGACCACAGAGCTCATACAGACTGGTTATGTCTTAGTTATATCCCTTGGAATAAGCAGGGCAAGTTGAATCTCACGATCACATGACCACCTTGAAAATACTTGAAGTCAATTATCATGCTTTTCCTGAGTTTTCTCTTTCCAATATAATCATTACAATGCCTTCGAAAGGGGTGGCATATGACTTGGTCTTCGGTCCTGTCACCTCCTGATTTGTTGAACACCAATAAACCCAGCCTGGAGGTACCATGAATACTTGTCATGGTACAATGGGAAAATTGAGGCCCTGGGCTCAAATCCCTGCTTTGCTGCTTAATACCTGTATGGCCTTAATACTTGTGTTACTTGGGCAAGTCAAGTAATCTTTTTGGGCCTCTGTTTCTTCATCTGTAAAAATGAGAGGGTTGCACTAAGTAACCTCTAAAGTTCCTTTGAGCTCTAAATTGTGGTCCTGTGTGAACTCCTACTATTCATCCAGCAAAAGGAGCAACCACTAGTTTATTATTGACTGTCAGACCTGTGCTTAAGGAATCACTTTGGCAGCTAAGCAAAGGATGGTTGCCCTAGGGAGAGACTTAAGGCTGGAGATCAATTTGGAGGCTATTGCAATCTTCCAAGTAAGAGGTAATGAAGGTTTGCATTAGGGTGGTGGCTATGTGAGTGGAGAGAAGGGGACATTTATACATGACATGTGATGAAGGGAGAAATGGCAAGATTTGGCAGTGGCTTGGTTATGTAGGATGAGTGACAATGAGGGATCAAAGATGACTCTGGCTGTGAGCCTGGGTAACTGGAGGAATGGTAGTGCCCTAGACAAAACAGGTAAGTTTGGTAGAGAAGAGGGTTTTGTTTGTTTGTTTGTTTTGTGGGAAGATGAGTTCTGATATGGCCATACTGAGTTCGAGATGTCTCTGAAACAACCAATATCAAATATCAAAGAAAAAATACTGGATTCTCTATCTTGGGCTCTTTATTTTTCTTTTCTTTCTATATTTGGTAACTTTATCGGCTTCTGTGGGTTTATAATCTCTACACAAATGAATACACATGTGTGTATATGTATACCAATTACCTACATTGTACTATCTTTCCTTAAGCCCCTTGTTTTTCATTTTCATATTCCATTTTCATATCTGATGGATACATTAGGATGGTAGAAATATATCCCCTAACATTTCTCTTTCCCCAGTACTTCTAGGACCACACCATCATCATAGTTCTCCCAATCCTCACTTCTTTCCCCCAAAGTTGTGGAGGATAATTAAAAAGTGGTGCTTACCACAAAAATATTGGGGTCCCCTTTCCTAACTCCTCTTTTTCTACATATACAACTTCCACTAAAGCCCCTAATAATGGAGAGATATTCTTGACAAACGTGTAGACCTTGGCAGAACACTGTGAAACCCTTGACTACAGTGTGCTTTGTTTATGTAGAATATTTGTTATCACAGCCCTATATATCTTATTTTATTGTCACATTAGAAAATATGATGCCATCATGAAAATATTTTCCCAGCTTCATGATAATTCCAGATGTGCCAAATAGCAGCACATGAGTGATTAAATTTGTAGGCTAGGAAGTTTATCAAACACATTCCACCTTCAAGGATAGAATATTATTCATTTAAACTTAATGTGCCCGACAATTAGCATATGTCAGGCCATCTCTCATGTCTTAGAAATACATATCCTCATTTGTTCTTCAAGACAGTGGCAGTCTGGGCATATATTGGGCGACCCACTTTGACAGTTATCTATGTGCTCTTTCTCCCCCCGCACCCTCTCGCTCTCTTGTTCCTTAGCTCAAATTCAAGCCTTGGAAAGACAGATTACCCCTACCTTGTCTTGCAACAAAAAGTTTTGTGTTTGACTGATATCAGCAAGAACCCCACATTTATGGTTAAGTAGGATACTGCCTATGTCTCTATTCTCTTCTATTAGGTAATTCCCCAGATACCTGCAAACTTGAGGGTTGTGTTCTAACGACTCTAGAGGAGGAAGAAGGTATTTCGCAAAAGTGGCATTTACCAAGTGTCAAGTGGAAACCACTGCTATCTGTCACAAAGGTGAGTGACTGCTCTAGATACTGATACTGTTCACCAAATGGATAGGATAGCTAAGGTGAGTAGTTGGCTAAAATGCCTGTTTTGGGAGAAATTATGACTTGACCATGGATCTCTCCTGAAGAGTGAAGTTGAACATCAATCAATCAACAAGCACTTATTAAGGACATAAGTACTGAATTAGGGAGGAATTGTGTACAAAGAATGAAGCAATATATGATTTTAAGAAGCCTACATTCTAGTGGGAGAATAAATATGAAGAAGGAACGGAACAGGAGTTTATTAAGCATCATCTACCATGTGCCAGGCACTGTTAAACACTACAAATATTAGCTCATTTGAGCCTCACAACAACTCTGGCAGGCAGATGCCATTATTCTCCCCATTTTATAGCAGAGGAAACTGAGTCAAATAGAAGCTAAATGACTTGCCCAAGGTCATGCAGCGGGTAGTTGTCTGCGTCCAGATTTGAGCTCAGGTCTTCCTGACTGCAGGTCTGGTGATTTATCCACTGTGCCACCTAGTTGTTGCCTCTTAAAAAAGAATTAAATGGGTACAGAGTTTCTTTAGATTAACTTTGCATAGCAATGTCCATTTGGAAATTTAAGTGACTGGTGAGCACACAGTAGATTCTGGATTTCTAGCACATAGTAGGTTCTGGATTTCTATACTTTTGTGTTTCCTAATGATTTTATTTTGAAAGCTAGTATGTACAAACAATTTATAGGTTCATCTTCAATGGATTTGTGATCTCACAAGTGGGGATTCTTCCCCTCTAAAAGTCAGTTAGGTAGTGAAGTGGATAGAGTGGTGCTGGACCTGGTGTTAGAAAGATCTGAGTTCAAATCTGGCTTCAGATACTAACTTGTTCTGTGACCTTGGGTGAGTCAAATCATATCTGTCTGCTTCAGTTGCTCAACTACAAAATGGGGAAAACAAATAGCACCTGTCTCCCAGGGTTGTGAGGATCTGGAGAATTACAATTTGTCAAGTGCTTAGCTCTAAATAAATGTTTCTTCTCTCCTTTCTCCTCCTCTTCCTCCTTTTCCTTTTCCTTCTTCTTCTTCTTCCCTCTGTCCATGGTTCTGTATCCCAAATGGGCTCTGAGAATGCTACCCTTAAAGCCTTCTTCTCTTCATCCCACACCCACCCCAGTGGATAACTCCTCTGACCACTACTTGAGGGAAAGCCAGGAGGGAGGATCAGTAGTTTTTCTCATGAGCTGAGATGGAATTTAACCAGACCTTAGGTCTGGAAGGCATTTGAAAAATATATATCTTTGGATGCTTTGTGGTAAAAATGAATTGGATCATCTCAACATTCTAAGTAGCTCTAAATTCATGATCCTACTTTAATGAGGGGCTGGGTATGTATCTCTGATCATGTCAATCATGGACAGAGAGAGACTCATCTTAAGCTGGACTGCTCTCATGTCATACAAAAGGATCTATTTTCTATCCAGGCAGTGAAAAATGAATCATGGTGGGGTAAAAATGACACCTAGGTAAGATAGTCTAGGTGAGGCAAATTATTGGGCAAGGTCAGTAATGTCCTTGAGACTGGACTTTGAATGAGATAGAAAGGGGAAAGAAATCTTTGATTACACCCTCCTCCCCTGATATTAATATAAGGGAGAAATAATCAGTTCTCTCAAAGCCACCAGCTATGTTCTCATCAAGGTTTCTGTTGTCTGATTCTTTTCCTCAGCTGTCATCCAACAAGAAACATTTATTTGAAAGTGTTGCTCTCCAGCTGCAAAATGTCATAACCCATGTGAAAATTACCATCGCTCCAGATGGGGGAGTGAGCCGGCTTCGTTTACGGGGCTTCCCCAGCTCCATCTGCCTCCTACGGCCCAGTGAAAGAGTGCTGTCCTCCAGACGATTTCCTGTGATTGTGCCTTTGAGAGCAATGAATTCTACCTTCAAAATCACCTGAAATTGGCATAGTAGTTAAATGTTAAGCATCGCGGTAATGTGCTTTCTTGGAACATTTTGAACACCTGGACCTTTAGAAACATTTGTGCTTTTATCTCTTTGAGATCGAGATGACTCCTGGTGACATAATAAAACATTCTTCCCACCTCCAAGAGATTCACGTATTCTGGATGGATGTGTAAACTTTGTCTATCTTGGAATGAAACTTTTCATTCAAGTGGAAATATAATGTGAGGCTTTTTAAGGGAGTTTTCTTCACTTATTGTAGTCATTCAGTGGTTTTTCAGATGTATTCAACTCTTTGTGACTCCATAGACCTGGTGTGGGTAACCTGCAACCTCAAGGCCACATGTAGCCCTCTAGATCCTCAAGTGCAGCTCTTTGACTGAATCCAAACTTCACATAGCAAATCCCCTTAATAAAAGGATTTGTTCTGTAAAACTTGGACTCAGTTAAAAGGCCACACCCAAGGGCCCTAGAAGGTCACATGTGGCCTTGAGGTTGCAAGTTCCCCACCCCTGCTATAGACCATAGCATGGCAATATTTTCTTTGGGGTTTTCTTGGCAATGATACTGAGTGGTTTTTTTTTTCTCCAGTAGATTGAGGAGGCTAAGGGACTTGCCCCGGGTCACATAGTAAGTATCAGACACCATATTTGAACTCAGATCTTCCTGACTCTGGACTACCTAGCTGCCTCTTTTTCATTTATAAGAAATATGTAATTAATGGAATACTTTCATTCCATGATTCATACATACATGTGTATATATTTGTATGTATATAATTCATTCATTCAACAAATATTAAGTATAGTCTGGAGATAAAGGCCCTGGGTTCATGTTTGGCCCAGATCTTCATGGAGCTTATGATCAAAAAGTAGTTAGTTCAGTGGAGTTTATGTTTGACTCAACAAAGCCAATGAGAAGGCAACGAATTTGGAATCAGAAGGCCTAGGTTCAAATCCTAGACTTTTCACTTGCTACCTGTATGACATGTGAAAGGCATTTAACATCCCTGGATCTCAGTTCCCTCATCTTTAAGATAAGGATTGTTGGAATAGATGAACTCTCAAGTCCTTTCCAATTCTAAGCCTATGAAACTATGACACCAGTTGTTTAGAGAAGAAAATGATGATGATTAGCATTTATAGAGCTTAGGGTTTGCTAATTTAGAGTTTGCTGAGCACTTTATATGTGCTAACTCATTTGTTTCTCACAAATCCTATGTGGTAGGTGATGTTTATTATATCCATTTTTCAGATTAATTAACAAAGGCACAGAGGGCTTAAATGATTTGTCCAGGGTTACACAGCTAGTAAGGGGTCTGAGGCAGGATTCAAATTCAAGTCTTCCTCACTTCACATCCTGTACTCTACACACTGATCCATCTAGTTTCCTAGATAGGCCTTTTCCTTCAAATAGCTTAGTGAAGAAAATAGTTATTTGGAGGTTGTAGTTGAAGCAACAAAGCCAATTGTAAGAACTCCACACAATGGCAGCAGAAGACAAAAATATCCCAGCGTTTATATGTAGTAGCTGTGTATCCCTGGACAAGGTACTCTTTGAACTTCAATTTACTAACGTGTAAAATGGGGGCAATACTTTTTATTCTTTGTGTCTCACAAGGGTTATCGTTCATTCACTACTTCACTCATCATTTACTAAAAGCCTATACCATGTGTCAGGCACTGTTCTAGACACTATGATACAAAGACAAAAACATTAAACAGCCTCTACTGTGGAGATGGTTACATTTTATTGGGGAAGCAGCTTCCATTCAACTGATGAGGAAAGTGTTTCTAAAACTTTAATGTGCTATAAAATTTGAATTATCTGTTAATTTTTGTGACATCTTAGGTGACTGAAAACTACTCAGGTGAGTTTTAAACAACTACTGTTGTGAACCTGAAGTACTTCAGTGGAACCAGAATGTCTTTGGTGTTGGTATTTAGTTCCTCCCTTTGAACAGAACATAATCCACTCACACCTTTTCATCCTGGGCGATTCTTGTACACATTTTCTGCAGGAGCTTCTGCCAAGCAGGGTGTGTGGAAGCAGGGGTGTACCGGTATAAATGCTTACAGGGTAAATCTAACAATTAGCATTCATGAGTTGATTGGATCTAGCTCCAATAGTAACATCCCTTACTGAAGGCTTCTTTCCCATCAAGGTCTTTCTACATTGTGTTGACCTTCTAGTGCCACACTTGCCCCATCTCAACATATGATCAACCTAGAGACTGTTCTGACAACCTATTTTCTGGATGCTATTCCTCATGCTAGTCATTGTGGGTAGGTATAATGGATAATATCCTGAAATTTACTCAATCTCATCACACCCTCTCCATTGCCCTTTGCTTCATGCATAATTTTTGAACTCAATTCTGAAGAATCTGTTCTTTGAATTCAATTTTGCCAATGAAAAATGATATATTTGTTTAAAACAACAAATATCATGCATTATCCACCTACATAGATATCATTGTGCTAGGTGCTAGAGAGATACAAGACAACAAACACATTTAAACATTCTTTGACACAAGAAGTTTGCATTCTACTTTAAAACGGAGAAGTCAGAAAGACTTTTTCGCTTATTCCTAAAGATTATCTATTATCCACTTACTCCTAAGATAGGTTATCTCTGGGCAGAGGTGAAAAGGATTTGAATTCTAGCTTTGGTACTTACTATGTGACAACAGGTAATTACAAGTTCACGAAATTTAATATGAAAATTAGGTTTATGACAAGAGAAACGAACATGCATGTGGAAACCTAAAGAGTTCCTCAATCACACAGAAGTTTGCATATTTATGACAGTAGGAAAGAGGCGAAAACACAAATCTCTACTTAAAGGGGCATGGTATGGGAGGTGGAAAGGGTGTAATAAAGGTTGGAAAATGACAAAATCACTCCAGAATGGGAGGAGCAAGGTGATAAGTCAAATTCTTTTCCCTTGGGAACTGCTACTATGATGATAGGAAGGTCTGCTTATCTACAAGAATCCTAGCTGCACAGTTTCTCAGCCTAGTGAAGGCTCACTATGGCACCTATCTTGACTCCCAGGGACACACAGGGAAAATCCAGCTTGGGGTGCAACTAACTCATTACATTAGCTGGGGTAGGAAGCTTCATTCTTGACACATTCAGGGCCTCCTGCACACTTTGGGTCCAGTGCTTCTGGAAAATATGGCACCTCAAAAACACAAGTTCAGGGGGCCTCTTAACATTCCTTAACATAGGTGAGAGGCCTTAAGAAAGTGATTTTCTCATCCTGGACTTCTGAGGAGGGGTAGGACTAGATGAACTCTCAGGCCTCTTCTAAGTTCAAATCTATGATTTTCCAAATCATCGGATTTTGGAACTCTTAAGGAAGCTTAGAGACTACTATCTAGTCCAGATCCCTCCACTCTGCGGAAGAGGAAACTGGGATCCACAAAGGGCAAGTGACTTGTTCAAAGTCACTGAAGCAAATGAGAGGCAGAACTAGAGACAGACTTCCAGAAGCCAGTTTAGAAGCATCAGACCATTTTTCTGTGTTAAGAAAGTCACCACTCCCACTGCCCTGGTTTTTTGGAACAGAGGGTGATCCTGGCTCAAGTCTGAGTGAAAGGGAAGTGTTAAACAGATGAAGTGCACTGTCTTTGGTCATCACTGTGGGCTTAACTCAGAACCTCTTCTTTCTTGATCTGGACTCATTCCAGTTCTTGCTAGTCATTCTACTGATTTCCCAGTAGCCCCAGATTTCCTCCCTTTTGCAGTGTTGTTCTTCTCCAGGCAGTACAAGGATGGAAACCCTAGTCTTAGGGGGCAGAGGATCTGGGCACTTAATAGTGATGTGACCTTGGCAAGTTATTCAATGTCTTTGTGTCTCACTTCCCTCTTATGAGGGATAGAGAAATTGGATTAAATATCTGATTTTTAAAATTTCTTCCAGTGGGAAAACAGACTCGCAAAGTCTCAGTGTACCCAGACTAAGAGTTCTTTGGTTCCAAATTGAGCTCACTTCCCTGTCCTGGCTCAGAGAGTGATATAGAGTTAGAAGGGACTTTAGAGGTCAAACCTCTCCCTCTTTGTAGTTGTTTGGTTGTTTCAGTTGTCTGACTCTTTGTGACTCCATTGAGGCTATTTTGCAAAGATAGTGGTTTGTCATCTTCTCCAGCTCATTTTACAGATGAGGAAACTGAGGCAAACAGGTTGTGATTTGCCCAGGGTCACATGGCTAGTACTAGTAAGTGAGGTCAAATTTGAACTCTGGTTTTCCTGACTCCAGGCCAGGCACTCTCTCCACTGCCACTCAGCCGCTTTTCCTTTTACATGTGAGGAAACTGAAACCTAGAGAGGAGAACTGATCTGCTCAGAGTCACGCGTGTATTAGGCAGTCAAGACATGGACGAAGGTGCAGGGTTTCCAAGTTGAGTGCCCTTTATGGCACCTCCGTGTCTCCCAGCCTTTCGAATGGGCTCCCTTACCCTCTGGCAGTGTGACCAAGGAGCAAGCCACATCTCCATTTCCGGCCTCAGTTTCCCCACCTGATGGGATGACCTAGGAGAGCTCCCTTGGTGTGCTAAATGCCACCACCCGCGTCTTCCACTCCCACCCCCCTTTCCCCCTCTCCTCTCTCCACCCCCTCGCAGAGTGCCTCTCTCTCTCGCCCCCTAGGCTGTCCCACCCAAGCGAACGGTCACAATCGCCCCTAGCCCGCGTCAGTGCCCGGCCGTCGGCGCGGGGAGCGGGGGGCGCCTAGGCAGAGCGGCCCCTAGGCCAGCCTGACCGCCAGACCCGTTACCACCCGAGATCCCGGCTGGCGGCGGCATCCTCCGCAGCTGCTGCGGCCGGGGGCGGATTTACAGGCCAGGCCGGAGAGAGTCCTCCCCAGCCCTCGGGGCTCACCCCACGGCCGCAGGCATGAAGTCACGCTCCAGGGACCAGAGTCTGGGGCGCTGCTGCTGCTGCGGCTGCTAGGCAGCTTCGGCCCCTGCGCTCTGACCCGGGACCACCTAGAGATAGGGAAGGCGAGGCCAGGAAAAGCCGAGGCCCGAACCAACCTCTCCAAACCGCTTCTCTGGCCCCGCTGACTTCCCTGCTGCCCATCCCTCCCAGCCCTGCCCCCACGGGGGCCTGGGGGCCGCAGGACCGCAGAAGGGCCCTTGCCGAGGTACATGTCTCCTAGCTGATTGGATAGTTGGCCTCCCCTAGCCCACCCACCATGGGCACCCGAGGACCCTGCTACTCTCGCCACCTTTTGGACACCACTCCAGCCAGGACCATCCTGGTGTACCGCAACGGAGACAGGTTCTACGTGGGCAAGAAGTTTGTGATCAACCGCAAGCGGGTCCCCAACTTTGAAGCCCTGATGTCTCAGTTGAATGAGATGGTGGCAGTGCCTTTCGGAGTCAGGCGTCTCTACACGCCCTGTAATGGACATCTGGTCCAGGATCTGGAAGAGCTGCATCAAGGAGGCAAATATGTAGCGGCTGGGAGAGAAAGGTTCAGGAAACTGGAGTAAGTGGGCCTGGAGCGGGGCTGGGGGTACATAGAGAGCAGCCTTTGGATGGATCAGCACGGTCCTGGGGACTGAAGGAGAGTCTAGACATCATTACCGGCTTCAGCTTTGTTCTTCAGTAAGGGACCTGCTTAAGGAAAATACTTAAGCAGCTGGATTATGTGTCAAATATACACTACTGGGCTAGGATTAAGAGCTGGAAGAGACTTTAGAGGTCATCTGGTCCAACGCACTCATGGAACACATCAGAAAAATGAGCCTGGGGAGAGAGGGAAAGTGACAACGTGAGAATAAAAAAGTAGGGCTGGGGTTTGAGCCCATTTAACAGATGAGTAAACTGAGGCCTGGAAAGGATGTGCAACTGGAAAGTCAGACTAGGGCTTGAGCCCAGGTTTTCCAGTGCTAGCTTCTAGGATCTTATCTTAATATTCTATGATAACTCATATTCAGTTCCCTAACAGTAGTGAAAATTGTAGTCTCACTGTCAATTTGTTTTGTTGTTTGTTCAGTCTTGACTCAGTTTGGGATTTTCTGGACAAAGCTACTGGAATGTTTTGCCATTTCCTTCTCCAGCTCATTTTTCAGACAAGAAAACTGAGGCAAATGGGGTTAAGTGACTTGCCTAGGCTTAAAAGCTAATAAGTGTCTGAGACTGGATTTGAATTCATGAAGATGATAAGGCTCTCCCAGATCTTTTCCCCTCTATTCTCTTTATGTCTCCTTTCTCATAATAATAATAGTTCTCTTTCATATAGTGCTTCACAAAGTGCTGTCCTTGCCACAGTCTTTCAAAAGACTGCTCAAAACTCAACCAGAAGCTTCCCTGATTATCTTGACTCCTTTCCAATGACTGCTCTCAACACATATTAACAAAAAGACTGCAGTGTAATGGTGCCATGTTTTATCCCTTTCATTGGACTATATGAAACCAGAACTCATTTCACTTCCTTCTACAGTGTTCCACAGGTTCTGAGCTTTTCTGATCATCAAGAAGCCTGTAATTTGGTAAGATATGAGATTGGACTAGATAATCCCTAGGGTCTCTTCTACATCTTATTTTCTCTTATACCTTTGACATTGAATGTTCTATATCCCATTTACTTAAATTTTTTTCCAACTTATTTATTTTCAATTTTCAACAATCACTTCCGTAAGTTTTAGATTTTTCTCCCTCTCCCTCCCCAAAGCAGCATGCAATCTTATATGGGCTGTACACATGCATTCTTATAACACATTTTCACATTAGTCATGTTGCATAGAAGAATTAAAATGAATGTATCTCATTTACTTTTAGCATTTTATGGTTCCAACCAGTGAGTAGCATAGACTAAGGAAAGTGGATTGGACTTGAATCAGGCCTGAGTTGGGACTTGGTTCTGTTGTTTATAGTTCAGGTGATCTTGGACAAGTTACTTTTCTATTCTGAGCCTCCCTTTTCTCATCTATAAATTGAATATAATTCTGACTACTGTCCATTTTGCAGAGTTGGTGAGTGTGTGTATGAGGCTTAGAAAACTATAAAGCAGTTCAATGTAAAGTATAAAACAAGTCATCCATCAGCAAGAATTAAGTAGGTACTTGATAAAGTATGTTTTACTATATTAACAAAATACTTCCCACTTTATCTGTTTCAGCTGATTTTGTTTCTGTCTTATTTCCTGACGATCTTTTTATAGCTCATTATTTTTTGGTCCTTTATGCTTGAAATGAAAAGACTATAGGGAATTTATTTTCTCATCCTTTCAAAAATGTTTTCCAGGTAAGGAGAAAATGGGATCTAATGGCAATATTTCAAGCTGAAACCTTCTCCTCCATCCCAGTCATTTATTCAGTTGTAAGCGAAATTATATATCATCCCTTTGTCGCATTTCATCCAACCCAATTCAATATGTATTTATTGTAAGATACAACATGATATGATAGAGTAATGAATTTGAAGTCAGAGAACCTAGGTTCAAACCTGGTTCTACCACTTTTTGTCTGGACAAATTACTTAACTTCTCTGGGCCTCAATTTCCTTATCTGTAGAAGGGGGAAGGGTTGGATTTAAATGACCTCTAAGAACTCTTCTAGCTCTAAATCTACGCACTGTGCTAGGTGCTGAGGGTAAAAAAGACAAAATGAAAACCAGTTTCTGCTGTCAAGGAGTTTACATTCTTCTGGGATTATACAAAATATAATTTAATAAATATATACATGTTAATCTGAGGAGGTGGGAGAGGGCACAGACCATTGAGGAAATGGGGAAAAGCTCCTTATTGAACCTTGAGAGAAACTAGATTTGAAGAGGCAGGATGAGGAGTGCATTCCAGGCCCAGGGGGTAACCTGCCCAGAAGTGGTGATGGAATGCAAAATTCAAGCAAGAGAAGTTGTGAATGGAAACAAAGATGCTATTAGTAGAGCAACAAGATAGATGACATAAATTTAGAACAAAATGGTAACTTGAGATGTGAGTGGAGGAGGTACATGTTGTAATGGAAAGCTAAGAGGAACGAGTGCAGCAGTCAAGTCATATTGACCTCTCTGCCTCAGTTTTCTTCATCTGTAAACGTGTTGGACCAAGGGATTTCAAAAGCATCTTCTAGGTCTGACATTCTATGATTCCATGGAAAAGGAAACAGAATCTTGTCTCTGGAGAGATGCATGACCTTGGAGCCCTCTTCATTGTAACATTTGCCTGCTTGGCAAAACTGGAATTTGAACTCAGGTTTCCTGATTCCTGGTCCAGAGCTTCCTTTCTTTGTGAGCAAACAGTACTGTCATTGAAGAGGAACTCTGGCATTTACAGTAATTTGTTTTTCAATGTTTCCTTAACTTTTTTCTTATGTAAACAATATCCAAAATTCCATTTTTGTGAAGAAGCTTCTGCATATAATTTTGGCTTGATTTTCATTTATATCAGTGAGGTACAATTAGTTGGAAATGTATATTTTGTAATTACTGAGCCACTAAGCAGCTTAAATAACTTCTCATTTATTAGATTTCTTCATAATGTCAAGGCTAGCAAATGAACTTAGAAGTGAAACTGTAATAATATTAGCCACTCCAGGGCTACCTGTCATAATCATTGTTTGAAAAGACTAAATTGAAAGATAAAAACTACAAAAATCCATCCAATACCCAATTATTTTCCAAATCCTCTAGACTAAATTAATTATAGAGGACTTCTTTGAAAATCTTTGGTAAATTATGGGGGAAAAAACTTTTTTATCCTTCCAAAAAACTTGTAGGCTCATAATTATGACTGGTTTTTTTTTTTGGTAGCAGTTTCATTTCCCAAGAAAGAGACTTTTTTCTTGAAGCAAGGAAGTTACACCCTTAAAACCCAGGTCAGAGTTTGAAGTGATTTAAACACCTGAAAAAGCCACAAACAATCGAACATATGAATGGATGGTGATAAAGCCCTTATTCAGCACTTCCTTTGTGCCAGGTTCTGTGCTAAGTGATGGGAATATTTAGGGAATTTAGGCAGTCCCTGCCCTCAAGGACTTTATAGTCAAACGAGGAAAGACAATCCATAATGGGGAACTAGAAAGGGGTGTGTGTGGCACACTCACATAATAGCTTGGTTTGAATGTGTCTGGGATATGATATGGTGAAAACTCACCTCTCATTGCCCAGTATAGTGCAAAGTTTTGTTGAAAGAGGGGGATAAGGAGGAGACAAGGAAAGAAGGAGACCTGGAGTAGGTGGCATGTTTTGAAAATGATTGGGATGTGGAATGACCTGGTGTAGTGAAAAGAACAGTGAGCTAAAAATCAGGAGGCTTGAGTTTGTGTTTCAGTTCTGTCCTTAATTTCTATTTAACTTGGGGAAAATCACTTAGCTTTTTGGAATTCCACTTTCCTCATCTACAAAACTGGAATGCTTATACTGTTTAGTTCAGAGGGCTGTTCTTAGGAAAACAATATAAAACTTGCAATTATAGGCTAAACACTCTCTAAACCTTAGAGATGTAAGTTAATGCCCTCCTTGAGGGCAGGGATACCTAAATTCCCTAAATATTCCCATCACTTAGCACAGAACCTGGCACAAAGGAAGTGCTGAATAAGGGCTTTATCGCCATCCATTCATATATTCGATTGTTTGTGGCTTTTTCAGGTGTTTAAATCACTTCAAACTCTGACCTGGGTTTTAAGGGTGTAACTTCCTTGCTTCAAGAAAAAAGGCTATGATTCTTGGGAAATGAAATTGCTACCAAAAAAAAACCCCAGTCATAATTATGAACCTATAAGTATTTTGGAAGGATGAAAAAGCTTTTTTTCTCCATTATTTACCAAAGATTTTCAAAGAAGTCCTCTTTATTTAAAATGGTGCTTATTTCATTATTAAAACTATCACACCAAGCCAGGTATGGTGGCAGTTATCAGTAATCTATACAATGTGGGGGGGTGGAGGCTGAGGCTGGTGGATTGCTCGGACTGAGAAAATCTGAAGCTCGGTGGGGTAAAGCTGGTGAGATGTATGCACCAAGGCCAGCACCAATATGGTGACTTCTCTGGGAACAGAGATTAAAATTTCTGTACCCATTGGGAATGGACCTATGAGTGACTGTTGCACTTCCTACTCAGTCAAGATAAGGAGACTCAATTTCAACTCTGCCCCACCACCAACCTAAACAAACAGAAATCCAATTGTCTTCATGTTAGGAAGGGTGCTTGTCATGTTTGTGTCCATCTACTGAAATATTATTTTCTAATTATACTTATTTCTATTTGCAGTTATTTCCACATAGCTACTCAAAAACCTACAAGGATGAAAAAGGTCAAGGAAGTAAGTGTATACTGCTAACTAGTAAGTGTGTAATTAGACTATCATAGGAGTTTAAATATCAGCATCGAATGCCTTGATATTTTAGACATACTGGCAGTGTTTCATAGAAAATATTTGCAGAAGTTCAAGATCAGAATTAGCTTTGTAATCTTGTCATATTTTTCAAAGTAACTATGATGATGGGAATTAATAACTCAGCATAATTACTAAAATCCCCTCTACCAGGCACTTACACCAGTATTTATAAAAACTTAATTTTAAAAATTTGATGTTTGAGATACAGAAAGATGGATGTTAGGCAAAATTAAGTTAATGAATGAAGTGACTAATTCTGAATCATAGTAACATAAGATTTAGATCTAAAGGGATATCTTGGAGGTCATCTAACCCTTGTTATAGGGGAAATTTGCCTGAGGTCACCTCCAGGGAAAAAAATCACTTCAACCTCAACTTTGGATCATGGTTAAATTAAATTCTTCCTAATATATTATTGTTCAATATATAATGAAGAGGGGTTATTTATTTCCTCAGTATAAAAGAAATGTTAAAAATAGAAAAGATTTATAAGCCCACATTAACAAAGACTACAGTAGCTCAGAACTGTTATATGGTCTTGAAAGGCTGACATTTGAAACATGTAACATGTAATGTGACAAAGAGCTTTACCTTAGCTCTGCAGCATTCAAACAAATCCCTTCCTCAAAGCTCATCCAATTTGTGTTCCAGAGCTTGGGCTCATCTTCTCATTCATCAGAAGTGTTGTGGTAGTTATGGAGAGCACTTCCTGCAGTGTAACTTGCGTTGACTGAGAGTCAGGAGCCTCCTGCTCCTCAACCTTGTTACCTCCTTGACTAGAAATGTCTGTTTCAGGATTGCTATTAAGATTATTAAATTACCTATGTTCAGAGAAAGAAACACAAAACAGAAGATTCAGCCAGAACTTGAGATACTGACTCAGCCTTGGTATATGACAGAGAAAGATAGGTAGATAGATAGATAGATAGACAGACAGATAGAGAGACAGAGACAGAGAAGGAGGAGGAGGAGGAATAGGAGTTGGAGTTTCATTCCTCAAGGTCAGGGGGAAGAAAAAATATAGCAAGAGAGGAAGTTATTTCTTAAAGACTTTTGATAGGTGGCTGGCTCTTTCAGACTCAATGCACAATTTTCTTTTAACATATTCGCTTTCCTCTGCAGAGGTCCTGGGGACCAAGGGATGGCTTCATCCAAAGCATGAAGTCCTCAGCACTGAGCACATGTGTCCCTGAAAATGCCTGGGTTTGGGGGGGGATTAGGAAGGCCCTCAGAGCAGCTCCATAAATGCTTCATGGGATATGCTGTAATTCAATTCCTACTCCAGAGCACTTTTCAGAGTCAATCATTGCTCAAACACATACATGTATTGGAACTTGTCCATTTGAAAGGGTATTAGGGAATGAAAGAACAGAATATAGAATGTTCGAATTGAAGGACCTTAGAACATTGACTGTCAGAACCGGAAGAGATCCTTAGAAATCAGAGTCTGGATAGTCACTTGTCAAAGATGTCATAGGGGATTCCTGTTGAGGTCTAGGTTGAGCAAGTTGATATCTGATGTCTTTTGTAACTATGATACTCTATGATTCTAGGAATATGACATAATAATTCACTTCTTCACCCTCATTTTCAATACATTCCTTAGTGTTAGTTACAGGCAAGCATTTAAAGGATGTATCTTTTTGTGATGATCTAAGAGCAATACCTTTATGCTTCTTTAAAGTCATAGCCTTATGACTTTATACAGTCTTAGAGTTTCAAAGGAGAAGCACATCTATGTGGATGGATCCACATTTCTAGGGGAGCAGGGACTCTCCTGGAGGATTTGGATGTGAATCTAAGCCTGTTGCAAACTGTTCAGACTAGGGTAGAGGAATACTCTGGGTGATATATGGGGGAGGAAAGGGAATAAGCATTTATGAGGTGCCTACTATGTGCCAGACACTGTGCTAAGATGTATTGATAGACTCTGAATCTGTGTGCTTGATTTTAAAGTTAAAAAGTAATTTAATGATGCTAAACCATAGACTCATAGATCTAAGTGACTTCAGAAGCCATTTTCTCCAGCCTCCTCCTTTTATAGAAAACCAAAGCTTAAGGAAGTTAAATCCAAGTTCACACAAGTAGTAAATGTCAGAGAGAGAATTATACACTAGACCTTCACTGCAAACATTCTCCTGAAAGTAGGACCACCTTGAACCCTGTATGTTTAGTTACTACAAATACCAGAAAGAACTCATTGGTGATTTGGCCTCTTGGTCTGGATTCCAATAATAGGCATTATACTGGCTTCATATTTCTAAACTGTTATCCTCGCAAAAACCTCATGAAGTAAATAGTGTATTATTGTACCAATTTTATAGTTTGGGAAATTGAGTTTCAGAGGGATAAAATGACTTTGTCCAGCAATTAGGGTCAGAGGTGGTCTGATTACATGTATGGTATTCTTTCCATTCCACTGTGATTTCATGGTAATTTCTATGTGACAGGCACTGGGATAAATGTTTTAGAAATATTATCTCATTTGGTCCTCATAACAACTCTGGTAGGTAGGTGCTGTTATCACCTCCATTTTATAGTTTAAGAAACTGAAACTAAGAGACTTGCCCAAGATCTAAAAATTGTTAAAAAAATGTCTGAGGCTGGATTTGAACTTGAGTCTTCCCAGCAGGCCTACTCTTCTATCCACTAGGCCACCAAGCTGTCACTAGTCAACCACTACATTTATTAAGCACCTACTGTTTTTGAGGCTCTGTCCTTGGTGCTATAGGGATCCCTAGAGACTACAGTGGAATGGTCCCTATTCTCCAGACATGTGCATTTTAGCAACCAATGAATGTTTTCCAATTTGAATTTAAATGGGAAAAAATTAGATGATCTAAACACCCATGGTCTATCAACCTTTGGATAAAATGAAACATAATATTTAATTAAGGGGTTTGTTGAAGGAGGAGTTTCCATGTACTTCAGAAAATATAGTAGGAATGTGAGTCATTCAGTTTCATTGACTTTCTGTTTGGACAAAAACATATTAGTGGAAAAACTGAAGACAATTCTCCAGAGACCCCGACTGAATATACAACTTCACTTACAATTAATTAGAAAGCCATTTTATGCACTTAATAAAGCTCATAGACATGATTTGTAAAATATTGTAGTGTAATGTATTTGCAATCACATTTCATTTAATTGGGGACTAGGATGGGTGGGTAGAGGAAGACTTTAGGTAAACACCCTTGGGACCTTGGCTTATTGCTGGCTTTTCACATTTGTTGTAATGAGAAAAGTCTCATTTGAACTCTGGAAGGCTTCCTACAGTTCAATAGGCTCCAGTTTATTGTCTGTAAAGATTTGTTTAGGCCTAGAAATCCTGGTTAGTCCCCTTGATAACATGCCCAGGGATTGGTGAATTAAAATTGTTTTTCATGAGCCCCTGAGTGAGACAGCTCTTCTAATAGATCTGAGTCAGGGTTCATTTTCTAGCAGCTCACTTCCATGGAGCTGAGTGTAGAGGGCTCCCCACCTGCTGGGCATCCCAAGAAACACAAAGCTTGGTGACTGCCTTAGACTTTGAATAGATGATATTTATATTGTGCAATGTTGAAGAGATTCTACTTTAACAGCTCTCTGTTCTTTTTTTGGCATCGTGGCTTTCCATGGTACTGCATTTACTCCTAATCCTGTGGAGTCTTTGTACATGTCTTTCCACAAATCCTCCATAGAAGATTAATTCTTTGCTCTTACTTTTGTGGTACCTTTTACACATAAATTGCTGTGGGTATATCAACAGGCAATCACAACGTCGTGAAAACCAGGTTTATTACAAGAGAAATGAACATACATGTGGAACCCAAAGAATTTACAATTCATGCAAAAGTTCATATATTTATAACAGCAAGACAAAGGAAGGAGGGGGTATAAAAAGGGAGGGAAAGGTACAGTAAAGGTGGGAAAAGGATAAAACCCCTCCTGAAGGGGAGGAGCAAGGTGATGGCAAAAGTCACATTCTTTTCCTTTGGGAACTGATAGGTTATGAAGATAGGAATGGCCACGTCTCTGCAAGGACCCCAGTATCACAAGCACCAGCCTGGTGCAGACTATCTTGCCTCCCAAAGATACGCAGGGAATCCAACTTGGGGTGCAAACAACAAATTATGTCAACTCAGTGGGGGGTGGAAGGGGAAGAATTGGGGCTTTGTCTTTGACATTCAGGGCTTCCTGCATACTTTGGGTCCAGTGTCTCTGTAACATATGGCAACTCAAAAAGATAAGTTCATGGGATCCCTTAACACTAGGAACATGGGAACACTTGTATGAACTAAAACAATAGTGGGAAGGAAGAGGAGAGAGAGAAAATGGATTTCTGCTCTTTTGTGGCTAGAAAGCTCCCATAGAGCAGGAGTAATCTGGAAGCATTTGGAATGTAAAAAATAACATCAACAAAACTTAAGGCATAAAAAGTGTTACATAGCATACATCACATGATGTAGCATGTTACACAGTGTCACCACATGACAGTATGTCTGTCCCATGATGCATCAGGTCGGTCGCACAAAGTAGTATCTGTCACATGGCATGATGTCTCTCTCATATTGTGCCTCTCACATGATGTGACATGTCCATCATGTGATTGTGTGATCAGAAGGATATTTGTGGAATCAGAAGTGTGTGTGTGTGTGTGAGAGAGATTGAGATCATTACTCTGTATAGGATTGTGGGATTAAAAGTCTGTGTGTGAATGTAAGATTAGAAGTTCGTGATATGTTTGTCACATGATACAGCATGTTATCACATGCAATAACATATCAAGTAACAGTTTGTCACATGAGATGGGCACGTCAGCACATACCACAGCATAAAAACATAGCACAGCATGTAATGCAGCAGGATAATAACATGAGATATCATGTCTATTACAGGCTACATACATGTACCATGATAGCAAACATCAAGCTAAATAGCATGTTATGCAGTGCTCATCACATGACATGACATGCTTTACATAATGTGGAAGCCCATAATATGATTCAGTATGCTATGTGGCATGTTTATTATAAGACGTGGCATGTTTGCCACATAATATATATATATATATAATATAATGTGGTTGTATCAGTGCATAACACATCTGTCACATGATATGACATGTATCGCATTATATGATGTTTGTCACATGATTGTGGGATCAAAAGTGTGTGAGATCATAAGTGTGTGTTCCTATGATGGATGGATCAGAAATGTGTGTGCATGATTGTGGGATCAGGTGTGTGTGTGTGTGTGACTGTGGGATCAGAAATGTGGGTGATGGTAAAATAAGAGGTGTGTGTGTGTGTGTGTGTGTGTGTGTGTGATTGGGATTAGAAGTGTGGGTGGTTGTAGGATAAGAGGTGTGAGTGTGTGTGTGTGTGTGACTGTGGGATCAGAAGTGTGGGTGGTGGTAGGATAAGAGGTGTGTGTGTGTGTGTGTGTGTGTGAGACTATGGGATCAGAAGTGTAAGTGATGGTAGGATAAGAGGTATGAGAGTATATG
>CM053769.1:243588066-243621279 GCA_028658325.1 Potorous gilbertii
TTATTCCCCCCCCACCCCCCACCTCGGTCCGCCCAGCTAGTGCTTGGGGTCTGAGATTCAAATGCTGCTCCCCAGCCTTGGGCTTTTGGCGGCAGGCCTGGCTGCTATTCAATTGAAGCTTAATTCCTGGTGCTCAGGTTGGGGCAGGGCCACCTCCCAAGCTCAGTTCCCTCAGGGGGTTTATGCAGAGACCTTTTGTAATGGAGCTGCTGCCAAGCTCCTGCCTGCTCCAGGAGCCTGTGGCCGCCTGCTGCCTCTGCTGCTGCCTCCTGAGGGGGCCTGAGTCCCGGAGACACCCCACTCCCCTCTCAGCCCTCAGCCCGTCCAGGCGTCTCTCTCACTGACCTGTGAGTCTGTGGGTGGAGGGATCTTCGGGGTCGCTGGAGATTCTGTCCCTGAAGCCTGCTCGGATCTGCTCGCTCCTCTCAGTAGTGCCGCCAGGCCAGGGCAGGGGAGGGGAGGGCTCCGCTCCCATCTGGTGTGCGATGGACCTTTGGAGTAGGTTTTTCAGGGCTCTCTGGAATGGAAATCTCCTTCGCTGTATTGCTGCACGACTTCCACTGTTCCAGAATTTGTTGGGAGTTCTTTTTAGAGGAAATCCATGGGCTGTGGGTTTGGAGCTAGCATATGTGAGTCTTTCTACTCCACCATCTTGGCTCTGCCCCCTCTATGTTTCTTCTTTCATTTCTTTGTTCTTCATGGAATTAAAGCTGCCAAGGTACATATTTTGAGTTCCCTCTTCTAAACAATTTTTGTATTATTTCCTTATAGATCTTTCCACTTTCCTCCCATTTTCCTGTTGGGTTTCACTCTTAGAAGTATCAATTCTTGCAGGATATAAAGAGAAATATTGTCCTTCATAGAAATTTTCCCATATCTCTAATATTTCCTCCATTTTTGCCTCCTACCATCCCCATGACCATTTTCTTTTTGATTTGTCATGGTATTTACTTTCTGAATAGATGCCCACTCTTCTGGGACTCTGATTTCCCTTCTGAAGCATGGGGGCACAATGCTCTCTGAATTAGGGGACACCAAATCTCCCTGAAGATTATATCTATCTTAAAAATCAATCAATTAATTATTTATTTTTATTTTAGTTTTCAACATTCATTTCCACAAGATTTTTAGATTCAAATTTTCTCCCCATCTTCCCTTGTTCACCCTGAGATGACATGCATTCTGATTACCCCTTCCCCCAATCTACCTTCCCTTATATCATCCTTTCTCTTTTCCCCTTCCCCTTTACTTTCTTGAAGATAGATTTCTATGCTCCATTGCTTGTATATCTTTATTTCCCAATTGCATATAAAAACAATTTTTAACATTTGTTTTTAAAGCTTTGATCTCCAAATTCTCTCCCTTCTCCCTTCTCCTTTCTCCACCCACCCTCATTGAGAAGGCAAGCAGTTCAATATAGGTAATACATGTGTAGTTATGCAAAATGCTTCCAATAACAGTCATGTTGTGAAAAACTAACTATATTTCCCTCCATCTTATTCTGCCTGCCACTTATTCTATTCTTTCCTTTGACCCTGTCTCTTTTCAAAAATATTTACTTTTGACTCCCCCTCCCCCTCTTCTTTCTATTATTCCCTTCCCCTCCAATACCTTTCCCCTCTACTTTCCTGTAGGGTAAGATACACAATTAACTGTGTATGTTATTCTTTCTTTAAGCCAAATCTAATGAGAATAGCATTCACTTAATGCTTTTCACCTTCCTTCTCTTCCCCTCCATTGTGAAACCTTTTTCTTGCCTCTTTTATGTGAGATAATTTACCTTATTCTATCTCTCCCTTTCTCCTTCTCCCAACATATTCCTCTCACCCCTTAATTTTATTTTTTAAATATTATCTCTTCATATTCAACTCACCCTTCACCCTCTGTCTGTCTGTCTATCTCTCTATCAACCATCCATCTGTCTGTCTGTCTATTTCCTCCAACTATCCTAATGCTGAGAAAGGTCTCATGAGTAACAAATATTATCTTTCCATATAGGAATATAAATAGTTCAACTTTAATAAGTCTTTTATGAATTCTCTTTCTTTTTTTACCTTTTCATGCTTCTCTTGATTCTTGTATTTGGAAGTCAGATTTTCTATTCAACTTTGGTCATTTGAACAAGAATTCTTGAAAGTCCTCTGTTTCACTGAATGACCATTTTTTCCCTTGAAGTATTATACTCAGTTTTTCTGAGTAGGTGATTCTTGATTTTAATTCTAGCTCCTTTGACCTCTGGAATATCATATTCCAAATCCTGTGATCTCTTAATGTAGAAGCTGCTATATTTTGTGTTATCCTGATTGTATTTCCACAATACTGGAATTGTTTCTTTCTGGCTGCTTGCAATATTTTCTTCTTGACCTGGGAGTTCTGGAATTTGGCTACGATATTCCTAGGAGTTTTTCTTTTGGAATCTCTTTCAGGAGGCAATTAGTGGATTCTTTTTATATCTATTTTACCCTCGGGTTCTATAATATCAGGGTAATTTTTCCTGATAATTTCTTGAAAGATGATGTTTAGGGTCTTTTTTTGATCATGGTTTTCAGGTAGTCCAATAATTTTTAAATTGTCTCTCCTGGATCTATTTCTCAGATCAGTTGTTTTTCCAATGAGATATTTCACATTGTCTGCTATTTTTTTCATTCTTTTGGCTTTGTTTTATAACTTTGTTTTATAATTTCTTGATTTTTCATAAAGTCCTTAGCTTCCATCTGCTCTATTCTATTCTTTAAGTAATTATTTTCTTCGTTGAGCTTTTGGACCTCCTTTTCCAACAGGCCAATTCTGTTTTTTTAGGGCATTCTTCTTCACATTGACTTTTTGGATCTCTTTTGCTAATTGGGTTAGTCTATTTTTTAAAGTGTTATTTTCTTCAGCATTTTTTGGGTCTCCTTTAGCAAGCAGTTGACTCATTTTTCATGATTTTCTTGCATCACTCTCTTTTCTTTTCCCAATTTTTGTTCTGCTCCTGTTGCTTTTTGAGCTCTTCCATAGACTGAGACCAATTCATATTTTTCTTGGAGGCTTTGGATGGATGAGCTTTGACTTTGTTGCCTTCTGTTTGTATACTTTGGTCTTCCTTATCACCAAAGAAATTCTATAGTCTGTTTTTTTTTCCAGTTTTTGCTCATTTTCCTGGCTATTTACTTGACTTTTGAGATTTGTCAAGGTTTGTCAAGGTAGTTCTCTGCTTCCAGTAGGGGTGGGGGCTGTATTGTCAGTTGCTTGATCACCTCTCAGTCTGTGGGCCTAGAGCTCCAGAAATAAATGCTGCTCTGCCACTGTCCCTGCCCTTGCCCCTGCTGCAGCTGCCATGGGTTCCTCCCCAGAGCACTCCTCCACCCCCTCCGCTGCCCTGGGGCTGAGGCCCTACCACTCTACTTGCTCACACAGGTCCCACAGGTTTTTTCCACTGACCTTCTATGCTGTCTTTGGTGCTCCAGCTGTCAGAGTGATTCAGTCTCCTGAGGCCTGCTCCAACCTGGTGCAGCCCATGTTGCCTTCCCTGCCCTGTGCAACTTTCCAGGTTGTCTTGGGCTGGAGCTTTGTTTCACTCTGTCATTTTTGTGGGTTCTGTAGCTCTAGAATTTGTTTAGAATAATTTTTTACAGGTATTTGGAGGGGCTTGGGGGAGAGCTCAAGCAGGTCTCTGCTTTGACTCTGTCATTTTGACTCCACCCCCAGATTATACCTATTTTAACATTGTGTCTTTCATTATAGACTATTTCTCCTGCTGTGGTTTTGCTTTTCAGTGTGATTTTCTTCTACTACTCAATCAAGATTTCTCCAATTCTTTTCCCTTTTTCAATTCCTCTCTCTTTATCACCTTCACCAATCCTCCTGAGGTGCCTTTTTTTTCCTGAGTGGCTATAGGAGTGATTTTTCTTTTATTCATGATCATTAAATTGATTAGAGTATTAGTTAATAATATACATTGTCCTCTACCTCTTGCCCTGTTACACTTCCATTCTTCAGTTTTATTCACACTAAAATAATTGATTGTGTGTGTGTGTGTGTGTGTGTGTGTGTGTTTAGGTGGTAAGGTTTATTTAGTCCATGGTGTTTCAGGTCTGTTTTTCCACCATCCGTTTCAGTTTTGTTTTCATCTTTATCTCCATATATATATATATATATTTCTTTTTACTGGGATCTTTTAATGGTGCAACTAGGTGGTTCAGCAGATGGAGCGTTGGGTCTGTAGTCAGGAAGACCTGAATTTAAATCTGGCCTCAAACTCTTACTAGTTATATGACCCTGGGCATATCACTTAAACTGTTTGCCTGAATTTCCTCATCTATAACATGGGGATAATAGTAGCGCTTATATCCCAGAGTTGTTGTGAGAATCAAATGAGATAATGATGATAAAGCACTTAGCATAGTGCCTGACACATAGTAAGTCCTGTTTATCATCATCATCATCATCATCGTCATCATCATCAAAATCAATTCTTCCTCTGTTGTTATTTTGTTGTTGTGTTTTTTAAACCCCATTGGGGCCCTTCTCATTCTGTTTTTATTTCTCTATTTAATAGAGATCTAGAGGTAGGAAAATTTATTTTATTATTTGTACTTTCCTTGGTACTTATTTTCCTTTCTTGGGTTTCTGTCATCTCAAGTATTTGTAAAGTGAATAATCTATTCCTCTCTCTCTCTCTCTTTCTCTCTCTCTCTCTCTCTTTTAATACTTCAAATGCTTCTCTTTTTATTGAACATGTATCTTTTCATTAATGATTAAGTTCAGATTTGTACAATTGACATTCAGGAATGTCAACTTGAGTTGCATCTTGAGCTTTATTCTTCAGAATATAGTATTCCACTACTTTCTCTGGTTTTTGGTGGTATACAATTGTCTTGTGTTAATCAAATTTTCTTTCTCTTATATTTCAAGATTTTTCTTCTGGTCATTTGAGGAATTTGTTGTTTATCATCAGAATTGCTAAGTTTACTAATGAATGTGTGTCTTGGAATTTGCGTCATATTTTTTCCTCTGGAGGAAATCTATAGATTCAGTTGGCATTTTATTTTCCGTGCTCAAAAGTTCTGGGAAATTTTCTTCTATTATTTCTTGCATTATACTGTTCAAGTTTGTGGATTTGCCATGTTCTTCTGGAAAACCTATGATTTCTTAATTTTTCTCTGCCGATCTTGTCTTTGAGATTAGTTTTTCTTTTGGTATAGAGATCATGTTTTCTTTTAACATTAGTGCCTTTTTGCTTCTTTTTTCTTCCATATTTTTCTTAACTTCATTATATTTGCATACTCAATCACTTGTTCTCTCACTTCTTTGGAGAACCAAAGCCAAAATTTTCTACTCTTTCAACTATCTCTGTTATATGTATGTGATAAAGTCTACTCTTATAATTCTTATTTCTTTCTTGAGCTACTCATGTCCTATACTGTCTTGATAATCTTCAGGATCATCTTCTTCATTAGGTTTTGATTTGATTTCCTTGTTGTACAGTATTTATTTATTATATATAGTTGGATTTGTATAGATGCCATTTTCCCTTCTGTTACTAATATGGCCTTTGTGATTTGTCTGCTCATGCTCAAGGTTTTAAACTTCTTTGTGGGATCTTTTGTAATTTCCAATCCTTTTTCTTACATTCCTCTATCGCTTACTTTCTGACTTCTCCCACTTTGATGGTATATCTCCGAGGCCTTTTCCTCGGGTGAGGAATTCACTTTTTATAGGTCTCAGTCCCTTTCCCAACTAACTTCTGGGGATGGTGGTGGTGGTGCTGGAGGGTGCAGAACTGGTTCCAGATGAGTCACGGTCTCCTTTTCTTCAGGCCTGGTATAGTCCCCCACATGCTGGTATCCTGCTCCAGCTCTCTGCACTGTGCTTGAATGGCTGTTGTGGCATGCTTTTTTCTTCCCTCCTGCCTCTCCCTCCCCTAGCAGAGCACAAGTCCATTTTCCTGTCTATGCCCTCCTGTCCTCTAGAGTAGGGTAGGTACTTGTGTTCTGTTGCTTGTTGACACAGAATGATGTAGAAGTGGGGTGTGTTGACTGAGACTCCAACAGCAGCAAAGAACTCGCTGAATGAAACCTGGAGCATAAACCCACAGGTTACGTGAAAGTATGTCAAAGAATTTACCGGGGAGAGGGTGTTTAGTGTGAACCACTGGGGAGTAGCTTTCTCTGCTGATCATATCTGTTTGTTACTGTTTTAGTATCTTAGTATCTTGGCTTGTGGAGACAGCTTTAATTACTTTACTTCCTGAGTATAATTCTTATTTTCAAGAGTTGCTAGGGTTCTGAAGAACTGGAAAAATGGCTAGATTTCCTGCTTGTTTACGTGAGACTCATCCCCTCCTGGATTCACATTTTAACAGGGGACAAAACAAAGCCTTACACTGGAGTGAGGAACCTGTGGCCCATGGAGTCTTGAGGCTGCAGTTTCCCTTCTCCTGCCAAGCTGAAGAAATTATTTCCCTAAGCAAATTTTAAGAAGTGAGAATGAGACAGAGTCAAAGTTTTTATGGAGGTGGGACTGGACTTGGGAGAATTTTCTAGGACCCCTAAAATCACAGGTGCTTCTTTTTTCTTTTAGTGGAAAAAGTGCTGGCCTTTGGAGTTCAGAGACCTGGGCTTAGATTCTGGCTTTTCCTTTCAGTGCCTTCGTGATTTTGGCCTGGTTGTCCCAGACCTCTATTTCCTCATCTGTTAAATGATGGAGTGGGAACTAGATTTCTAAGGACATTTTTAGCTGTAACATTCTGTGCTCTAAGTTTCCTTTCTGTGGTCCTGATAGTACATAGGAAAGGTTTTATTAGTAGGTGAATACCCCGAAGAGAAAACAGCCTCAGAAATGTGTCTTCAGCCAATTTAAAAAAAATCATCAGTACAAGCACCCCAGCGTTAGAACAGAGAGATGATTATGTAGGAAAATGCCCTTAGCTGCAGATTCTCTTCTGGAGGACAGCTTCCTTATTCTGTTACTGACTGCCTTGGGGTCATTTTCTCTTTACTTTCTTGTATTCTCTGGTCCCTTATTAGAAACATTTCTTTCCTTAATCGCATCCCCATGGGAGCTAATGAGGAGAAAAAAATTTTGTTTTTTCCTGTGGTAGATATCCTACGTAACAACAAAATAACATTCTATTATTGTTGTTGCTGGGGGTAGGGTACAGTGTGGTCAAGACCTGTGATTCTATCAGTGGAGGGAATTCCTCAGTGGGGAAAAACTCTCCACAGATGTAGATGAGCAACTCTTTAGTGACTTATAGTCTTAGACAGTTGCTTAGGATGGTCAGAAGTTAAGTGAACTGATCAAGGACACATAACTAGTATACATGAGAGCCAAGACAGAGGAACCAAGGTCTTCTAGCCCAGTTTTCTCATCTGAAAAATGAGATATGATTAGCTCTCCGAAGATCTCTTTCAGCTTTCAATTTATGATCCTATAATTTCCTTAGTCACACATGAACAATATTCTCTTTACTTTGTGGTCTCACTTCAGATACTGAGTTTTTGAAGATATTAGGAACTTTTGAGAGAAATGAACAGTATTTGAAATATTCCCTGATCATGTGCTTTTCCCATCTTTTCAGATCAGACCAGTTGTGCACAGTGACATGATTGTGCCTTCTAGGTGGCAAACATTCCATCGAAAGCCATGCTATATAAAGTAAGTATATTATTATTTGTGATTGTGAGAATTTGTTGTAGTTCTTGAAAAGTGACTGTCTCTCATCTGGCAAAAACTTCTGCATATTTTCCTCATTTTCCTTTATAGCCCCTTTTAAGGGGAAACTGAATGACTGATCACTTGTTAAGGATGTTAGTAGGAACATAGATTTAGAACTAAGGGGAATCTTAGAAATCATCTAGTCCAACCATCTTATTTTATAGATGAGGAAACAGACTCAGAAAAGCCATGTGACTTACTTAAGCTAACACAGGAAGCAAGTAGTAAAGCTATGATGTGACTTTCTAGGACCCCTAAAATCACCTTTAAACCCATATTCATTTTGGAGGGAATTTCTCTATTAGGTAGGGGTTTGGAATAGTAGATTACTTCTGAGGTGTCCCTCTCAGTTCTCTGATTTTTTAAAATCACTTGATCAGTGTTTCTAGGACTGCATATTTCCTTTTATTTTTTCCTTATGAAGAACCATGATTATTCCTCATTCTGGCCTTTTGAAAAATTATTCTTCTACAGTACCATCATAGTAGTGCATCTTTCCAGTAGAAAGTAAGCCAGTGCCTAGCATATTGCTCATTATAGACGATAAATGTTTGTTTAACAGCAATTGTGTAGAGAAGAAAAGATGAAGGAAGCAGGAAATGGGACTTTGTTTCTAGAAGGGATTCAATAAATGCTGGGTGGCTTTTGTCAGTTCCTTTAAAATTCACTTTTAAGTGCTTATATCTATTGATGTCAAAAGGATTTTTTTTAAATGTATAAGAACTTTCATTAGCAAGAGATGTCTTTTTATGAGCAACATTGTTTTTGACAACACTTTCTCTGTAAGGCAGTAAGGTATGGTAGAAGGAATGGCGGTAGCAGCCTGAATTTGTATCTGTTATAGCATGCACTTTAGAGCCACAATCTTAACTCTCACTCCCACTGATGAATCAGCGTAACCGCTACACTTCCCTCAGAGTTCCAGGGGTAATCCTAAGAAGTTCAGGGGTATTTTTTCCTAGAAATATGAGTCCCAAGCCCCAGATGTATTCTTCTTACCATAATTATCAGTTGATATCAATTAACTAGACAGATTTTTAGGATGGAATAGTTACTGAAATCTAAGAACAATTGATACAGACATCTAAATATGTCTGGAATACATTTTCCCATAAGCACATAGAGTCCAAGGGAAAGTGGGCTTCATACTTGGAGAGTACATGTGGCAAAACAGTAACTCACACTTCCTGGAAATTCTTTTGCTGTAGTCTTCAACACGTTCACCTTAGGTATGTGATAATTTTCCTGTGGGGCTCTTTGCAGAGTGAGGCTAGTCTCTTCTTAACTCTCACAACAAATTCCCACGAATTTAAGCACCATCTCTTTGCCTTCCATTTTGATATATCCAACCTTGTTTTTTTCCTTTAGTTCCAAGCTCACATCACCAAATGCCAATTGAAATATTCCATCTGGATGTCCTATAGGCCTCTAAAACTCAACAGATCCAAAACAGAACTCATTACCTTTTCCTCAAATCCATAATTCTTCTGAACTTTTCTTTTGTCAAGGGCAACACCATCTTTCTGGACACTCAGGTTTGTGACTTTTCCATCATTCTTGGCTTGAATTAAGGTGTCATAGCCTCGTGAATGGAAAGACTGAGACAGATGTGAGAAATATTCTATAGAGAATACATTCTGTTCTTGAAATGCCAAGGTCAAAGTTCAGTGAAATAAGATTTTTGAAAAGGTTTATGTAAGACTGAAAAATATTGATCTGCTCTGTGGACCAGTCAATTGTGTATCAGAAAGATTTTATTGACAAATATCACCAATATGTGGTGATATGTAAACTTTAGCTGAAATTCCTGGATGTTTCATTTAATGGGTGGAAAGTATGATTATAAGACACTTAAACATGCAGAACACCAAGCCATTCTAAAATAAATTCAAACCAGTATGACCATCATTTAAGTGCTTATTTTGTGCCAAGTACTCTGGTATGTACTGGGGATTATTCAAAAAGAAAACAAAAACATAGTCCGTTCCCTCAAGGGATTAGTATTCTGCTGGGAAATACAGAAAATTTTCTTAATGAACTAAACAACATACCCTTTTCTGATTGAGAATAAATATTAGAACTTTTGAGACAAACTTTGGGGTCTTGCTCACAAGTTGTTATATTCATGATGCCTTATTTTTATGCATAAAACCTAAAGACATTGATAACTTAAAATATTGCATGATTGGGGTTCCTTTCCTTATAATCTGCCCCCATACACATAAAATAATGAACTATTATGTTGTGTGGTCCTTGCTTTATAAAAGTGCCTTGAAAATTCCACTAGATGGACCCAAATAGCCATCCAAATACAACTTCTTTCATTCTTGAGACTTGACATCCTAAGGATACAACCCCAAACTGGTTATGTTAGTACTAATAAGCTAAGACATTGAGAGGGATGCAGAATTATTGCTTCTGCTTTACATACAGAAAACTTCGCTAAGGGAAATAACTTGACTTAGGTCATGTGTTAAGGCAGGAGTGTAGGGAAAAGTGGAAACTAATGGTGGGCTAATTGTCCAAATGAAAACATTGGCTAGTTTTGGCCTGTAATTGTCATAGTTTAGCTTGTCTGAATTATGTCCTACAGGATTGAAAAAAAATAGTTTGCATGATCTCAGGCAATTCATTTACCCTCTCAACCCCATTTTCTTCACTTGTCAAGTGAATAATTCCTATCCAAAGTCGTTGTATAAAAGATGAGATAATGGTTGTGGAAGTGCTTATTTGTTTTTAAAGCTCCTTGTAAGATAGGTAGATCAGTGGTGCCATTTGTGTGGGGATATTACCTGTGTGGAAATTCCTCTGATACTGATCAGTACCTCCTCTTTCACTTACAGTTTTAGAGAGTTACTAAAGGTAATGGGAGGTCCATCAACTTTGGTTAGAGGTTTTAAAGGTGGAATTTGAACCTAGGTCTTTTAAGTTCTAAGGCTAGCCCTCTACACCCTATACCACACTGGCTCTAGTGCCATGTTCTAAAAAAAAAATGCAATGTGGTGTGGATAGAGAGCTGACCTCAGGGTCAGAAAGACCTTCTTTCAAGTCCTGCTTAGGATACATACTGGTCATATGACTCTGGGCAACTCACTCAATCTCTTAGTTCCCTAGACAGCTCTTGAGGAAAAGTTGCCAAAGAAGGTGCAGACCTCTATTGGCAGAAGAAGTTCTTCCTTGGGAGTCCCTTACACTGCTGAAATCACAGGTGTGGTTTAAAAAATAAAGATATATAAGATGTGATAACATATTTTGGATTATAAACTTGTTATTTAAATCTCTTTCAGAAATAATCACTTGTTGATTCCTTTAGAATACATATATCACAGTGGGTAGCTTGGCCTGGGATTTTTCAGTTTCTCATTAGTTATTCTCTCAGTCAGTAAACATATATTGATGGCTTACGATGTATCAAGCACCATACCAAGTGCTGGGGATACAAAGGAAAACAAAGAAACCAAATCATGTTCTTAAGGAAGCTCATAGTCTAATGGGCATGAAAACAACTCTGAACACACAAGATTTACACAGGATAAATTGGAATAATCAATAGAGGGAAGGCAACTGAGGCCCAAGATCTGTATTAGGGATAGAAAACACCTCAAAGGTCCTTCCTGCTGCCAGAATGTCCTAGTGGATACTGGTTCAAATCATAAAAGAGTAGAAGGGATCTTGACAAATATTTAAAACATGGTTTTTCATTCATTCATTCAGGTCCAATATTCTCATTTTAAAGATGGGTAATGATCAAAACCAGAATGAAATGTCAATTTAAATAGCTTCCAGTTTTCATCTACATTCCTGACAATGACAGCTCAGAGGAACTTTTTCCTCAATTCATATTTTTTCCTTTAACAAAACTAGTATTATAATAATGCATATATAACAACTACAATTTTGATTAATATTTACAAATATTTTTTTCTTTAAGTAAACATTCTAGCTATTATCTAATTTTTATTCACAAAACACCTTGGTTAAGTAAAGAAGGCAAATATTGTAAATTTTACACATGGGAAATGGAAACCAGAGAAGGATATCAAGGAACTGGTGTCAGAATCAGTTTGTGGTTGTTCAGATTCAGTTGTTTCAGTTGTGTCTGACTCTTCATGATCCCATATGGGGTTTTCTTGTCACAGTTATTGGAGTGGTTTGCCATTTCCTTCTCCAGTTCATTTTACAGATAAGGAAACTGGGGCAAATATGGTTAAATGACTTTCCCAGGGTCATGCAACCAGTAAGTATCTGAGGCCATATTTGAACTCAGAAAGATGAATCTTCCTGGCTACTGTTTATCTACTGTGCTACCTAGCTGCTGATAGAACCTGGGTAAGAAACAAAATCTCCTGAGTGTTTAGCAGATATTTTTTCAGCTTAACTTGGGTAATAACTAAACCCATTATTGCTTGGTGGCACTGGACCTCATACAAGCTAGTTCTTGAGCATGAGTGAACTCGTCAAAGAGAGACGGCAATAGATCATCCAAGCTTAGCAGTCAACAAGCAACTTCTCTGCTTCACTTTTCTGCCCTATTATAGTTAAGAGCCAGGTCCTGATCATAGGTGCGAGTAGATAAAGAGCAGCCACGCTAATCCAGAATTTCTTTCTGATTTCTAATCTGCCTGATAGCAACAGAACATGAATTCCCGCCACTCCATGTTTTTCAATCAGTAGTCAGCTATGAAATGGGACAAGAAGAAGTGGCTGCTTTGTTTCCGTGTGTGCCTGTCCATTTCAGGTCTCATATGCTATTTCCTTCTCACCACATTTGTTGGGTAAGAAACCTGCTGTTAGGATAAGAAGTTTGATGTAGTCCTGATCTGTAAACCATTCAGAATCACCTTTTTGACCTTACAGAAGGTCAAAATAGTTTCCATAAAGTGAATTGACTTCACCTTTCTGTGGCATTTAACCATGTTGACTTGACTTCTTTTTCTTTCTTAAATATTCTTTCTTGCTGTTTCCCTTCTCCATGACACTATGCTCTCTCTTTGTTCTCCTGTTTCATTGACAGCACCTTCTCCATCACTTTTGCTAGTGTTTTTTCTAGTCATCCTCCTATCCTTTAGATATAGCTGTACGCTATGGTTTTGTCCACGATTTCTCTCTTCCTTTGTCTTCCTTTATAGTAGCCTCACGTACTCTTGTAGCTTCGATTACAGTAATATAGGATTATAGAAGAATTTAGAAATGGAACAGACAAACCAGTCCAACTCCATTTTTTACAGGGTGGCAAATTGAGCCTCAGGTGACATGACTAATTGCAATTCAAGTTATCCCCCTTAGTAAATGGCACAACTGAGATTCAAGGCCAGGACTTCTGCCTTCGAATCCAGTGCTCTTTGCTATACAATGCTACCTTCTGGAATCTCTAGCTCTGTATTTTTAACTGCTTGCTGGTTCTTTCCATTGGGCGACCCACTAGCACCTCAATGTCCGCATACTCAAAATGGAACTCATTCCCTTTCTCCCTAAATTCTGACCCCCCCCCCCCAGTGATGGCACTACTATCTGTCTTTACGGTCTTCCAGGCTCACAAGCTCAGTTGTTTCTCCGTCTTCACATCTAATCAATTGCAATGTCTTACTGATTCTGCCTGTGCAATATGTCTCAAATCCATCCCCTCCTTCCCAGTCCTGACATGTCTACTCTAGTTCAGACCCTCATTACCTCTTGCTTAGATTCCTAATAGTTTCCTAAGGTCTTCTTGCTTCTAGGATAATCCCATTCCAATCCATCTTTCAAATTACTACCTGAGTAATCTTCCTAACGTAGTGCTCTCATTTTATCATGCAACTATGCAAAAAAACCCCAACCAACCCAAACTTTAGTGGTTCTGCACTGAGAATCAGATAAGATGGGTAGCCACAATCCTGACATTCAAAGCTTTCCACATTCTGACTCCAGCCTGGTTTCTACACTTACATTCTACTCTTTAATTGGATGTCCCAAAGGCACCACAAATTCAACATATAAAAACAAAATTAATTATCTTTTACACTTTTCTTTGTCTGAACTTCCTTATTTCTGTCTAGGGTACCACCATTATCCTTGACTACCCAAGTTCTCTATCTCAATACCATCTTTTGCTTGCCATCCTCATGTGGCCCATATCCAATCCAGTTCCAGATTTTGTCCTTTCTTCCTTCACATCATGCATGATATATACCTTCTTCTGTCCACTAATGTAGCCTCTTCTATAACTCAGGTCCTCCTCATCTCTTGCTTGACCTATCACAATAGCAGCTTAATTGATCTCCTTGCCTGGAGTCTTTCCTCTTTCCAATCCATTCCCCACTCAGCTGCCAAAATGTTTTCTATAAGTGTGGGTTCTCCCATGTCACCTCATCTCCCCACTCAGTACACTCCTGGTTCTCACTCTTACCCTTGGATCAAATGGAAAGTTCTCTGTCCTTTAAAGACTTTTATAATCTGTTCCTTCTTATCTTCCTGATTTTCTTATTCTTTATTCCTCTCCATGAGTTCTGTGATTATAAAGTGCTGGCCTAATAGCTGCTTCTTGTATTTGACACTTGACTTCTTATCTGCTGTCTATTGCACTGCGTTTCCCCCAGTCCTAAAACAGTCAGCCACATGGTTTCTTTGGCTTCCTTTAAGCTTCAACTCAAATGCCATTATCTGCAGGAATAATGATGATAACTCACATTTATAGAGCACCTATTCTGTGACAGGCACTGTGCTGAGCACTGGATAAATATGATCTCATTTGAACTTCATAACAGCCATGGGAGGTAGTACTATGATTCTCCTCATTTTCAGTTGAGGAAACAGAGGCAAATAGAGGTTAAGTGACTTGCCCAGGGTCACACAGCTAGTCAGTATCTGAGCCTGGATTTGAACTCAAGTCTTCCTGGCTCCAGACCCACTATTTAAATCCCTATTCCCCTAGCTGCCCCTAAAAAGTCAGGTCTTCCTTCCTGGTTCCCTCAGGACCTAGTACCTCCCCTTCTAAGATATTTTTCTTTTTCTGTATATCTCATATATACCTTTATGTATTCATGATGCACATTCCTACCCCACTAGTGCCTGGCACAAGGTAGGCACTTAATAAATGTTTATTGATTATATGTTGATTGATAGAATGTGAATTCCCTGAGGACAAGGGCCATGATTTTGTTTTTCTTTGTATCCCCAGCACGTAGCATAGTGTCTGGTACATAGTTGGGACACTTGAATGTTGTTAGACTGACTGCTTCTTTTCATGTATTCAATATTCTGGTCGAATTGGGCTACTCTGTCTCTTTTTAGGAGAAAATTAAGTTGTCAGCTCATTGAGGATAATACTTACAAACTCTATCTTCGTGTGTTGCCCAGGGCGTCTCACCCATGTCAGCATGTTAAGGCCTATGGGGATTTGGTTGTGGCAATTCCTGCCCATGGGGAATTCTGCCTATTCATGAAAATCACAACCATTCTGTAACTTAGAGTCTCAGGTGCCTGAAGCTCAAACAGTGATGTTTGCTCATGTTTATAGAGAAACAATTTGAAACCAAGTCCAGCACTCTGTCTACGGTGCTGCCCTGCTTTTTACCTTGTACATAGTAGGTACTTACTTTTCAAATTCATCCCCTTGATTAAATCAGACTATTAAAAATAAAAATAATACCTTAAATTTTATGCTGCTTTACAGTCTATATCAGGGATGGGGAACCTGTGGCCTTCTAGGTCCTTGGGTGCGACCTTTTGATTGAGCCCAGGTTTTACAGAACAAATGCTTTTATTCTGTGAAGTTTGGATTCAGTCAAAAGGCTGTACTTGAGGACCTAGAGGGCCACATGTGGCCTTGAGGCTGCAGATTCCTCACCCCTGGTCTACATATTCTTCCCCCTTTCTTCAAGGCTCAATGCTGGTATTCCCTTCTTCATGGAACTCTGACCCCTTCCCTTAAAATCTGCCCTGTTACCTGAGAATTCTTGACCATTCTTCCTCCTTTCTAGCCACATGTTCTTACCCACTCCCATCCATGACCATCTATCTCATTGCCTCATGACACATTTGTTTCTCTTTTCTAGGCTACAATTCACAAACTGGGATTGTTCTGTAGAAAGGAGTATGTGGAAAGTATTGTTCTGTAGCAGGTCACTTTCCTATGAAGGAGATGTAACATGGTTGAAAAATAAGGGTTAAAATGCCAAAAACAATTTGGAATTATGCAGAGACTAAATATGTTCATACTCTGACTTAGAGATGCCGCTACTAGACATATCCAAAGGAAGTCATTGATAAAAAGAAAGTTCCCATATTTGCCATAATACTTACTGAAACTCTATGTTTAGCAAGGAATTGGAAAGAAAGTAGATGCCTGTCAGTTCAGGAATGGCTAAATAAATTGTGATATATGAATGTGATGAAAACTTTCCTTGTGGTAAGACATGGCATATGATAAACTAAAGATGCATGGAAAGACTTAAATGAATGGATACAAAAGAAAGTAACCAGAGACCAGGAAAACAATGTACACAATGTCTATAACCATGTAAATGGAAGAGAATCAACCACAAAACAGCTGAAACTGACTGCTGCAAAATTGTAAAGTAGGGGTTTGATTTCAAAGAAGAGACAGGAAAAGATTATTCTGCTGCTTTGCAGGGATTGGCGTCCATGGATATGGAACATTACATGCAACATCAGATTTTTTCCCCAATGTATTGATCCCACTCTACTGGTTTTTTCCTTCTTCCTTTTTTTCTTTAAAAAAACAAATTATTTATTATGAGATGGTTCTCAAGGTGGGGGGGCAGTTAAGGAGGACAAATATAGGGGAAAATCTAGGTTAAATAAAAACAAAAGATGTCAATAAAATTTATTTTAAAATATTTTAAAAAGAAATTATGATTGATGCTCCTTCTGCTCATCTATTAGTAATAGTGGGTAATATAGGACTTCTATACATTTTGAAATATCATTTATTGAAGTGTAAAGTGAAAATAAAATTTTCCCCTTTTCACATTGGTTATCGTTTTAAGAGTTTTAAAATCTTCAAATTTTGATATAGCTGGAAAGAAACAAAAAGTCTTATCATTGTTCTAAAGATAGTTAATGGCCCTTTTATATAGAGATGGTAGTTTTAAAATATTTTCTTTGGTGCAAATTTTTTAATACCTAGTTATGGATGTGGTGTTATGGTCTCTTAGATATGATCAGATATATTTGTCAGAGACATGGGTTCAAATTTCAGTTAATTTGCTTAATATAAATATAGCTTTTCTTCCCCTGTAAAATGAGGGGGTTGGACTCTTAAGGTTTCTTCTACCTCTATGATGTTGGGGTGATGGTGGGGATAAGTAAAGAGTAAACTATTTCATTTAGTGGCAATAGCTGTTTAAATGAAAGTTTTAGACAGCATAGATTGTCGTCATATATATTTCAAATCTGATTTCTCTATTATTATGCTACTGTTAGAATGGCTTTAATGTTGGTCTTAGCATAAGAAATACTGGAGTTCAAATCCTGCTGAAGATATGTGTGACCCTGGGCAAGTCACTAAACCTCTCTATAACTGAAACAACTTTCAAGGTCTTGTCTATTAAGTCATAGATAGATTGGAATCCGTCAGTGGGATCTGTGTTGAAAGGAGTTCCAACAATAGAGCCTTCTTGTGACAAAAATCATAGACTCTTCTTGTATTCTTCTATGTTAATACAGGATGGAGAGAAAAGAATTAATTTATGATTGCTGCAAGCCATATTTTCAGGATCTAAGTTAGTGAGTTAAGACTCAAAGATGGGATAAAAAGATGCAAACAGTGACAAATAGATATTAGAAAGCCCTGAGAAGCCATATGGGGTCTTATGCATAATCAAACATGCGTCATTGAAGCCAAACTGATGAACTCAGTAGACGTTTCAGAATTATGCAAATCTCCTTTCCTTTTATGTCATTTGTTGGAAGAGGCAGCGTGGTACTCTGGACAGAACACTGGACCTAGAGTCAGAAGACCTGTGTTGGAATCCTGGATTTGCCATCTGTTCAAGAGTATGGCCTCAAACATCCCTTTCAGCTCTAAATTTAGGATATCTTTATGATCCTACGAGAAGGCAGAAGTGGCATCTCTTTCCCAGATAGTGTTGAGTTCCATGACATGATGTGCCAAGTAGAGAGACTACCAATGCCTTTACACACACTTTGGACAACAGTAAAATCTATCAATCCAAAGCACCCAGGAAAAGGAAAAATAAGCAAGCAAACCTGCCAATGCCAAGCAGAAACTGCCTTCAAAAATAGTGTCAGAGAAACCAATCAATTCCATTATTTTTTTTTAAAGGATGGCACATTATTTCCCCAGGGAGTTGTGAGGATGTTGATACCATACAGAAGATAAAGAACTGCATTTTCAAGGACTGAATTTTTCCCATGGTCTCCAAGTGGACAAGATTTACTTCTGACTTAAAACATCATGTCAGCTCCAAATGTGTTTGCATGTATAGGCATTTTATATTTTATGGAAAATTAGATTAAAAGTATTTAAAAATTACAAAATGAAAAATCTGCAGTGCAGCTCCCTGAGGATCCATGATGTTACCAATTGACACAGTAACTTTTTATAGTTTTATAATTGAAGAAGTATTTATTTCTTCTCAGAGCCACAATTTCCCTCTTTTCTGTTCTATAGTGTACCCGCTTGATGCATTTGCATATTTTTGTCTTTTGACAGTGTTTTCACAAATGGGGATCTATTCATTCCACCTGCAAAATTAATTATACCCAGATTCACTCTATGTGATTGGGATAATGTCCTGGCCATGATTGGAGAGAAAGTTCACCCCGCCTCAGGGGGTGTGCAAAGGTAAGGAAAGTATTGGTCCCATAGGGCAACCCAAAGTTCTTCAGAATTGTCTTCATGTTTCTATGAAAGACTCTCCTGCATAGGTTAAAATATCTTCATCATGTAATTTTGGAGACTGGCCTTTTGGTCTATCAGTAAAAAGTGTTTATTAATTGCCTCCTATATTCCAGGCACTGTGCTAAGTACTAGGGTTACAAAGAAAGGTAAAAGACAGTTCCTGCTCTCAAGGAATTTACAGTCTAATGGGAGGGACACAACATGTGAACAAGCTATATGCAGGATAAACTGGGAATAATCTCAGAATGAGGACATTAGAACTAAAGGGGATTAGGACAAGTTTCCTATATAAAGTGGGATTTTTGTCTTGGACTTTTGCCTGAGTTCCTTCTTGTTGTGAGAATACACACACACACACACCCACACACACACACACACACACACACACACAGAGTATTATATAGAATACTTTTTCTTGAATTTCTTGAATTAGCCCTCTATTTCTCTTAAATTAATCTCCAAAGCAGTAAAACTATTTATCTTTGTAATTGTCATGCAAGGTCCTCCTGGGGATAAAAAGGAAGCAGGCAAAACTGATGTAAAATCAAGATTCTTTCATTAATTCAACAAATATATATATATATGTATAAAACTTTCATGACTAATTCTTTTATTTTTATTATTTTTAAAAAATTTTATTTATTTTTTGGTGTTCTACAATCATTATCATATAACTGATTTTTTTCCCCTTACCTCCCCCTCCTCCCTCCCTGAGATGGCATACAATTTTATATGGGTTCTACATATACATTCTCATTAAATGCATTTTCACTATAGTCATGCTATGTATATGAATTAAAATGAATGAAAGAAATCATATAACAAATCAAATTGTAATACAAAAGAATATGATCTGCTACATTCTGTGATTGAATTCTATAGTTCTTTCTCTGAATGTGGAAGGCATTTTGCCATAAAAGACCATTGGGAATTTTTTTAAGTACTTGCATTGCAATGAAATTCCAAGTCTACCAGAAAAAGCTCTTGCACATTGTCGTCCTTGCTATGTACAAAGTTCTCCTGGTTCTGCTCCTTTCACTCAGCATCAGATCATATAAGTCTTTCCAGACCTCTCTGAAGTCTTCCTATTCACCATTTCTTATAGCTCAATAGTATTCTATTACATTCATAAAGCATAATTTATTCAGCCATTCCCCAATTGATGGGCATCCCCTTGATTTCCAGTTTTTGGCTACCTCAAAGAGGGCTGCTATAAATGTTTTTGTACATGTGGAACCCTTTCCCATTTTTATGATCTCTTGGTGATACAGTCCTAGAAGCAATATTGCTGGCCCAAAGGGTATGCATATTTTTGTAGCCCTTTGGGCATAGTTCCAAATTGCTCTCCAGAATGGTTGGATCAGTTCACAGCTCCATCAACAATGAATCAGTGTTCCAACTCTCCCACATCCTCCTCAACATTTATCATCTTCCTGTTCCATTATGTTAGCCAATTTTCATGACTAATTCTTAAGACACAAAGAAAAGTGACATGTCCTGTAGTGGTCATAAAGCTTGACTTGAATTTGGGTTTTACCTCTTGGCTAGGAATTTCCTACAAAAATGAAATCACAGGTCCAGGTTAAAAAAAAGTTATCTAAGTCAACATTCTCATTTTACAGATAGGGAAACTAAGACACAGGGAAGCACAGTAACTCATTGATAATCACTTAGCTAGTGTCAGTGCCAGGATCTGAAGCTCTGTCTTCTGACCAGGACTCTTAGAAGAGAACATTAAAGTTTAGAAGCTGAAAATAGTAGTTCCAGTAATAACCATTTGGAATCTGGGAAGAGGAACTAGTTAGGTATAGGGAAATGGGAAGATAAGTTAATTAAAAATAGTAAAGGAGTTAAGCTTAGAAACCAGGTTTTCTGTGTTGCTTTGATTCTTTTTCATGGCACCATGGCATCTCCTTTCTGATTGTTATAACAACCTCCTGACTCCAGTTTTGTCCCTCTCCATCCTTCACACAACTTCCGGATTCATCTTCCTAAGGGAACAGTTTGGACTATGTCATTCTTCCTCCCCTCACACTTAAAAGTCTTCAATGGCTCACCATTACCTAACACATCCAATACAACCTCTTTTTCCTGGTTTTCAAAAACTTCCATGTTCTGACCACAGTATCACAGTGATGGAATCCCAGAATTTGAGGGAAGGCACTTCAGCAGCTATATATCCATCCATACGCAAAAGGAATCCCTACTATAATATACCTGACAAGTGGTCATTCAGTTTCTGCTTGAATGAATGAATAAAAAATAATTGATTAAATATTTATAGTATGTACAAAGTACTGCCTTAAGCACAGAATATACAAATAGAAAAACCAGACAGTCTACACATTCACTGAGCCCACAAAGTGGCAAAACAGATGATAATGTGTCTTTTCTAATATCATTTCCATTAATAAATCAATATTACTGTCTGGTGTTGAATCATTTGACAGCGCCAAGGACTTTTGTGTCAAGAAAGGCCTTACTGGATCTTCCTTAGATGTGGCTGCCCAAGAAATGGGGCACTTGCAGAGGAAGGAAATTGCCAGGGTACAATTTCTACAAGAGTTGCTTCCCCAGACTGACTGCAAGGGTTAGACTCAGAGTAGAGCTAGTGGTCTTGGGGGTGCTGCTGCTCCCAGGACTCTTGTGTTTTTTCTATCAGTGACATTTGGTTGGTGGTGGCAGGGATGGTAGATTCTTTGTCCACAAGGATTGCTCTACTTGATGATGGTTATAAGGGTGAAGTTGGAAGCAGGGCCAGTGATCTGGGTGACCCTGCTACTCCAGGGACTTTTGTTTTAGGGTATTTCATTGTATCTACCAAGATATGGTAGGATGTGATGATTACAATAATTTTACCCTCGTTGGCACATGTTGCTTCCTCTGTCTTCTTTCTATGTGGTGCTTTGTCATTGGTTAGCAGTTGGCATTGGTATCAATGATAGGAAGGACAAGCCCTTTCTTCACAAGTGTTGCTCCCCTGGATGGTGACTACTGGAGCCAGATTGAAAGCAGGGCATGGTGCTTTAAGGTTTACAAATGTAATGTATTTCTGCACAAGGGTGGTCTTGAAGGCACTGTTATTTTTGTAACTCTTGGGCTCAGGTTCCGAAACTATCTCCACAAGGGCTGAGAGGAGATGGAATTAGTGATGTTTTGTAAACCTTAAAGCACCATGCAAATTATTATTGTGGTGATTTAATCCATTTGATACATGTTGCCAGGTTGTCTCTTACTCAGAGAACCTTGCTACATCAGTTAGGCTGACTTGCCTGCCCTATAGCAGTCTTGAAACTAACTAATGAGGTTTGGGTAGCAACTCTGTTACTTTTTGAAACATCCTAATACAATTTTGGCCAGCCCTAGATCATGATTCCTCCGAAGAGGTCCCATTCCCTGAACTAGGTTAACATCATAATTTTACATTTAAAGGAACTAAGATACAGGGAAGCAAAATAACTTATTCATAATCACTTAGCTAGTGTCAATGCCAAAATCCAAAAGTTTCCATCTCCTACCTTTGGGATATTGCAAAGACTATCATCAAAGCCTAAAGTTATAGGCATGTATAAGACATTTTCATTAGAATATGCACCTATGATATCTTATTTTTAAACACCTAAAACATTTTTATTTTTTTTAAAACTGACAGCTAAATAACTAAAAGTTCTAACAACTCAGCTACTTTAAAATAAAACTCTACAAAGAGATATAAATATAATATAATATAAATTAGATGCTTCCCTTTTCCCCAAAATATGGAAAAATTTTTTTCACTGTGTCTTCCTGTCTAATATGTTTTCCCCAATTACAAACCTAGTTAAACAATTTTAAAAATGAAAAATTAAGATACTTAAAACAGCTGTATTCTGCACTCTAACCCTGCATTTTGTCATGAAGCATCAGCGGTAGAGTTTAAGGAATAATGACCATGCATATTTTTAAAATGTGAAATTTTAACCTTTTTGCTTTTCTCATGCACACCAACCAGAGGTTCAGGGCTACTTAGCATGAACTGAATCGTGGAAAACAAAGTGGTCAGAGGAGTCAAAGGGGAACAAAAATGTTTTGATTTTTTCCTGCCTGGAAAGCAGTAGACTCAAGTTCTCCTGAGGCTAGGAAGAAGGCTGGAAACCAGTTCAGATGACCCTGACAGAAATGGCTTCACCCAAAAGAAATATCACTGAAGAAGGTGAGGTAGCACCATGGAGAGCATCTGGAAGAGGCTTATAGAGCAGTTCTGGACTGCAGGGGACAATCAAGTTACTTGAGGTGCCTCCTACTTCCTCTTGCACCAGCATCTTTTGGAATTAAAAGAAGGGAAAGGAATGAAAAGCTGAGGAAGGAAGTTGTAGTTTTTGAAGCAACTGACAGTCCACAGAGACTGGGAAAATCTTTCCCCAATCTGTATGATTTTCCCCCATCCTTCCTCCCAGCTCCAGATCAAAGGTAGCCCCATCATATTGAGTGGGCTGCAATTTGTATATGTGTGAGTACATCCTGTATTATTCCTATGGGGAATATAATACTCTGTCTTCTCTACTTCCTGGAATCCTTAACTTCCTTCGGAGTTTACCTCAGACATCACCTGCTCCTCTGACTCCCTTCTCAATGATTAGTGCTTTAGTCTTCATTAAACTGTATTGTGTTTACTTATATGTACCTGTAGAAGGACCTGTAGAAGGACCTTGAGGTAAGGGAATTTCTCCTTGTCTTTGTATTTTCCAAACGTACTGTATAGTCTTTAAAAAATTCTGGACCTATGATTTCATCTATGTGGGAAATTTATTCTGCCTCCACCAGTGCAGATTGACAACTCATCTATAATTTGTAATCCTAGAGAGTTGCCTGAAGTTAAGTGGCCTGTACATGGTCAGATAACTCTTATATGCCAGAAATAGGACTTAGACTTGTTAAATGTTTATTGAATTAAATAGAAGTGTTTCTTCTTCCTTCCCCTGCCATATGTTAATCTATTGAAATCTTATTCATCCTTTAAGGTTTTGCTCACCTACTACCTCCTTCCCTGATTGTGCCCTGACTGGATGTGATTTCTCCATCCTTTGATTCCTAGCAGTACTTTGTATAGTGTTGATGACACTTCATGTTCTAGAGTTACTTGTACTTTCCGTTTGTTTTCACAACTACAGTCTACATTTATTGACAAAGGTACTATATCCATTTTTATGTTTTACCCAGCAATGAATACAATCCCTTTTACACAGAGTGTGAATGAATGAATAATTGATTGGAGAAAAATTTCCTGAGCAAAATTGAAGATGATGTGATTTCATCAGTTTATGAAAAGTACAACAATGTATTGATAGAAATTAGTTTGCCATATAAATATGTTTAAAATTGAACAACTTTTTTGACCTTTAATTTTAATTTTATTTTTCTCAATTACATGCAAACAAAAAAGTTTAACATTTGTTTTTTAAAATTCTAGGTTCCAAATTCTCCCCACTCTCCCTTTCCCCTCCTTGAGAAGACAAGCAATTTGATATAAATTATACATGTGCAGTCATGAATAACATTTTCATATTAGCCATGTTGCAAAAGCAAACATAGACCCCTCCAAAACCCCCAAGAGTAATAAAGTTAAAGAAATGCTTCAATCTGCATTCAGAGTCCATCACTTCTTTCTCTGAGGAGGGGATAGCATTTTTCATAAGTCCTTTGGAATTATTTTGGATCATTGGATTTGCATTGTATTGTTGAGAATAGCCAACTCGATCACAGTTGGTTGTTTCAATATTACTGTTACAATGTTCTTCTGCTCACTTCACTTCACGTCAGTTTCATATAAGTCTTTCTAGGTTTTGAAATCATCCCCTCATAATTTCTTATGATGCAATAGTATTCTATCACAATCATACACCACCACTTGTTCAGCCATTCTCTAAGTATCTTCTCAATTTCCAATTCTTTGCCACCACAAAAAAGCTGCTATAAATATTTTGTTGTACATATAGGTGCTTTTCCTTTGGACTCTTTGGGAGTATAGACCTAGTAGTGTTATTGTTGTGCCAAAAGGTATGCATAGTTTTATATCCCTTTAGGCATAGTTCCAAATTGCTCTGTAGAATGGTTGAATCAGTTCACAACTCCACTGACAATGCATCAGTGCCTCAATTTCCCCACATCTCCCCCAACATTTGTCATTTTCCTTTTCTGTCATATTAGCCAATCTGATAGGTATGAGGTGGTACTTCAGAGTTATTTAATTTGTATTATTCTATCAAACAAGTATTAATAATAACATGACAACTTATTTGAATTTTAGCTATTATTATTTAACATTTACAGAGCATCAACCATGAGCTGTAAAAATTTTCCCAAGGGTCTTTTGGCCCTCATATGTGATTTAAAAAATAATTAAAAATTGAGAGGGAGTAGCATCAGGGGAAAAAAACACCTTATCATAGAATAACAGCCACTGTACCATCATAATTGCTTCCGTTTCATAGTTTGCTTGTATCAGAACATATAATTATAGTTACATTAAATACTAGGATATTAAAACTGTATTACACTGAATGTCATAGCAGGAGGTACGACTCATCTATGTGGGAAATTTATTCTGCCTCCACCAGTGCAGATTGACAACTCATCTATAATTTGTAATCCTAGAGAGTTGCCTGAAGTTTTCTCTTCTAACTGTGCTTATAGGCTGTATACAATGGATGGAAATCTTCTGGATAGCTCGAATAAGTTGATTGACCATCATTACTATGTTGCGTCAGGATTGGAGACCTTTAAACATTTGCCCTACTGGGAGACACAGAAGGTTCCTCAGGACATAAAAAAGTAAGCGCATTTTATTCTTCTGTTTTTCAGGGTCTAGGAAAAATTTATTTTTGAATTGAAATTGAATTTGATTGAAAAATTGAAATTCTTTGGACTGGAATATGATGATCTTCTTTGCAAATAATGGTAGTTTGGATATCTTAAATTTCTTTAAATTTCTAAAATTCTTTAAAATTTCTTAAATTTGGATGAGGAATAGAGTGACTGTATTGGCAGGAGTTGAGGGAAATTTCTTTTGTGTTTTCACAAGCATGGTAGGGAGGATTGGATGTGTCTTTGGTCTCTTTAATGACTTGCTAAGTGTCCATGAATGTTAGGATCTAGAGTCCAGAGATAGATTTCCAGGCTGAAATGAAATCAGGTGCCCTCTTGACTTATTGTGGTATTAGATAAAAATCAAAACATGAAGTGAACCAGAGTTCATTGTTCTCTCTCTAGGGAGGTAGGACAATGCAATGGAAAAAGCACTGGATTTGAAATCTGAAGATCTTAGTTCAAATCTTGGCTCTGCTGCTTGTGTGATATTGGACAAGTCACTTAATCTCTCTGGGTCCCAGTTCCTCATTTATAAAATGAGGAGGCTGAACTGGATGAACTCTGAAGCCATTCTCAGCTTGAAATCTATGGTCCTGTGACCATTTCATCTGCTCTTAGGCTAGTCCAGTTATTACCATGACAATGGAAGAAGCCTATAGTATGTTTTACAGGTATACCATTACTAATCAATGTTCATATTCATTTACATCTTTTTTTGAGATGGGTTTAGAACTAAGACTTCTTTAGTAAGGAACTCCTCTTCAGAAAATTCCCTCTACCTATATGGTTCTAGAGACCCACCTTAGAGGGCAAGTGATTTCCCTATGTCCACACAACTATATGTTGTGCTTGAGGAATGTACTTGAGGGAGGACCAGAACCCTAGTTTTCTTGACCCTAAGGCTGGACCCCATCCACTATATACCATGGTGCCTCTCTTTATGTTTTGACAATTCTTAAACTTGAGAGGAAAAACGTGCAAGGAGGAAGTTCAGGAAGCAGAAGAAGCAGTCATTCCATTCAGCAAGTCAACTTTTTTTTTTAACATTTTGGTCTATTTGTCTTCCTTGGAATCTCAGGGTGATTATTTCTTGGGGTTTGACACCTCCCCTTCCCCTGCTGTTTGAGAAGTATTTAGGAAAATGAACTTAGAGGTAATTTTCTGAACCATCTATTAAGGATGCTGTTTTCTTATTGTTCAAAATATTTATGAATTGAATATTTAATCTGCATCTCTTGGTCAAGCATGTTTGGCTAGTTGTCCTCTGATATCTCCTCCAACTCTGAGATTCTGTGATTTGTCACAGTTTTTGGATTATTTATGTATAGTGAGGGAAAAATGAATTTGAATTCAAACTGAACATGTTTTTATGAATAAGCAATACTGAACTTCAAATCTCTGCCCTGCTTTTCTGTTTTCATTATTTCCCATTTAATGTAATGCATAGTCATAAAAATCAACACAATGTAGTGAATGTAAAAGACATTTTGTTTGGATAAGTCATTCTGATCTTGGCTTAGTGTTAGTATTCATTGAGTACAAGAAAAACATCTTTTAAAGTGTTAGCATTGTACTGACTTTCTTAGTGTATATCTAAAGTCATCATTGAAAACTATATGCTCTAGGGCTAGCAGCATGAAGGCCCAGGAACAATGGGAAAAAAATGAGAAAAAAAATTACACTTTACTCCCAAAGACTTTATTTCTGCTCCCTACTCCCAGTTTTGGAGAAGGAAGGGACAGGGTGGGCAAAATGATTCCTCAAATATTCCTGCTTTTTTTCTGTCATTTTATACCTCTCTCTATATTAAATATGATAAATTTATGACTGAAGATAAAGTAGTTTTTTCATTCCTAAGCCAAAAAGTTGTCTTTTGATTTCTGAAGGGTACAAAAAACACCACATAGATCCTCCTATGAGTCTGTGAACTCATTGATTTGAGGTCATACTCCACTGGTACAGATTATGGTCTATCTGTTTCTCAGCTTGATTGATTGTCCTCCATATCCTAAAACAGAGTCTTCAGAGAGGATCCACTTAGCACATAGGATGACTTCCTCTCTTTGTGATATTTTGGATGGAAGATGGAGGCAAAAGTTATCATAGCATCATAGATTTAGAGCTGGAAGGGACTTAAAAGTTATCCTAGGCCAACCCTCTCATTTTATGGGCAAGGAGCCTAAAGGCTAGGGAGATTAAGTCACTCATCCAATAACTCCCAAAAAATGAGTGGAATGAATAGTGAGTGTTGAGGTTTAGGGGTGCTGGGACCCCAAAATAGTCACACCTTAGGTCCTGCCCAAATGAATTTGATGCAAGCCTTTCAGCCAAAGAAAAACAAAGTTTATTAAAGATTCACCATACTGGGTTGACTCTTAAAGAATCTGAGCATTTATGATGCCCATATTGACAAGTGGTCCATATTGAATCAGAGCGCCTTCATGAAGGCAAGATGTATTTTATATACAGAAAGACTGTGGAAGGGATCTAGGGGTGGTCAAGTAGTTTGAGGTGACTGGAGAAGGGATCCAGGGATGGTCTTGATGGGAGTGGTCTGTAGACTGGGGTGACTAGAGGTCTGACACCAAGAACCGAGAGAATGGGATGAAGGGTGGGAGTTGCTGAAGGCTACCTGGAGATAACAGATAATGGAGGGCTAGGCTAGGTTAAGGGTAACAAAGATTTGGGCATGTGATAATGGAAGGCAGGAAGAGTTCGAAGGGGTTCCCAGATCCTGTACCCTATCAAGGAGCATTTTAGTAGAGAATCTCTGACCCTAAAGCCAGCATTCTTTCCACTGTACCACACTATCCATCTGTTGTCCTTTACTTTCACTACCTTCTTGGTTCCCCATTTTCTAGGCATAATAGCAATGACAAAAGCGAACATTTCCATAGCGTTTGGAAGTTTGTGAGGCACTTTATAAATATAGCCTCACAACCACCTTGGGAGGTAGATGCTATTATTTTCCTCATCTATGGAGTTAGACTGAAGTTGATTAAGGGATTGCCTGATTTCACACAGCTAGTAATTATCTGAGGGGGGGTTTGAACTCAGATCTTTCCGACTCCCATTCAGTCCTCTATCCACTGCATCTCTCACCTGTGTCAACATTTCAAACACAACAGTAACAGCAACAAAACAAAAACCCACCACCAGAGTAGCCACAGATACCATAAGCTTTGAGGAAAGATACATATAGTTCTTGCCCTCAAGGAGCTTGTAATTGATGGGAGGAGAAATTTACAAAACCTTTGTCTATAAAAGAGTAGACAAAGTAGATGGGAGTAGATGGAAGGTGTTCTCCAAGGGAAGGTACTAACAGTGAAGGGGGATGGGTGGGAAAGAGAGGAAGGAACGGAGAAAAGCTTGTTACCAGGGTGGGAGATTTGAACCAAATCATACAAGAAACCAGAAAAATTAGGAAGGGAAGGAAGGAAATAAGCATTTATTAAGCACTTACCATGTGCCAAGCACCGTGTGGAGACTTTACAAGTATCTCATTCGACGTCCTCGCAACAGTTTTGGGTTATTGTAAGTGCTATTATTATGACTCCCGTTTTACTGCTGAGGAAACAGACAGATTAAATGACTTGTCTGGGGTCACATTGCTAGTAAATTTCTGAGAATATACACATTTGAACTCAGGTCTTCCTAATTCAATACCCTAATTCCAAGAGTTTGGCAGCTAAAAAGAGGATGAATTGGAGAAGGTACAGACATAAGGAAGAGGAGACTGATTAGGTGGCTATTGCAACTGTAGGCTTTTATAATCCTTTTAAAATGTGTTAACATTGGTAATAGGCTCTTTTATTCACTGTTCATCTCTCCACTTACTCTCTGGTTCATCCAGATATAGTATTCAATGATTCTCAATATTCTTATTTGAAGAATATTGGTGTTAAATGATATTGTATTTAATTTTAAATTTTCTTATTGATTCCTTTTTGTTTTTATATCGTATTCATTTCCAAACATATTTTCTCCTCCCCTAATTGCTCAATGCCTTAGATCAAGTAATCTTTTGTAATAAAGAACAGAAAAGAAAGAAAGAAAAAGCAGGTCAGAAAAAGCAACCGACATATCAACAGAATCTGGCAGTATACCCAATATACTACATCTGGAATTTTTCACCCCTTCAAGGAAGGGAGGCAGATGCATCTTCTCATTTCTTTTAGGCCAAATTTGATCATTGTAATTAGGTAGCATTCATTTTTTTTCCCTTAAAAACATATTTGAAATGGAAATTTTAAATCTCAAAAATATCTGTTTTGAATGTCATCTTCCCCTGGCTTTGGAAATTTTACATCCTTTTGTTTCTTTAAAGTAACAGTTGGGCAGAACTCCAGAATCTAGGTGAGAAGCTTCATTTTGAATTTCTGCAGGAACCCAAATGCTTGACTTGGACAATTAATAGTAGTACCAAGAGACCAACTTTGTGATCCAATCTAAGTGAAGATTGCTAAAAGTTAAACAGTCCATGAATATTCGATGTCACATAGTGATTACAGACCGAGTCATCTCTGATGCCCTTTCAAGCATTTGTATTCGTCCTAGAGGCAATGGGAACCCTGGAGATTTTTGTGCAGGGGAATGACATGGTCAGTTTTAACAACTTGGCTTTTAGGATTATCTCATCAGCTACAGTCCCTCTAGTTTAATTTCTTTTATTGGATTCTGACTTTGTCATTCAGTATGGAAGCTGTCCCTCCAAGCTTTGTGTCATTTGCCAATTTGAAAGCATGCCTTCATCCAAGTTATTGATAACAATGTTGTATAGTATAGTACCAAGTCTAGAGAGCTGAGGCATCCCACTGGAGACTGCCTTCCAAGTTGTCATTGAACTGTTAAGAATTGCCCTCTGAGTCTAGCGTTCTACCAGTTCTGAATTCATCTAACTGTATCCTTATAAAGCCCATATTTCTCCATCGCATCCACAATAACAGCATGAAATGCTTTATTAAATTCCTGGTTACCATCTGTGTAAACTATATGTGTATCATCCCCCTTATCTACCAATCAAAAAAGAAACAAGGTTATAATAATTTGTTTGGATAAAGCAATACAGGCTATTTTAAATAACTTCACTTCCTAAATGTTCATTACTTGTCTCTTTAATAACCCGCTCAAAAATCTTCTCAAGAAATTATGTCCATCTGACTGACTTATAACTTACAGACTCTTATTTTTTTGAGAATCATGACAATGTTTGTCCCTCTCCAGTCCTATGTCACGTCTCTTATGTATTGAAGACATTTGTTTTTTACACCATAATTGTTTCCAAGTATTCTCCTCCCTCCATTCTCCCATAGAATTGCCATTTTTTCAAAAAGCAGAATATAGTTAATTAAAAAGACCCACAGAATGACTTTGATGATGTCTACAACATTCTGCATTCTAGACTGATTCTCTATGAGAGGTGGGATTTGAGTTTTGTCTTTTGTGATCTGGGACCAAGATTGCTTTATGCTGCCACTTACGCACATCAATATGTGTAGCAGTATGCTGAAGACACGCTGCTAACTAAATAAGACTATTCTTTAACGTCAGTATTTCCTTATCATGACTATATAGCTGGGAATCATGGAACACTATGATTTCAGAATCACAGTTGCATGTGGTCCAGAGTATAATGGGAATGCCAACTGCATAACCAAGAATATAATTTTGGACCTGGCAGAATCCTTAGGGATCATTTACTCTAACCCACTCATTTTATGGATAAGGAAATTAAAGGCTAGAGAGGAGAAATAATTTGCTTAAAGTTACATAACTGGTTTGTAACAGAATTAAGACAAAAACCCAGGACTCCTTTTCTCTGTCTTATGTTCCTTCTACCTTAAAATGGTGCCTTCTTAAGTTGACTTGCTTAGCTTTATCTAAAATTCTGAGCCTACACTAGTTGACAGTACCCATACTGAATAAAGCTATGATTTATTGCTGTTGCTACACTTTGTTAAAATGGTTTCATTGGATAAGGTTCATGAGAATCTTTATGGAAATGAAGATGCTAGGAATATGGGGCACACACCAAGGAATTCCAATCCCATTGTTTATAAGAAAGACAACTGCCTTTTCTTCCCTTTGATAATTCGGTCACTCTGAGGCTTAGTTTATAGACTAAGTCAAATAGGAGCTTATAATTAAATATGACTAATGGTCAATATTCCTCTCGTAAAGTCATGCATGAGGTATGCCTAATGGTTTTACCTTGAGGCAGAAAAGCTTAGCCAGTCGAGTTTAGAGTTGCTTCCCCAATGGCATGCACTAATAGTCATGCAACCCAGGAGCCTGTTTCCTCATCTCTCTCCTGAGAGCCCTACTTGAAAGTAACTGTCCTTTAAAAGCAATGTAATGAAGCAGTTTGATTTATGGGGTGAAGACAGAATCACAGATGAAGTATCTGTAAGGAAATTTCACTGTAGCCAAGCAGATAGATTCCTAGAGAGTATGCTTTAATTTAGAATACATTTTCTGCCCAGTTTATCCTCTCTTTCTTTCTATGATAGGCTTTTGAGTGGAGAGCAAACTTCAATCTTCCTTTTATCATCTATCAAATAAGAAGGAAATGAACTTGGAAAACTCTCTTTGATTTATTTATTTTTAAATAGTAACTGATTAAGAAAACAAGAGGAAAACAAAAACTCTATCTTTGTTCATTTAAGAGCTTTAGTACCTATTGAATAGAGGAATAACCAGGTCAGGGCCATAGGTACTTTGCCCTAGGAGACCAAAATTTAGAGGGCAGTTCACAAAAGCTTTGTCTTAGGATATACTTCCTGCTTCTGGAAGCTGCACTCTAGTTGACTTCATCCTGCTTTATTTTTCTTCCCCATCCAGTTAGCATTCCCCACTTGTTCTGAGTACAAAAATATCTGTTTATGGCTCTACTAGTGAGAATATAGTTGAAGTTATCTGACTATCACAACTTTTCTTCCATCACTTGTCACCTGGACTATTGTAATTTTATTTTTTGCTTTTCAAATTTGTAAAACTTTAAAAAATTCTCTTTTTATTTTCAATCCCAAATTTTTTCTTTCTACTTTCTCCCTGTACCCATTAAGAAAGCAAAGAAAACAAAACTTGTTACAAATATTTATAGTCATGCAAAATGAATTCCTGCATCAGCCAAGTCCAAAAAAAAGTATATACTTCAATCTGAGTCCATAACCTCTCCATCAGGAGGTGGATGGTGTGTTTTATCATGAATCCTTTGGACCTGTGGTTGGTTCCATTGTGTTGATTGGAGGTCCTAAGTCTTTCAGAGTTTTTTGCCTTGCAATAATTTTTTGACTGGTTTCTTCTTCCAACCAGGAGGCAGTGTGGTGTAGTGGACAGAGAGTTAGCCTTAGGTGTGGAAAGATGTTTATGTCCTACTTCCTTCAGAGATTGACTGTGTGACCCTGAGAAAGTCACTTAACCTCAATACCTCTTGTTGCAGAGAAGATGTGAGTCTCTACTGGTAGAAGGCATTTCCTCAGTAGTTCCAATCAGAGATCCAATCTTTATCCCTATTCCCTCTCTGCCTCAATTTTCTCTATTCTCTAGTCATTCTCTAAGGAGTTACTAATACAATTTTCCTAAAGCACAGCCAAATCTCTGCTAAAAAAAATCTATGCGATAAAATACAGTTTCCTTAGCTTAGCATTCGAGGCTTCCCACAATTTAGCTCTAACCGCTCTTCAAGCTGTATTTCATTCCACCATTCTTTCCCCACCCTGTTCCAGCCAAACTTGATGACTAGCTGTTCTTCAGTATCTTCCATTCAATGGCTTGAATTCATGAAGGTTGTATGTTCTCCATGT
>CM053769.1:243621779-243637514 GCA_028658325.1 Potorous gilbertii
ACACACACAGATGGAAGGGACCTCAGAGATCATCTAATCTAATCTCACTTTTTAAACTAAGAATACTAAACCCTGGAGAAGTCAAGGCTTGCCTAAGGTCACACATATAGTATGTGTCAAGATTTGAATTAGAGTCCCCTGACCTCAAATCCAACATGCTCTCCACTGTACTGTTTTGTGATGTTGTCAGTATGGCTCCTTCCTCTACCATTTCAGATCATAAGTTCATGCCTTGGTAGAGAATATTCATGAGTTGTTACAGCTAAAATCACAGTATCAGTTGAATCATGCAATTGTATATATATATATATATAACAACTTCTAAGACTATATATGCTGATGCTGTTGAAGAGAAAGTTAGTTAGATACATTAATCACTGAGACTCAGAATGCTGCCAGAGGAAGATGGGTGATATGGCCTTTTACTAATGAAGTAGTTGACATCAGGCAATCCTTTTAGGTTAAAGCTATCAAAGTCATACTTAAAGAAGGACTTAATATGTGAAATGGATTTTAACAATGAAGTTGAATGAAGCAGTTGAATGAGTAACTATAAGAAGAATAAGAATGCCTCACTGTTGAAATTTAAAAAAAATTATTTCAAAGTATAGGTACCATTTTCTGTGACTGGACTAGGGTAGGTGGGGCTTTGCTAGAAGAGGTGATGAAGTAGATCAGCAGTCATTTATCTTTTTTTCTAGGCCACCTCTACAACCAAGCTTGACTTAACACTACATATCCTAGATAACAATGGGAGCTGTGTTGGTTGCCATTCTGACCATGAATGAATGAGAGTAAGTGGGAGAGGTGGGGTTCAACCAGGGTTGGAAATTGATGCAGCTTGGTCTGAGGCTAAGACATCCTAGCTTAGACTTGGTGGAGCTGTAGGAATTGAAGCATTCATAGTGGGAGGGGAGTAAGTAACTGAGGACATAATGCTCTTATGAGTATACTTAAGGAGTTAGGTTAATACCTGGAATCTTAGTTATTTTTGGAAAAATTGCAGAGGTATAAATGCTCTCAGCTAAGAACCTTGCCTCATATTTTACAGAAAAAAATTGAGGTCATTTTCCACAAGACCCCTCTTTCCCCTTCTTCCTCATCTCATATCTTTCAGATACCTTCTGCCACTATCTCCTCCTACTCTGTCTCAGATGAAATGGCCTTACTCCTTACCATGGCTAACCCCTATGCCTGCTCAAGTGATTCAATTCCTCCCCTTCTCTTCTAATAGATTTCCTTTTCTGTCACTCTCAGGCATTCATTTTCAATCTCTTCCTGTCTACTGGCTCATTCCCTACTGCTTACAAATATGTACATATCTCTCCCATCCCTCTCCCAAAATAAAATCATCATTTGATTTTTCCATCCTAGCTAACTGTTATTTCATATCCCGTCTGCCTTTATTGCCATTAACTCCTTGAAAAGGCTATCTATATTAGGTATCTCAGCTTTGTCTCCTCTCATTTTCTTTTTAACCCCTTATAATCCAGTTTTTGATGTTATCATTCCGCTAAAACCACTCTTTCCAAAGTTACCAACGATTTTTTAGTAGCCAAATCCAATGGCCTTTTCTCAATCTGCATTCTTTTTGATCTCTCTGTAGTTTTTGACACTGTTGATAGCTCTTTCCTTGATTCTCTCTTTTCTCTAGTTTTTTTGGGATACTACTCCCTCCTGGTTCTTTTTCTGACTATCTGATCACTCCTCAGTCTCCCTTGATGGATCTTCATCCAGATAATTTCTTTTAACTGTAGATATTCCACAAGATTCTTTCTGGAACCTTCCTCTCTTCTCCTTCTATTCTGCTTCAGTTGGTGATCTCATCAACTTCCATTGATTTAATTAACATCTCCATGCTGAAGATTCTCAAATCTATCTACCCTGCCTATGCTGACTTCTAGTCTTGCACTACAAGACATCTTGAACTGGATGTCCAGTAGACATCTTAAACTCAACATAATGAAAATGGAACTCATTTTTACCCCTTAACCCTTCCTCCTGCTTACCTTTCTTATTACTGTAGAGGGTAACACCCCTCTTCTAGTTCCCTCTAGCTTGCAGCCTGGTAGTCACCCTGGACTCCTGTCTCACCTCTCCTGTATCTAGTTTGTTACCAAGGCCTGCCAGTTTCATTTTTGTGGTATCTCTCAAATTTTCCCCCGTCTCTCCTCTGACATGGCCACCGCTCTAATGCAGGTCCTCATCCCCTCATACCTAAACTATTTCAACATTTCACTGCCTGCCTTAAATTACTTCCCACTCCAATCCATCTTCCATTCAGCCAAAATAAAGTGAATTTCTTAAAACACAGGTTCCAACCATGTTATCCTCCTACTCAATAAACTCCAGTGGCTCTCTGTTGTCTCCAGAATAAAATACAAAATCCTATTTGTTTTTCAGTGTCTGTCATAATCTAGTCCCTTCCTACCTTGGCATCCTGACTGCTCTATGAACAAGATACTCCATCTCTAGCTCCAGGAATTTTTTCTGGCTGTCCCTCATCACTTGTATGCTCTTTCTCTTCATAGTTACCTACTAGATTTCCTGACTTCCTTTAAATCCTACACTAGTGTGTATACATACGCACACTTAAAAGTATATATGAAAAAACTGAGAACCACATTCTAGTAATGGAGACTACAATGTAAAAAGTTCAGGATAAAATAAACACTTTGGAATTGATATTTTCAGGCTAATAATTCCAAGGCTGAAGCAGTACTTCATAATAAGAGTTCCTTTTTATCTTCTAGAAGCATAAAGACGCAAAGCCTGAGTTCAAATGTTAGCGAGCTTCCACTTTAATATATGTTCAGATTGTGTGCTGGAATCTCACAAATCCCTCTGGAATCCACAGATCCACTTGGGAGAAAAGTGAAATGCCTTTTGCCTGCAGCTCATGTCATTTCATACATGAGGATGGATTGATTCCATGATAGGTTGTTATCATTCTTCAATTAGACAAATGATCTAATTCAGCCCAAATTATCTTGGGAAACTGATTTTCATGTGCTTGAGAAAGATAATCCATTACAATAGCATTAAACTATAACAAGATTGATTGAAATAGGCTCAGGATAGAAATTAATAAGGTGTCCTAGAGTGCTACAGAGAACAAAACACACAGCATTCCTTGGATTTATTTTCTCTAAATGATAGGTTTTAAATAGAGAGTGGGAGGTTAATACAATGCAGCTAAAAGACCACACCAAAATAACAAATTTTCTGCCTTTGTAAGTAGAACTTATACTTAATTTCCCAGGCAGTGATAAACACAGATGCAGACGGTGGCATGAGGAACAGGATAAAATAGTGGAAAGAGAGGAGGCAGACGTGGAATCAGAGGATGAGGTCCAAATCCTGGCTTTGTTATTTACTGTTGGGTGACCAACTTATTTATGACCAAGCTATTTAACTTCTCTGGGCTTCAGTTTCCACATATGTAAATTAAGGGGGTTGGATTAGAGAATCTCGAAGCCTTAGAGTCTAAGGTCTCTTCCAGCTTTAAGATTGTGTGATTTAAGATAGAGGTGTCAAACTAATGAGACAGCTACTCAGTTCTTCCTGAACTGATTAAATTGTAATCAGTAAATGATTAAAAAAGTAGACAAAAATATAGTACAACATAGATAATGTTAATTTGTAGTTTTCTAAGTCAATATGCAACCAACAGAGATCAATTCCTATTTGAGATGATGCTACTGTTACGCTTCCTTTCAGCCCTGACACTATGTTCTAAGACCTCTTATGACACTGATACTCTACATTCTATAATATCAATCTTGAAGAATTTATAAATAGAGGTACAGAGACATAAATGAGGGACAGCATGATGTAGTGAATAAAGAGAGGTAGCCTTGAAGTCTGGGAGACATACATTTAGGCTCCACCTCTGACACATTCTGTTTATATGACTATGGGGAAGTAACTAAACTCAGGCAACTTTCTAATAGTAAAAAATACAGGTAAGTTTCTAGTCTGCATCATTGTCATACTTAGAGTTATCACCATGAAGACATCATGGTCCTCCCAATACCTTCTGAAGTATCAATTTTCTCAGTAATTCTATTTGATTCAGTAATATAAAATTTCACTTCATTAGGATTAAAATTTTTCCCTTTTCTGTTCAACTTGTCACTTACTAAGCACCATAGAAAATTTGGTACCTGTGTTCTGCTTAACTCAAGTTTGAACAGGGTCTCTGGGGATGAGAAAGAAATTCAGTTTTGCATGAATCTTTTCTGAGACAAAACAGGACAAAAGGAATGTTAGCCACATTTTTATTTAAATAGAAAATGAAGGCTGCATGCTTTGGAGTTTAAAGTCAAATCATATCTACCTGGATTCTCAGTTTCTTTATCTGAACCAAATAAGTATGATTTAGGGAATGGTAAGGAAATAAAATTAGTAAATTATATCTCCAGAAGGAAAATAGAAAAAAGACATTCTTTCCCTCCTCAAATTTCAGAGTACTTTATATCAATCTCTCCTTTGCTTTCACTATATTCTGCCTCTTATGGCATCTGTATCTATCTATCTATCATCTATCTATCTATCTTATCTATTTATCCATGCACACATATACATATATATTATATATGTATTTGTGCATACATCATTTCACTCCTTACACAAGGTAAGCTCTCTGTGAACTGAGACTGTCTTATTTTCATCCTTCTATCCAGGGCATACAGCACAGTGATTTGCTTTAGGGTTTAATAAGCACTTGGTGAACTGATTTGGCTTGAATTGTGATATTTTTTAGACCCTGAGAGATTTTGGAATATGAAAGAATCAATGTCTTTTCCCTGGTAAAGTTATGGAAGTTAAGGATTCCAAAGGTTAATGAATATATTTCTGCCTGTGTATCTCTTCCACCAAGGTAGTTTAGTAATTTTTTTTTCCTATTTTGTCTATTTCAGGTATCAAATCCACCGTACATATCAACTGATGGTACTAGGGATCATGCATGTAGAGTGCTTCTGAACTGAGAAATTAACAATGATCCTAGAGAAGTGTTATACACTATATATATAAAACCAATAAGCAAAAGCATTACACAAAATTAGAGACATGGGGCAGGAAATGACTCAGTTGATGGAGATACAGTCCAATGCCCTCATTTTACAGATGTGAAAGTTAAAAGCCAAAACATTAAGTGATTTGCCAAATAAAACTGAGAATAAAACTCAGGTTTCTTTGCTCTCAGTCTTGATGTGAAACACTGCCTTTCCCGAATATTCTCTACATAAAAAAATAACATCTCAAGAATGTACTATTTCAGAATAAAATACTTAAAAATGGTAATGGTTATTATTGACAAACCATTTAAAGAATTTGATTATAAACCAATCAATTAATTTCCACTTAAAAAATCTGAGTAGAATGAGTCCTCAAACTACATTCCTATGGGATATGTCCACTCAGGTTAATATCAAGTCAAAATTATTCATTGGGCATGGCTATCACATCAATTATTCATTGAACATTGTCAAAGGTTGTACACCCTGGTCCAAGGTGAAGGCATCCTAGCATGGGGTGGGTGGGAGTCCTGGAACTGAGACATTTATGGTAGTAAATAGTTAAGCTCATAGTACTTTTATGAAGAGAGAAGTAGGAGTTATAGTATTATGGAAAGAATGCTGAAGGAATTTCTTGTATCTATATGGAAAAAAGCACATTTTAAAGGGAACTTTGAAGTAGAGGGCTCAGATTTGGTTCCAGGATTTTTCTGTGCTATGTATATTGATTCATTTATGCACACTCTGGCTAAGCTAGATTTAAAATTATCTGAATTCCCCAGTGATTGCTTGCTTGGAGACCAGAAAAATTAATAGGAAATTTGAATCCTGTTTTTAAAGATATCCCTGGAGCTTTTTAGTCTACCAGAGTGTAGGCCAACTAAAATTCATTTACCTTTGGGGGAAGCAAATTGTAATTATAATTAGTATCTTCAAAGAAGACTTGCAAGTGATTCATGCTCATCAAACCTTTCTATCTAGTTATTTACAACTAAATGAATTGGATTTTAAAATTTGATTGGAAAATATAGGGATAGTATTCCTTGCTAGTTGTACAAATATTTGTGAAGTTGTTTGTGATACCAAGTTGAATCTAAAGACATTTCCGACTGAGCTAACAGGATGGGAAATAAATGAAATATTATTACCAGCCTCTGTATGCCAGCATTGAATTCCTGATTGTAAATGCCTTCATATAAAATCTGTAAGCTGGGCCAGAGTTAACTCATTTGTACCTGATTTCTACTAGCATAACAAGATTGAGGTAATTGATATTTTCTCTGGCAGATGCTTCAGTTACTTTACGTATGAGAATGGATCAGCTCCCAAGTAGTCTGCTTGGTAATTAGACAAATTATCTAATAAATTCCAAGTTATCTTGAAAAGGTGTGTTAGCACTGTTGTGGTCAAAGAAGTTTCAGCATCACAGCTAGCAATTGTAGCAATGTTGAGAAAACCAGCTGGTTCAGCACTGAAGCTGTGGACAGCACCAAGCTGTATGGGTGGTAGCTAGAAGGGAAGGGCTGTTATTAGAGTTGGTTGATCTAATTAGGGTGACCCACTTTTGGGCATTTTGGAAGTCTGAATTTTTTGTAGAGAAATAGTAAGACCTAGTCAAGCCTCTAGCACATGGGAAGGACAATCCTGCATTGTCTGAATTTTTTACTTATAGAAAGGCTTAATTTCAGCAAGTTCTAACCTTTTCTCTCTGTCTTCTCTTTACCCTCCACCCTCACTCCCTGTCCATTAACATACTTCATATTTGAAGACTATCATATTCCTCACTCCAAGGCTACCTTTTCCTAGGCTAAACAACCCCTATTTCTTTAAATAATTCCCATATAATTGATCTCCATTCCTCTTGTAACCTTATTCATTTTTCTGGATCTGCTATGATCCTTCTGTAACTAGGTACCCAGAATTAAATGCAGTATTCAAGATGTGGTATGATCAGGAAATGTCATTAATACTGTCACTTCTCTTGTATTGGGCATTATGATTCTTTTAATGAAGAGAAACCTTTACCTCCCTACCATGCAGCTGGCTCTTCTGAACTTTGAAACTATGACTCAGAACTGCCTTCCCACCCCAAAACTTCCATCTGTTTCTTGGAACTTCAGACTTTGGAACATACTCCACAATGCCCGCCCCCCCCCCCTTTCCATTGGTGAGTTCCTTCTGGAAGCCACCATTTTGGAGATAGGTTCAGGCTGGCTGTACTTTATTTTCCTCCCAGCTCTGTTCCTGACTCTCTAGACACCTCCCCCCTCTAATATTCTCCCATGCAAACCTTCTCTCCTCTGACCCGCAAAGTTCAGTTTTCTTTTATGTGTTGTCTTCCCCCATTAGAATGTAAGCTTATTGAGGGCAGAGATGGTATTTGATTTTGCTCATATTTTTATACAGTGCCTGATACATAGTAAGTGCTTCTAAATGCTTGTTGCCTTCCTGACTTAATGCAGCCTAGACTTTTTTGGCTGCCCCATCACTTTATTGACTCATATTGGTCTTATACTCCACTAAAATTCCCTTAGGTTCTCCTTTTCCACTGGAAAAGCTACGGAGCAGCTGGGTAGTGTAGGGATAGAGTGCTCGGCCCCGCGGGAGTCAGGAATGTTCATCTTCCTGAATTCAAATCTGGCCTCAGCTTTGTGACCCTGGGCTAGTCGCTTAACCATTTTTGTCTCAGTTTCTTCATATCTGTAAAAGGAGCTAGAGAAGGAAATGCAAACCACTCCATAATCTGCCACAGAGCCCTTGGGTATCCACTGGGCCCTTAAGCTCACCTGCTAATGTCATCTGTTAGTACAGTTTAGATGTACACATAACTCTCCCTAGATGTCTTTTCTTCTCTGTTGCTGGAATAATTGGGAAAAAGAAGTCTTAGGAGATGAAGTCACAGTTATTTTGAAGTATTTGAAGACCTATCCTTTGGAAAAGGGATTAGAATGGAAGTTTATAGTCACCCCTACCGAGGTGAATTCATGTTGGATCTGGTCAACCTCTCCCAGACCTGGTTGACTTTATTTCGTTGTTAATTCCATCAAGGCTGGATTCAGTCATTGATGGTTTTCAGTTGCTGCAGTCTTCACATATTTGTTGGAATATGCAGATGGAGCATGTAAAGTTGATCAGCAGGTCTACCATCTGTAGTCTTGAACAGCAATAACAGTAGCGATACACATTTCTATAGTACTTTAAAGTTTACAAAGCACTTTATGACAACTCTCTGAGGTGGGGGATGCAAGTATTAGTACCCCCATTTTGCATAAGAGGAAACTGAGGCTTACAATCTTAAATACTTTACTCTTGGTTACAATACTAGTCAGTGTGAGAGCTGGGTTTTGAATTCCCTGTCAAGTATTTTTTCCACTATACCCCAAACATTGTCTCAGGAAGGAGAATGGCTCAATAGTTAGCTTAGCTAGTTTCCCCAGATATTAGGATTTCTACTTTCTTTTGATCTTAAGGGAAATCCTTTTGCTTCACCTTCTGGTATAATCTATATTATCTCATGTAGTCTGGAGGTTTGGGGGTACACTCAGGGGCAGAGAGCCTGACTTGTTGGTGTGTCAGCTGTGTTTTAGAATAAGCTCAAGTCTAAACAGCAGAGTTAATTGGAAATGCAAATGAGATTGGTAACCCTGTAAACATGTTGTCACATCACTTTGTATTTTTCCATAGACCACCCACTGCTAAGAAGGGAGCTAGGGAATGGTATATGAGTTTGTATTGTATTTTCCCCCTCAATCAATCAACAAGTATCTATTAAGCATCTGCTACATTTTGTGTCAGCCACTGTACTAGGCACTGGGGACACAGAAGCAAAAATGAGGCAGTTCCTGCTGTTGAGGAGTTTACATTCTACTGAGGGATTCAGTGTATCCCTTGCCATATGTCTTGCATGTTATGGATATACTTGTTACTTCCTAATTGACTTGGGGGTGGGATTAGGAATCAATCTTTAGGTATTAGGTAAGCTATGATGATTATGTGGCTTCCTTAAACAATCTGAGATACCTTGTCTAATTACAGTTCCTGTCTGAGTTTTGGTCCCACTAGCCATAGGTATAGTTTGAGAGCATACCGGTCAATAAATAAAAAGAATAAATAAAATAATCTGCTTTTGAGCTATAGGAAATCCCTCGGGATCAAAGTCAAGGAGCTCTTGGAGGATAGTGGAAGTCAAATTAGAGAATTTTAAAGATTTGAAGACCTCAAAGATCGTTTAGTCCACCCCTCATCAGAGGGTTGATTAGAAAACTAAATGGAAGTGGCTGATTCAAAAGACAGAAGAGAGGGAAAAAGTCACTCCAACTCTGCGACAGATGGACTCTCAGCACCACAGGAGAGAAGTCCAACCTATATTAAAGGTTGTAAGTCATGGAAATTAGTGCCACTATTGATGGTAGTGGAAGGCCACGGGGTCATAATATCCTAACATTTGAAGATAAAAGGAACCTTAGAGATTTTTACTCCTTTTTATAAAAGAAGTTTAGTAGTTTTCCTAAACTCCTTGAGAGGAAAAATTATTTCATTCTTTGTATCTCTAGCACTTGGTATAGTTCCTGGCAGTAGTATGTGCTTAGTAAATGCTTATTGCTTAATAATTACACAGGCAGCAAGTAGCTGAGCCAGAATGCAAACCTTAAATTTTCCAAAATCCAAATCTAATGTTTCTTCTACTATATCAGCTTCTTTGGACAGGGGTTGGATTTACTTATTCATAGAAAGAAAATAAACAATGTAAACTCCTTGAAGGCAGAGGGCATTTTTATTTTTGTTTGGCATCCTCAGAGCCTAGCACATAGTGGGCACTTAATAGATAATTGTTGATTAGTTGAATGAAAAAAAAGCCACCTCTTTTTCTTCAGCTGGGTAATTTCGATAATTTTTTACCCAAGTGATTAAATTACTTTCTGAATGATGGAGGTTGGAATTAGCATTTGTGGGTGAACACTCACTTGAAACTTTATTTTGAGCATTTCCCTCTCCTTTCTAGTAGTACTTGAGAGACAATTTAAAAGCATGCTTGATCAAGGAGACCCAGAAGAAATCCCAGAAAATCCTCTAGCCTGGTCCATTCATGCTATGCTTTCTATATTATACTTAGCTAGAAACTCACATTTTCAATAGCACTTCTTTAAGAACACTCCTTTTTATTAATTTAACAATTCAAAATTCTAATGCGTTGTAATATTAGTTTTTGAAGCAAGTTTTAAAATATAATAATTAGATTTAAAAAAAATTTTGTTGGGCTTAGCACCACCAGAAAATAATTCTTTTCTTTATAACTGTTGACAACTCCATATGTAATCTAAGGCCCCAAACCCACTGGCATGGGACTCTTCTCATTGATTGAAATTAGTTACCCTTCACCTTTTTTTTGAGGGACAGGGTGGAGCTGGCAGTATTGGGAGAGAAGGGGGCCCTCTTCACTCTCTTTAGGCTCTTCAAACTCTCTGGGGTCTTCTATGTTCCATCTTTGAAAAATGGGATGGTCAATCCCACTTCAGATTACTCAAGGGGGGTAAAAGGGAGAAAAAGATGTGAGGACCTGGCAATCTTCCTCACATCCCTATTTCTAGTTAGCTACAGTAGGGACTTCAGGGAAGTTCCATTTGGCTGAGGGCTAGGACTCTCCCTTTTGGATGAGCTGGGTTACTCTGGTCCTAACAGAACAATGCTTTCAATCTGTATTGTCTAGTATATTTTCTCCTACGTATATGTTTTCTAATTTTTGTTGTGCTATAAACTTGGATAAATGTGTTTCTTTGCTATTTGTGTTGTGCTTTCACTGTAGAAATGGCATTTTGTGGGAAGGGAGTTAAACTTTGGATATAAAACTTGTAATTCTCGTTTTTTCTGTTAAGATATAACAATCAGGAGTTTATCCTGAACCTGAAAACTGTATCCCTTAAAAGAGTAATATTTAAGGGAACAGATATAATTCTAGACTGGTACCCTCTCTCTCTCTGAGGACAGTGGAGCAACCTCTGGCCCTAGCCTCCTGTTTCCCTTCAGGGCAGGAGTGAAAGTCTCCTCAGAGAAGGGTCTGGGGAGGAGATACTAGAGGCATATTTATTCTCACCTCCCTTCACAGCCTCATTACATAACCATCATGATATTTTTTTGTATCCATGAAGTACATGGCAAAATAACAGTATTACTTAACCACACAGTAATTAATTCTCCCTGAAAATTCTGCAAGAACAAAGGATATATATATACGTGAAATAGTTTGAATTTATTCCAGAAATTAAAAATATTAAAAAATTATTGTGTGCCTACTTTGAGAATGACTTATGTTTGCTGGAATGGGTTTGAAAGATGGACTTAGGGTGAGGAGACCTGTGTTCAGTTTTTGACTGTGGCACTAGCTGAGGGACATTTGGCAAGTAACTTTACCCTCCCTGAGTCTCCATTATTTTGTTCATCATTTTACTATTTATTCCTATATTAGCTGTGAGTTCCTATACAAGTCACTTATCCTCTCAGTGTCCGTAGGCAACCATCTAAATTTACAAATTGCATAGCAGGTGATGATTTACATTAGTTGAGGGAATTCCTCATTGGGGGCTCTCAGCACTGATGAAACACAGATTTAATCAAAACCAAAAACATTAATCCCAATAGAATGTAACTTACTGCTTTGGAGCAGGGAAAGTTTTTGTTTCATCTTTGTACACATTGTTCTTTGCCCTTAGTTGGATTTTTAGATTAAATTAAATTTTATTAGATTAAATATCCCATTATACTTGTCTGTTGAAATTTTTTTGTCTTATATTTTCCAGGGGGTAGCTGTCCTTCCTAGTCTTGTGCTATTACAAATTTGTTAAAGACTTCCAAGTCATCTTCATTCTTTGCCCTGTCCTCTAGGATCATCATCACCTTCTCCCACCACCACCTTGGGTGCTGTTGCCTGGAACCATTCTGGGCTCTTATTAGCTAGCTTTTACTTTATTTTGCCTGGATCCAGATCTCCATTGCATACATAGGTCTTCTCCATAGAATGTCTCCTAGACAGTCTTATTATGCATCATCACAATATGTGATGTCTAAAATGTCTCCACGTGCTTACTTTTTCCAGTTCTCTCTTATGGGTATCTTTCTTCATTACAAAGAATGTAAGGTTCTTCTTCTTCTTCTTCTTCTTCTTTTTTTTTTTTTTGAGGGGGAAGGCAAGATATTTGGAATTAAGTGACTTGCCCAAGGTCACACAGCTAGTAAGTATCAGGTGTCTGAGGTTGGATTTGAACTCAGGTCCTTCTTGAGTCCAGGGCCATTGCTCTATTCACTGCATCACCTAATTGTCCCAGAATGTAAGCTTCTTGAAGATAGGGATTAGTTTCCTGTATTTGTATTTGCAGGCTTAGCATGGTATCTGGCACATAGTAAGTACAGGCTCTGTCTTTGCCAACAAGGACAAGGACAGATACCGATAATCACAGAAATATTAGAAGTGATAACATATTCTAAATCCAGGTGGCTAGGTGGTGCAGGAGATTAGTACTGGGCCTGGAGTTAGGAAGACCTGAGTTTAAATCCTCCCTCAAGCATTTTTAGATGCGACTTTGAGGAAGTCACAACCTTTTTCAGCCTCAGTTTCCCAGTAATAGTACCTATTTCCTAGGATGGTTGTGAGGAAAAAAATGAGATAATTCTAAGTGCTTAAAACTGTGCCTGGTATAAGTAGGCACTTAATAAATGTATATTCCCCTCTTCTTTTTTTAGAACATGCATGGGAGAATCCTTATGGTAGTGCAATATGACTTTAAAGAGATGTTGGGCTCTACTCAATCAAATACCTTTATTTTAAGAAATTTTATTTGTAATTGACACAGAATGCATAGTGATGTAATGTATTCTGTACTCCTCTAAGCCAGTTGGGTGACTCTAAAGGGTATGGTCTACTTAGTAGAATAATTTGTGAAGGCCTGCCTGTCCTCTTATCATATTCTCATCCAGGATGCCCTTGTTTCCTTCAGAGATATAGTGGAAAGAGAACTGACTTTAGGATTAGAGGACCTGGGTCAAAATTCTGCCCCTGTCATTTGCCACCTTTGTAACATTGAACAAACTACTTACCCTCTCTGGGGATTAGTTTCCTCATCTATAAAATGTGGAATTGTATTAGATGGCCTTTAAAAGGTCTCTTTTAATTCTAAATCTATGATCCTGTGATATATAGGTTGAGGACATTTTAAGGGAGATTTTTGTAGAGAAAAGTATGCATGTAGGCCAGTAGTTACTAATGTCTTCATTATTAATAGTTGGAGATCTTGTAATTTCCTTTGGAATCTTTCTTTAAAATATCTTGAAAAGCAGTCACTAAGGAGTATCTACCAACACTCTCCCCTTGAATTTATTTGCTCAGATCCACCTGTTTGAATGTCATTTCTATTTATCTTGTTTAATTCTTTTTTAAAAAATTTAATTAATGTATTTGTTTTCAGTTTTCCACAGTCACTTCCATCAGTTTTAAATTTTCTGCACCTCCTCTCTCCACACCCTCCCCAAGATGGCATGCAATCTAATATGGATTCTACACATGCATTGAAAGTCATTTCTAATTCCTTATATTGAGTACTGAGTCCAAAGGTGGTGGTTCCACTGTCATCAATTATGAGATTAAATATTAATAGAAACAGATCAATCTGTTCCAACTGACATCTACTTGCTGACCTCTTTATTTCATCTGTAAATGTTCTTGGGATAATCCAGTTTAGTTTGGTGTTACACCAAACTTACTTCAGACTCATTTCCCCTGTAGTCTATGGACCTAAAGTCTAGGGTCTAAACTTGTGGGGCTACACTGACTGAGTGCACTCTTAGGAAATTGTTCTAAAATCACTCTTTACTTTATTTTGTCCTTATTGAAGGTTTCCTCTGGAACCTAAAAGTATAATCTGTGTTTAGACCTCCATGAACCTGAGTGAAAGGTCCTCAGTTCTAATACAAGAATTCAAGGCAACAATTCATAGAGTATAGGAAGATCTTTATTTCTTTTCACAGACAGAATTCAGAGAATAAAGAATTCATAGCAGTCCATACACCATCAAGGTACTCACATTCTCTCTGGTAAGTCTCACTTTCCACCTTGACGGGACCTATGTTTACTTCCAACCTTATATTACTACTCTAAGGGTTTGGAATCTTCCAGAAGGAAAATGAAGTTGGAACAATGAATGTGAGGCAACCCTTAACATTTAGGTTAAGTTCTACCTTCTTTGAGGAATCTGTAAAAGGAGTTAGTCTCATGCTGTCACCATCAGGTCTTGGACTCCTACAGAATGAAATGAATTGAGGGTTGCTATAGAGGCTGCCTCCTTTCCAATATAGCGTGGATATTTTATGTTGTGTTGTGTTAGTCATGTATGACTATTTCTTTTTGTGAGGCAGTCGAAGTTAAGTGACTTGCCCAGGGTCACACAGCTAGTTTCAAGGGTCTGAGGCTGGATTTGAACTAAGGTCCTTCTGACTCCAGGACCAGTGTTCTATCCACTCTGCTATCTCACTGCCCCATGGATGACTCTTTGTGATCCCATTTGGGATATTCTTGGCAAAGATACAGTAATGGTTTGCTGTTTCCTTCTCCAGTTCATTCTATAGATGAGGACCTGAGGCAAACAGGATTAAGTGACTTGCCTAGGGTCATATAGCTAGTAAGTGATGGAGGCCAGATTTGAACTCAAGGAGATGAGTCTTCCTGACCACAGGCCTGGCACTCTACCGTGCCACTTAGCTTCCCCGCCCCCAGGTATAAAGGACTTAAGGCAATAGTGGGAAAGTGAAATTTAAATGTTTGCTGTATATCCTGTCCCAGTCCCTAGCTCCTCCTCGAACTCTGGGATCACATGTTCTATTTTCTTCTCTCCATGAGGTTGGTACTGTCCATGAACACTTCCTTCTCTCTCTAGAAGGTAATGGATCTTCTTTTCACTGAGAGTCTGGCACTGTCTATAAACTTCCTCCCTTTTCTATGGGAGAAGGCTGGGTTTCTAGATCCATTCCCACCCCCCTGAGTTGCTAGAACTGCCTAGGAAATTCCCCACTCTTCTTTCTAGAAGGTGGAATCATGTGACTCAATCCTATTCTGGATCCACATTGTTGAGAGGCTCTGCCATTGTCTATTTTTGTATCTTATTGCATAAAATATACTCTTCGAAAAGTGCATATTCTTGAAAGTGTGTATACCTGCAATGCACATATGTCTCTCCCTCTCTAAGGTAGTCATTTGTGGCTCCTGGGAGGGAGGCTGTGTTTTAATATTCCTGACTATTATTTATTAATTAAAACTTCTTTTCAATTTAAATTTGATCCCCCTTCCCCCATGTCTCTCCACCACTGAAAAACAGAAAATGAAATAATGAAATGAATACGGATGTATAGTCAAGCAAAACAAGTTCTCTCATTAGCCATTTCCAAAAATACAGCTATATCTCATTCTATACTGTGAGTCCACCACCTCTCTGCCTAACAGTATTCTTACAGAATTGTGTCAGGCTTCTGAGCTCATACCTGCCTTTACCTTTCCTTGCTTCCATTCTCTGTACCTATTTAAAAAACCCAGTTTGGTAGGTAGAGTCCTTGTGAATTCACTCTTTAGACAACTGCTCCTCTTTCTCCTTTTTTTTTAAATATAAATTTATTTATTTGACTTTTTACATTCATTTTCACAAAATTTTGGGTTCCAAATTTTCTCCCCATTTGT
>CM053769.1:243638014-243666602 GCA_028658325.1 Potorous gilbertii
GGAGTGATGAGGCATTGAACAGCCTGAAGGAGAATACAAGAGTAATATATAAAAGAAAATAAAAATATGTAAATAAAAAATACCATATAGAACTTACAATATTTCTATAGCAGCATTTGGTTTTCTACCGTTGACCACTAATGATGAGCAAAAAGACGTGTTTGTTGGAGCTATATGTACCTGAAATTGAAATCAGTGTTTTCATGATAATTTATACTATATTGTGTATAATTATTATACATAATAACAGCTAGGATTTATATACCTTTCTAAAAGTCTACAAAGCACTTTGCATGTGTCATCTCAGTTAATCCTCATGACAACCCTGGGAAATAAATGCTCTTGTTATTCCCATTCTACAGACAAGGAAACTGAGGCAGGGAAGAGGATCAGTGACTTGCCTGGGATCATCTGGTTGCTAAATGCATAGAGCAGGATTCAGACTCTGGTCTTTGTGACTTTTAGTTTGGCATTCTCTCTGTAATACTACCCAGTTTTCTTCAGAAGTGAGACAGACAGAGTACTGGATCTTACCTTCAGATATTAGCTGGTTAACTACCATCAGGATTTCTTTTTCTTTTTAATCTTTTAATCTTCAGGATCTTAGTTCTGGATGGCATATCTGCGTCAGGCCATCATGAGGGAAATGACATTATTAATCCAACCATAGAATACCCCAGATTTTAGGCTGCATTCCTCCAATGAGAAGTTTTTGACAGAAAAACCTATGGGTAGACACTGGTTGGTGGGGCATAATTTGATAACCAAGTTTTGTCTGACTATCATGGGGATTTCTGAGATTTGTGGGACCTCAGTATCCACTAAGCAGAACTAGAATTAGGAAAGATGCGTAACGTTGTACCTATTTTTGATATCAGAGAATCCCTCTCTCTCTGGCATGTAGGAGTTTATTTTTGTTTGTTTATTTGTCTGCTTGTTTATTCTGAATTCAATAAACCCTCAGAAAAGGACATTTCCACATAGAAAGTAGAATAGAAAATGAGAATTATATATGAAACCATGAATCTTTGATATATAACTTGCTTTTAAAAAAAGTATACAGTAAATTCAGCATGTTACTTTCAAAGCTGTCCTGCTTGTCTGTGTTTCCCTTTGAGGTACATTCTTTTTACTTCTGTGCATTTTAAAATTTACTTCCATGACTCATTTTTCTTTTTAGTCTTTTTTGGGGTAACACTATTGATAGCTCCTCTTTCCTCCAAACATTACTCCCTCAGTAAAAAAAAACAAAAAAAAAACCAAAATGGGGTGGGGGGGGAGGAGAATTATTATAACAAGTATAGTCAATCAAAACAAATCCACACATTTGCCATGTCTAAAAATGTAAGTCTCATTCTGTACCTTGGGTTCATTACCCCTCGGTCAGAAGAGTGGGAGCATGCTTCATCATTAGTCCTGTGACTTGGTCACCGGAGTCTGTTTTTAAGTAGAATTTTATAAGATCAAAGATTTTAAGCCAGAAGGAATGTCAGAGATCATCTAGTTTATTTTTCTCATTTGACTGGAAATAGAAGCCCAGAGAGGTTAAGTAATTTGTCCAGTGTCACATAGTTGTAATAGATGGGCAAAGCTGGGACTCAAACCTAAATCCTCTGAATCTAAGCCTGTCACTCTTTGCGTTGTTTCTAAATGTTATAATAAAAAAGTTTTATAGATTCATAGAGGCAGGAACATTGAAGGACCTTACTTTTCTTACTTTTCCTGGGATGTGCAGATACCTTATTCTAGCTCTGCCAGTAACAAAGACAAGGTCCCTACGAGGCAGCTCAGGACTAGGGCTTCGGTCTCAGTGCTCAGTAATTACCTATCATTGATAACCTACTCATTAAAACAAGCTAACCTCCTCTTAAGCCTCTTTGAGTTTCTGTATATATCTGGAACTAATAAAACTGCATTTCTTTTAAAATAATCTATAAATGACATTTTGAACCTTGTCTGATGGGCTTACCCTTCAATTATTTTGAATTAGTGAGATTATACTATAATTTATATTATCTGCTTCATAAAAAAAAGAAGGCACATTTTGCTATTCTGTGTCATGACTAATTAATGACAGGTGTTGGGATGGAAGGGATTTCAGGGGCCATTTTGTCTAATGCCTTCTTTTTATTAATGAAGAAACTGACACCAAAGGAGGTTAAGTGATTTACTTTAGGTCATACAGGTAATAACTGTCAGGAGTAGGATCTGAACCTCAGAGTAAGTGTATTTCCTATTATACCACAATTTAAAGGAGTAAAATGGTAGCTTCATATATTATGAAATTTTTAAGTTGAATAAAGTGTTTTCCTTACAACAGCCCTATGAAGTAGGTAGTGAAAATACGACCCACATTTTGCAAATGAAGAAACTTAAAATTAGAAAGATTAAGTGATTTGCTGAGGATCCCCAGCATGATGACTCTAGGGCCAGCATGCTATATACTAATATCACATTGTTTCTCTAAGGCAAATGTAAATATAATTCAGTGACTTAATGTATGTACTTCCCTAAATGTGCGTGTGTGTGTGTGTGTGTGTTTTACTCCAGAAGGTGATGTGTACCAAGCACGAACCCCTAGAAAAGAAATTGAAGGAGCACTCCATGTGAAAGATGATAGTAATGTGCAAATAGATTTGCCCATTGATCAGGTAATACATGTGAAAATAGATGGGTGGGGGGATAGATGGGAGATGTCTTACTACATTACTACAGGTTTATTTTTTTTCCTCTTCTAACATTCACTTGAAAAATTTTGAGATCTAAATTCTCTCTCTCCAATCCCTTATCTACCCATTGAGAAGGCGAGCAATATGGTACCCATTATACATGGGAAGCCATTGTTGCTGTTGCTGAGTTGTGTCTGAATCTTCATGACACCAATTGGGGTTTTCTTGGAAAAGATACTGGATTTGCCAACTTCTTTTTCCAACTCATTTTAAAGATAAGGATACTGAGGCAAACAGGGTCTGAGACCATTAGGTGAATTTAGGTGTCATGACTCCAAGCCCATTGCTTTTATTCACTCTGTCACCTACCAAGGGTAATGGAGACACTCAAAATCTCATTAAAATAGGTATAATTTTACTGAGAATTTAATTACAATGAAAATATTCTCAAGTCTAGGCATGTGGTCAGCAATATTTACACCATATTTCGTAAACCATACAGTACCTGCAAATAAATAATCTGTACCTTTGAAATTTATTGTAATAGGATATAACTGGTAATAGAATTTTCACCTACCATTGTCTCAAATAAGCAGATCCTTATTTTAACTTCTAATTAATAGAAGTATTAGATTTTATTGACTAACATGTTGGATGTTAAGATACAATTAAAAATAAATGCTCCATCTAGCTCATTGAAATTCACATAATAGACACTTGAGTGTTTGTTGAATTGAATTGAGAGAAGGAATTGTGAGTTTCATACACTGAATAATTGTACTTTCTCTTTGTTGTCTGTAGAGTCAATCACATCAGCAAGCCTGAGGACTGCAGCTGTGACTGATTTTGAGGGTCTAATCGCATAGTATAATGAACTCTCTTTAGAGTCAACAACAAACTAAACACTGTTCAATAAAGTAAAGTGTAACATTCATAGAAACATCCTTCAATAAAACATAACATTCTCTCTCTCTCTCGAGATATGATACATATATATATATAATGTATCATGATATATATGTATATGTATATATATAATGTATCATGATATATATGATGTATCATAACAATAGCAACATCCTTAATACCAAGTACCCAAGTAAAGTTCTCTATCACACTATCCACCCCTAGGTCACAGTAAGAACAATCTTCTTAATCAATACTGTGTCTAAGTGAAGTCCTCTCTCATCTTGACTTGAGACTGACTTCCAAACCCCATGGCTTCTCCTCCGTGGGGTGACCTCTTCCAGCTCTTGCCTGGGTTCACACACAGGCAGCTGTTTGCTCCTGCTCCTTGTCTCAGCTCATGAGAACTGCTCCACTCCAAACTTTTGTCTGATGGCAGGCTCCAGGGGCTCCTGCCCACAGCTTCTGTTTCTAGGAAAAGAAGGCTTAACAGGGCTATAACAATATTTATACATATTACCAGCACCATCATCTCAATTCAATCATAAAGACCAACAGACAGGACTTCTGTCTGAGAAATTAACACAAATCAACAGACAGAATGCCAACATCACAAACATTCTTCCTGTTAGGCCTCTCCACAAACGCAAGATCCCCTAGCCTGCTCATGGTTGCTTCTCTCAGCTCTGCTTCTTTCTCTGCTTTCTCTGCTTCTCTCAACTCTGTTGCTGACTACTCTCTCTACTACATATATATGTATATATGCATACACACACACACACACACACACACACACACACACACACACACACACACACACACACATATATATATATATATATATATATATATATATATATATACATACTGTTTCTAATCAAAGATGCTTGATTGATTCAATCAAAGGCAAGACTCATTCAAAGGCACTTGACTGACTAAAACTCAAACAGGAAAAGATCCTACTTTGCCCAATGTCTTCAGCTCAAAATTTAAAGCCCATCAGTATGTATCTAGTTATAATTTGTCTTTTCAGACTTTTTTCACTTCACACACTCCCGGATCTAGTCAAATTAAGCTCCTTACTTATTATCTCAAATCAGTGTTCCATCTTCTCCTGCCATGTCTTTGTCCTAGCTGTCTCTAGGTTAGGAATGTACTTTGTCCTCAATACACACACACACACACACACACACATATACATACTGTTTCTAATCAAAGACGCTTGATTGATTCAATCAAAGGCAAGACTCATTCAAAGGCACTTGACTAAAGCTCAAACAGAAAAAGATCCTACTTTGCCCAATGTCTTCAGCTTAAAATTTAAAGCCCCTCAGTATGTATCTAGTTATAATTTGTCTTTTCAGACTTATTTCACTTCACACACTCCCGGATCTAGTCAAATTAAGCTCCTTACTTATTATCTCAAATCAGTGTTCCATCTTCTCCTGCCATGTCTTTGTCCTAGCTGTCTCTAGGTTAGGAATGTACTTTGTCTTCATCTGTATTTCTTAGTGCAGCATGCTTGCCTGGGTTCTAGGTAATGGACAAAACTCTTGTGCCTTCTCAGTCACCAGTGGAGTGAAACAAGGCTGTGTGCTTGTTCCTAAGCTTTTAGCATAATGTTTTCACCATGTTGTCAAATGCTTTCAATGAAGATGAACATGGCAGTTACTGCACTGATGGTAAATTCCTCAATTTGAAAAGGCTACAAGCCAAGACCAAAGTGGAAGGAGTGTTGGTGCACAATTTTCTGTTTGCAAATGATTGTGCACTCAGTGCAGCCTCTGAAGCTGAGATGCAACAAAGTATGGATCAATTCTTTGCTGCCTGTGCTAATTTTGGCCTAATAGTTAACACCAAGAAAACCTAGGTGCTCTATCAGCCACCACCACACCACCCATAAGTAGAACCATCAGTTACAACAAATATAGAAGTTTTGAACGCTGGGGATAAGTTCACTTACCTAGTGTACATTCCAGGGATGTACACCTTGACAATGAGGTTGATGCACGAATTTCCAGAGCTAACTCAGTGTTTGGGAGACTCTGAAGCAAAGTATGGAAGAGAACAGATACCAGGCTGACTACCAAACTGAAGGTCTACAGAGCTGTTGTGCTGACCTCATTGTTGTATTCCTGTGAAACCTGGAGAGTCTACCAGCACCATGCCAGGAAACTGAATCGCTTCCATTTGAATTGTCTTAGGAAGATTCTGAAGATCACGTGGCAGGATAAGGTACCACACATTGAGGTCCTTACTTGAATTAAACTGCCAAGCCTTGAAACTATGCCTCAGAAAGCACAACTCTGTTGTTTGAATGCAAAACGTGCACTTGCCAAAAAGACTGTTTTATGGAAAACTCACACAGGGCAAGTGATCACGTGGTGGTATAATACAAGGACATTCTCAGGGTCTCCAGAACTTTGAAATTGATTGTGTGACATGGGAGACATTGGCACAGGACCTCTCAGCATGGCATGCCTACATAAGAGAAGGTACTGTGCCCTATGAGCAAAGCAGACAGCTCAAAAGAAACATAGGATGCACAAATTTAGAGCATCCGCCCCAAATGTTCACATGGACTACTTGTGCCCAATCTGTGGTAGAGTGTTCCAAGCTCCTATTGGTCTGATCAGCCACAGTTGGACACACTGAAACAACTTTATCATGGTGATGTCATTTTGATCCTCTTCGAGAAAGGACAACAACCATATTTCTTAGACTAAAGACTCAAATTAGAGGATTTTTCTCTGTCCCCTACTTGTTAATATTCTTTCCCCCCTAAAATTATATTGTATTTATATGACCCATAGTCTGGGGGCTCATTTTGACCTGGGTTTGGTCCACCAACTAGTCAGGTTTTCTTTTTGGCTTTACTCCCACCCTGGTGTAAAACTCCAGAGAAGTCTCTAAAACAAAGGTGTGGTTTGGGCCCAGAGTTTTTCTAAAAGTAATCAGTAAGGTCTCTTTCCACAAAGGCATCCAATGTACTGTATAGATGTCAGTTATAGGATTGCTTTTTGTTTTCTCTACCAAAGAAATTACATAAAATGCAGAGGACTCGTTGGTGTACACAGCTAAATATAGGAAAAATAAAATACCCAAATTGTCCCCAACGTTCATTATATTACCCCAGAAGGTAAAGACTTTCTGGGACCATTAGGCAGATATTTACCATTCCTCTCAGACTGACATTGTTCAAGCAATCCAGAGAAGTTATCATGGAAAGTCAGCAAGGTGCAGATCTCTTGCCCAGACAGGCCCTGGCTTTAGTTAGTAAGCTGCAGAATCCCTCTGCTAAAATGGGCTAAAAAACTCAAATTTAGGAACTGTAGTATTTAGGATTATACCCAAGGTAATCCCCAAAACTAGAAATGCCCGTTTCTTGAGATAGTTAATTACTGACCTAGTCTCAGAAAAGAAAACAGAAAGGTAGAAGGAATCTAGTAGTGGGAGGTCTAGAGCCTTCATTCTCAGGCCTTTATGCTTTCACTGTGGCTCATCATTCCTTCTGGATAGGGGGAGGGAATCAGTGACAAGAAAAGTTTCCTTCCCTCTTTTTTGTATTCCTGTCTGGAAATCCAATGGAGAGAGAGCCTTAAAAATGGTCTGAAAATGGGATGAGCAGTTTAATAGCTCACTATTATAGACCACAGTGGGAGACAGTTCTTCCAACAATAATCCAGCTTCCCTGACAGCCACCAGTCAGCACGAGGCAGCCCTAGTCTCAGGAGATCACTCAGAGTTAGCTGTGTCACACCACCAAGGGGTTGGTGTACTTATTGATACCAAAATAATTTTTCTAAAACACAAGTACCACTATGCCCCAAATCTTGGTGTCTGAATCCATGTCTTAGACAAAGGTCTAGTTAAAAAGGCTATATACACCCTGTAATCTCATCAAGTTGATTAGGCTGACCACATCTATTTTTTTTTTACACACGAGTTTTATTGAGGTATTTTTATATTACAAACATTTACAGATTGTTTCTACTTTGTGAGAGGTCCCTTGTAACAAATAAAACGGTCATAATGCATTGACTGCATCTGAAAGTTCATGCAATATTTCACATTTATAGCACATTTCCCCTTTTAAAAAGTATTTCATTTTCCCCAATTACATTGAAACAATTTTTACTATCTCTTTTTTTAAAGTTTGAGTTCCAAATTCTATCTATTTCTCCCTCCCTTTCTCTCCTCCCCCTCCTTAGATGGTAAGTAATCAGATATAGGTTATATATGTGTACATATAAAATATTTCCGTATTAGTCATATTGTACAAGAAAACTCAAATAAAAGAAAAAATGAAAGAAAGTGAAAAATAGCATGCTTCAGTCTGTATTCAAACAGTATCAGTTCTCTCTCTGGAGGCAGGTAGTATGCTTCATCATTGGTCCTTTGGGATTGGATTGTCTTGGGTCATTATATTACTGAGAATAGTTAAGTGATTCACAATTCATTGTACAATACTGCTGTTACTGTGTACAACATTCTCTTGGTTCTGTCATTCACTATGTATCAGTTCATGTAAGTTCAGATTTTTCTGAAAGCATCCTGCTTGTCATTTCTTATAGCAAAATAATATTCCATCACAGTCACACGCCATAGTTTATTTAGCCATTATCCAATTGATGTGCATCCCTTAAATTTCCAATTCTTAGCCACCACAAAAAGGGTTGCAGTAAATATTTTTGTACACATAGGTCCTTTCCCCCTTTTTGATGTCTTTGGGATGTAGACCTAGCAGTGGTATTAGCTGGGGTAAAGAGTATGTACAGTTTTATAGCCCTTTGGGCATAGCTGATGACCAGATTTAATAGAAGATTGCTCATTATAATCCCCCAATAGAATGTGGTAAGCTCTTTGAGAGTTAGGGCTTTTTTTGTGTGTGTGTTTACATTCCCAGAGCTAGTACAAATCACCACCAAACAGTAGGTACTTAATAATTGCTTCTTGAATTAAGAACTGCTCATCTCTCTTGAATCAACAGTTCTTTTAGAGCCTTAGGACATTGGATTCTATCCATCATTTCTCTGAACTCACTGAAATCTGTTTTTCTGAAGTCTTTTGGGTAATTTGTATTATGTCTGAGGCATTCCTTATTGATCATGAATTTTAAGTTGGCAAGTTATTTTTATTTCCAGCATACCAACCAGTTCCTCCCTACTAGATCATCAGACCCAGGCTAACCTTCCTCTGATTGCTTCCCTACTTGATTAAAGGTAAAATAATCAGAAAAGCTGGCCAAAATTTGTTATCTAGATTTATTGAAGAAGACAATTTGGTAACATACTATTTTATAACTGTTCTACCACTCAGACAATGGGCATGGGAGGAAAAGGGCAGTTTTTTAGATTAGATTGCTTTGTTGTTTTATTATGAGTGCAGTATAAGAGGAATAGTGAGATAGGGCAGAAAGAGCATTGAACTTGTGGCTAAAGGACCCAGTTTTAAATCTTGGCTATGGTATTTTTTTTTTACCTGTGACCTTGAGCAGATGGAGTCTCAGTTTGCCCATCTGTATAATCAAGGGTGGTATTAGCTCTAAAGTCTAAGGTCTCTTGTAGCTCTGGAGTCTATAGCATTTTTTTCAAGTGTATCTTTGTGACTCTTATCAGTAATGAAATATTATGGACTTTCAATACTCAAAGAATACATTTATAAAGCCAGTAGTAGGGTTTTTGAGATAGAATTCAGATTCAGCAAATATTTACTGAGTGTTTCTTATACGCAAGGCACTGTAAGAAAGGAGCTCAGGAAGGCAGAATCTCCCCTAAATCCAATATGCCAGTGTAACAGCTGACATTGCATTATAAATATGTATAATATACACCGAAGCCCAGAGGATTGCAGTACTCAGTAAGGAGCACACTTAAGTTGGAGTACACTTATACTCTTCCATCACAGCATAAATCAGAATGATTTAACACCCATTTTTAGAAGTGTACAAGAACAAGAGCCAAAGCTAAGGTTTTTCTAAACAAAAAAGAGCAGATTGTATTCCTCTAGCCAGGCTCAATTGCATCCTGTAATCTCATGTTTAATCTGAGATGGCAAATAGCTCTATTTTGAAGCCTAAATCTACAGCTATTATCTCTGCCTCCCCTCATCCCAGCTCCCTTTTTCCTGCATCCCAAAAAGGCAGAAACCCCAATTCCCTGTTCAGCTCCAGGTCCTTATTATTTTCCTCCAGATATCTTCAAGTCATTTCCAGAAATACTTGTGGCCTTATAGAGAAGAGGGGGTCAGTTCCCATTGGTGTCTGTTCCCTTAGCCTCATGGGGCAGAGAGTGTCAGAAACTCTGCCTTTACAGATCAGTCATCAGTAGCTGGAGGAATTAGTTGCCCTGACATTCCAGAATGCCTATTAATCATAAATTCTGACCTTGCACCTCTGATTCTGAAAATTACTCAATTTTTCTGATTCTAGTATAAAATTGTTTTTCCCCCAGCTACTCCCAATATGGGAGGTCTTTATTTCACACACACACACACACACACACACACACACACACACACAAGTGCATATATATAGAAAGACTAAAATATTTAATATATCATTTCTCATGGCAGTAATATTATATATATAATTATCCTCCATTACATATACATATATGTGTATATATGGAAGAAGGGAATGACTGAAATATTATATATATATATAAATTTATTATGGCAGTAATGAGAGATATATACATACATAGATATGTGTGTGTATATTTGTGTGTATAATATTTCAGTTTTTCCCATTTCCCTGAAGCTTTAGTTACTTAGCTTTCTGTTAACAGACCTCTTACTACTGATAGTTGAATTTTACAGTAACCTTTGCTTTTCTCACAAATTTTGGAAGATTCACCCTGTGTGAGAGTTCCCAGTATTAAAAGCCAATCACATTCATACTCTTGATCCAGAATGAATGACTGAATAGAGAATTTATTAAGCTCTTACTCTGTGTAGAACACTGTGTTAAACAGTGGAGATAAAAATAGAAAGGTAGACAGTCCCCACTGTTAGGGAGACAATATATATACGTATACATATGTATATATAATGTGTATGTGTATATATATAATGTGTATGTGTGTACACACACATATATATGTATATATACATATATATGTATGTATGCATACATACATATAGTTTCAGCCACAGCAGTTCAGATGGAAAGGGCCTAGGGTGAAGTAGCAAAGCAGATGGTAATGTCTCTTTTTAAAGGTCAGTTAAATCCTGATGCTGGACATAAGGAAGTCAGAGAAAGTTCCCATATGCAACAAAATACTTATAGTTGCAATTTTTTGGTAGTAACCAAGAAGTAGGAACAAAATAATTTCCTTTGTTTGGGATATGGCTAAATGAATAGTGGTACATGAATGGGGTAGAATATTACTACTGTAAGAAAGGATGACTATGTAAAAAGTACAGAGAATTGTGGGAAGACATGAATTAATGCAAAGTAAATGAAATAAACACAGCCAGAAAAACAATAACAATGACTGCACCATTATCAATGGAAAGAGCAAAAACTTCTTAAACTGAATGCTGTGTAATTAATCACCAAACCTGGCCCCAAAGAAGACATAAGAAAACACACTTCCTTTCTTTTTTGCATCAGACTTTGCAGAATAATGTAAATATTGCTGATTTTTTTTTACTACTACTTTTTGTTATTACAAGGGATAACTTTGCTCTTTAAGTAGGGAAGGAGGGAGGGAAATGAAGGTGATATATGAAAAGCTATAAATAAATTTAAAAACCTAAAAAAAAATTCCCTGAAAATAAATTTATTCTGTAAATCCCTCCCCACTGAAATCTCCTAAGTAAATGAACATCAACATCTGATTATGTAGGGCCTCTTAGAATCCCATAACTTTTAGGCTCATGATAAGTTGAAAAGAAGGCACCATGATGGAAAGAGTGCAAATTGTTCTTAGAAAAACTGCATCTTACATTAACTGAGCGATCTTGGTGGTTCATCTAACAAACAGCGCTAAGTCTTCAAAGACCCCAAAGGCCTTTTGTCTCTTTTCTTTTGGCGGATGGGGTACAAATCTTGTTTTCCTAGAAAATTTAATGAAAGTAAAATGGAATTTTTAGGGATTGAAACTGTCAGCTATAAAATCAGGATGGAATCAGTCCTTTTGCTTCTATACAATGGGAATATTTTTTCCACAGTCATCTCCTTTGATTTTGATTATACTTGGCCTTTAATTTCATCTGTTTCTGAGCTGCTGTATTCTTTTACACTTTTAAAAAAGAGCTTTCTGAGGAATAGTTTATTTTAGCCTTTCATCTGTCTTTGGCCTTGATATGGAATTCCTTACCCTCCTCCCTTTCCCCTCATTACTGTCTGATGTATGGAGTATCTTGGCTCCTATAGGCAGATTATGTTATCGGTTGCTATTTCTGGTTTTATTTTCGTCATGCAATACCATTTAGTCTTAGTTTTTATTTAAAAATACTATCATATGGAAGAAAGAGCATGGGATTTAGAGTCAGAAGAACTTGATTTAAGTCATGGGCTCTGCCTTTCACTAGCTAGGTGATACTAGGCAAGTCACTTAACATTCTGAGCCCTCATTTTCCTCATCAGCCAATTGAGGGGAAGCAGGCTAGATAGTTCTTAAGGCTATGGCCTTCTGTGATACTAGCTTACCTTTCTCTAATATTAATAAACTTTCACTAACATTGGACTTTTATGTCTTCTGGCGATATAGGGTCATAAATGCAGAGCTGAAGAGACCATCTAATCTGACTCCCTCATTTTACAGATTAGGAAACTGTGGCAGAGGCAGATAAAAGGCCACCCAGGGCTGAAGGCTATGCAAGAGGAATATGTGTTGTAGATCCTAATAAGTTGGAAAAAGCTTAAGTATTGGCTCAGTGCTGGTATGTTACATTTAAAAACAAGCCTAGCTAAGTTTAGGGAATCTTACCATCACCAGATTGACTTCAGGGCAGTGAGTATCATAAAGGTTAAGTAACTTTCTCATGGTCACCCAGCTAATGAGCACTGGAAATGGGATTTAGAACCATGTGTCTCCTGACTTCAGGTCCAAGACTTGTTCCATTTACTACTGCGCCTCCTTTAATCAGAGGAGTGAGAGCTACATTTCCTAGAGATTGAAGTCAGCTCCAGCTCCTCATTTTTTTTTTTTGTTAAGGAAACTAGGTGGAGACCATTAAGTAACATGCCCAAGGTCACATAGGCATTCAATAACAAAGACTCCCTCTTCTCACGGAAATATTACACTGACTACCAAACTGAAGGTCTGCCCAACCATTGTGTCAGCCTCATTGATGTATGCCTGTGAAATCTGAACTGTATACCGTTGCTATGCTAGGAAATGGAATTTTTTTCATTTGAATTTTCTTAGCAAGATTCTGAAGATCACTGAGTAGGATAAGGTACCAGACACTGAAGTCTTTTGTTGAATTAAACTGCCAAGCATTCAAACTCTGCTACAGAGAATGTGACTCCATGGGCTGGCCGTATTGTTCAAATGTTAAATGTATGCTTGCCTAAAAGATTATTTTATGGACAACTCACACAAGGCAAGTGCTCACATGGAGATCAGAGGAAGTGACACAAGGACACTCTCAAAGTCTGAAGAACTTTGGAACTGATTGCATGACATGGGATCTGTCCTTGCCCCTGCTGACATAGGACTGCCAGCATGGTATGCCCTCAGCAGAGAAGGTGTTGTGCTTTATGAGCAAGGCAGGATTGAAGTAGCTCAAAAGAAATTCAAGATGTGCAAATTTAGAGAATCCATTCCAAATGTTCACATGGTCTATTTGTGCCTAACTTGTGGTAGAGCATTCTGAGTTCGTATTGGTCAGATCAGCCATAGCAGACACACTATAACTTGACTCTATAATAGTGATGTCATTTTAGTTCTCCAGAATGAACGACAACAGCCAACCAATGTAGTATAGGTATATTTCTGTTTGGTCCTTTTTGAATTATCAGACATCCAGAATTTATAGGTTATAGCTATTTTTCCTTTTATTTTTAAATGTAAAATTAGCTGTTTCCTAGAAAACACTTGGGTCATACAGTAGGTAACAGCGGCTCTGTTTAAGAGATCACCAGGCTTATCCCAATAGAGGATCAGTTCCGCTTCCCCAGTTAGGGAGTTGCATTGTGTTGGAAAAGAAAAGTCTATCATCATCATTCTCTCACCACCAGAAACACCTGACAGAGCTATGAGGGAAAGGGAAAAATCAATGAAGAATTGATAGACTGGTGTGAGAGTAATGCAATCAGCCAAGTATTTCACTAAGATAGAAGACTCAGCAAATGTTGTCTAAAGGAAGAGTTCCTAAGCAGAAACTAAGTGAAATACTTAGTTATAAATAGTTATATATTTTATTATATATTTATAAATAGTTTATATTTATAAAAGTTATAAATAACTAAAGTTATAACTTTCTGATCAGAAACTCATGTTGACCTGATTACTAATGATATAGAATTATAATGAGCTCATAAACCTTTAGAGATATGAGGTATCTTAGAAACCATCTGGTCCCACTTGCTCATTTTATAAATAAGGGACCTGAGGCTAGAGGAGGGAAGTGATTTCCCCATTTGATAATCATGTGACCTTGGGCAACTTTTGGACTTGAACCCAGATAATTGGATTCCCCAGTTTGTTCTGTTTTCCTTCACATACTTCTTTTTTTTAAAAAGTCAATTTTATTTAAAAATCAACATAAATCTATTTTCTCTCCCTCCTATCCCCCATTGGGGAAAAAAGAAATTTCACGTAACAAATATATATAAAATGAAGAAAAATAAATCCTCCTTATTAGCCATGTTAAAAAAAATATGTCTCTGCACCCTGAATCCATCACCCTTCTATCAGAAGGTAGGTCTCATGCTTCATCATGTCTTCTGGAATCATGGATGGTCATTGCATTGATAAGAGCTTTTCCTGCTTTTCCATATCATTGTATCCTTTGCATTACTGAGACCCTCCATTATTATTTCCACTTGTGCCATATCCTGCGGCTCCATGTGGTATCTGGTTTAGCAGCTGTGTCTGGGCTGCTCCCTCTGCTGATCCAATTTCATTTTGACACCTTCTAAGTAATATGGTCAATCTTCATGCAAATCCTTTCTTCTTTGTTCTTCTTAGATAAGCTCTAACCTGTCATTTCTGTATTTTAGACCATGATTTGAGGAAAGCTAAGTCCTCTTCTTAAGACATATCTTCTAAGTCATTTGCTCACTTCCTAAATCCTTCCTTCACGAAGGTCTTGGTATAAGGCTCCTTCTTAAGTTTTTCTTAGACATTCCTGTGTCAGTAATTCATTGGTAGAACCAGATGCAATTTGGACTCTGAATTCTAAGTCTGAGGACCTGAGTTCAAAACCTGACACTGTCACTATCTATGTGACTTTGGGCAAGTGACTTGATCTCCCTGGCTTACAGTTTTTATAAAATGAGAGGGGATGGGATTGGATGATCTTTAGGGTTTCTTCTAGTTCTATATCCTATTATCCTAATGTGTAGTTGAGATAACAACTTCAATTAAAAACACAAAAAGCAGTCATACTATATCATGAATTCTATTGATTTTTTTGGACATGGACATTTTGAATATACATATATTTTACCTTATTACAATTTTTTCCTTCTAGAGACCAGCTGAAGAGATTAAAGATTATGAAGATACTTTTGACGTTATCAGTAACCATGATGCCAAAGTAAGTTTGTTACTTTTTTCTCACATCCTAGTGCATATGGGAATTAAAAACAAAAAAAGCAAACCTAAGTCATACTACATCATGAATTCTATTGATTTTCTTGGACATGCACATTTTGAATATACATATATTTTACCTTATTACAATTTTTTTCCCTCTAGACACCAGCTGAAGAGATTAAAGATGATGAAGATATTTTTGATATAATCAGTAACCATGATGCCAATGTAAGTTTGTTACTTTTTTCTCACATCCTAGTGCATATGGGAATGCCTTATCAATTATTAATTAGGAGATGCCTTTCTCTATATGGGGGGGAGGATAAAGGTGGGAAAGAATAAGAATCAAATGGAAGATTTGAAAATTAAAGTTTGCATAGGATTGGAAACCCAATATCTCATCTCCACAAATATTTTTGCTCTTGGTAATTAAGTTCCTATGGCATAATTCCTTTAGTGTGTAAAATATCTATGCATAAGTAATTCTTAGTGACCTAGGGAATCTATCTTAATTCCTCTAATAGTATCTCTCATTTATATAACCCTTTAAAGTTAACAAAACACATGAGGTAGGTGCTATTTCTATCCCCATTTTACAAATGAGGAAATGGGCACAGAGCAGTTAAGTGACTTTCCTAGATTTATATAATTAGTCATATCTGAGAAAGGATGCAAAACCAGGTATTTTTGATTTGTTATTCACTATCCTATGTTCCTTTTTGTATAATCTCAGAATTTATTTTATAAAATTGACATTATCTGTGAAACTATTTCTATCATTCTTTTCAACCAGTTATACACAGTCAAAACTTCTGGATGAATCTTCCCTATCTTTTTTTTTAGCCTCTTTTATCCAATCACTTGCCAAGTTCTGCCAATTTTATTTCCCTAAGATCTCTAGAATTTGTTCGTTTCCATTCCATTGTCATCATTCCAGCATAGGTCCTCATTCCTTTTTACCTGGACTCATTATTTCTTTGAATCAGTTTCTCTGTCCAGAGTCTCTCCCCACCTGCAATCTGTCCTTAACCCTAAACCCCTTCCAGATTAATCCTGCTGATTCACAGACCAGATTAGCACAACTCTACTGCTCAAAACCCTCCAGTGGTTCCAACTGAATAAAAACTAGACTCCTTAGCCTGGCAATCATAGCCTTTTACAAATGAGTATCAACCTGTCTTTCCTATATTTCATGATTGTTTCTTTATTCAAAGCCATTTCTTGTACCTGAAATTCCTTCCCTTTCTATCTTTGTAGAAATCCTCTAAGACACAGATCCGATATAATCCATCTACAGAGGTCTTCTCTGAACTGCCTTAATCCCTAGTGAGTCATCCCTGTCTTAGAACTCTTGGCTTCACTGATTTTTCTTCCTTAGGCATTTATCTTTTTTTTTAATATTACAGTATATTCCATGTTCTCACCTTTCCTACTGGACTGTAAACTCAAAGTCAAGCAACTGTGTCTGAAGTCTTATTTTTTATATCTCCTCTCCCTCCTTGGCATCCTGTTCAGTCAAGATAGGTGAAATATCCCCTCGGGCTTAGAGGTCTAGCACAGATGTGATGTGGTATACTGAGATGTCAGCTTTGGTGTCAGAAAACTTGGGCCCATACACTAATTCTGCTACTTACTACTTCTGTAGCCTTAGTTTTCCCACTCTGAGCTAAAGTTTCCCCCTTTTTAAGACGAGGGATGATCTCTTAACAAGATGATCTCTAACGTCCCTTCCAGTTCTAAATCCTACTTTTAGTTAGTTTTGTGTTTTCTGTGTAAATGGAGCTAATGTGTTGTGAATCTGAATTGGGTATGCTCTGTAGGTGGCAGCAGAAGCAAGTGTAAAGACTTCTAATTCACCATATACTTGATGGTTTTGTTTGATGCATCTGTGTCTTTTAAAATTGTGCTACGAATCCAGGCATTTTAGTCTCATCAGTGTGTCCGTCACTGACAGAACTCTTGTGAGATTCCATGAAATGATGAGACCAAATTATTTCCTTCAGAGAAGATCTGCTCTTGATGAAACATAGCTTTATTTAGATAGATACAGAATTAATATGGCTAAAAAAGAGAATTTTTTCTTCTTCTTGGGGTATTATTATTTTTTCTCATTTTATTTCTAAGATTCTCAAGGTTGGTTTTTTTACTTTTGAATATAAGACCAAAAACTAAACCAACCAACCTAACCATTGCCTTTTGTGATAGGAGAGCAATGATATCTTTGGCATGCTAATAGAATGAAATACCTATCTAGTATTCTATTAGAGATCAGACTCTATGAAGATAAGCTTTTTGAGGATTTCACCCCAAAATTCTCTATAGGGAATCTGCCTAGCACTAGAAATCTTTCTCTTTAGTATTCCTTTAATATTTCAGGGTTTCCAGCATGCCACTTGGGTGGTCCATCTACCGTTACATAGTTGCTTTATCTCCTTTACTAGTTATACATTTCCTTAACAAAGTCTTTTAATCCACTCTCTAGTCCAAATCATTGCTGCATCAATCAGGTTATTTCCACCATGCATCTTAGCATTTCCTTTGAGTTATTTGTAATTTTGGTTCCTCTCATGTCATGGTGGTCCTTGCTTTATAGCCTTAGTACAGTACCAGAAGATTATTGGTGTAAAGATAGCATACACACACATACATACTTACATATGCATATATATACACATATACACATGCATATATATATTTGTGGTAACAAGCAGCTTGTGATCATTGAAAGCACTGGGCAGTTTCCCAAAGCAATCCATCTCATTCTTTCCCTCCTACTCCATTTTGGGTTCAACTCACTGTCCATCTGCTGTTTTTGTCCAAGTTGTGTTGGACTAATTCAATAAGCAGCTCATTCAACTGTATACTATATATATAGAGGAAGGATGTGCCAGGCACTGTGTCTTAGAACTGGAGATACAGATTTAGGTAAGCAAGTCAAAACCGATCCTCAAAAAGCTTGCATTCAAATGGGTGTGGGGTGGGGAGATAATACACAAAGGTGAGCTGAAAAGGAGGAGGGGTAAACAGATTTGGCAGCATGTTGTAGTGATGGTCAGGGAGGGGCATGAAGACCTGGGTCTTGGCAAGAAAGAAAGCTCATTACTTTATCAGAGTCTGGAGTCCCAGGAATAGCTGACGTACAGAGTTCAAGGTTCTGGTGGGATATAGATGATATGTTGTGGAAATGACTGGGAAGTCATAGCTTGAGCATTATAGATGTTTGTTCCTAGGGTAATTCCAAGCAATTAATTTCTTTATTACTTGGTTGCAAGGCAACTAGGTGGCACAGGGAATAGAGTGCTGGGCCTGGAGTCAGGAAAACCGGAGTTTAATTTTGGCCTCAGACGTTAGCTGGGTGACCCTGGGCAAGTCACTTCAGTTTCCTCATCTGTAAAATGATCTGGAGAAGGAAATGGCAAACCACTTTAGTGTTTTTGCCAAGAAAACCCCAAACAGGGTCGAGAGGAGGACATGACTGAACAACAGTAACTGCTGGGTTGCTAAGCATGCTGGAGAAAATAATAAAATTGAAGTTATTTTGTCCAATACAGATTTATGGTATATTACCTTAGCTGGTCCCTCAACTGCTTCTACTCTTATCAACTCCTTATTTCATCATTCTGAACAACTTTTCCAAATTTTCCCCTCTGTCCATGAATCTCCAAGTATAACATACAATCCCTACACTTAATAGTGGATGGTTTCACCAAGAAAACTGAAGCCATCCAGCAGAAATTACCTTAATTTAAAACATCTGTATCAGCACCCAATCTCTTAGAGGAGACAGAATCCAAACTCCTTCTAAAGTTTAATCACTTTCCCAGTCTCCTTGATCCCATTACCACCTTGTATCTCTACTATCACCTTCTATCAGTCAGTTTTTCTCTCTCATGCATCTTCGATTCCTCCTTTCTCCAGTTTCTTTCTTCTTTTCACAGTCTCTCTGATCTTTCTAATCCCTTCAACCATTGTCTTATCTCTCAACTTCACTTAGTCTTTCATTATCAAATGCATTTTTTTTAAAAAACAAATCCTATGCCCACTGCCTCAATTTCCTCATTGCTATCCTAAGTCTAGCGCAATCATTTCTAGTCCCATCATTCCTCTAAGTATTGCTCCTCTAAAGTTTGCCAGTGACTAAATAATTAAACCAATGGTCTTCTCTCCCACCTCCTGCCACCAAGTCCTCAAAGCTCTAGGCTACTCAGGCATTTGACGATGGTGGACAACTCTTCCTTTGAGATGCTCTTTCTTCTCTGAGGTTTAGAATTAATTTATTTCTCTGGTTCTCTGAACTCTTCCTCTTCTTTACCTCTTTTTCTGCCTCTTAATCTTCTTTCTAACATCTGTAGGTGAATGTCCTCCAGGCTTCTTTTATTTTCTCTTTGTAGTCTTTCCTTTTACTTTCTTACTCATTCCTATTAACTTCAGCAGTCCCTAGTAGATAAATGACTTCCAAACTGGTATTTCTACCTCTGAGCTCTTTCAAGGTCTTTATCTATTGTGGTAGCAATGCAGTGCTGTGAGAAGAGCACAAATCTAGAATCTGAAGAATTAGGTTCAAATCTTGGCTATGCCACTTAATATATACGTGACCTTGGAACAGTCACTTGGACCCCCTGGACTTTAGTGTCTTTAGCTCTAAAATGATGGAGTTGCTCTAGATCAGTGGTAAGGTCCCTTTCTGGTCTAAATCTATGATGATAATGATGTTAACTTTTATATAGCATTTACTATGTGCCAGGCATTGTGCTAACCACTTTATAATTATTATTTCATTTGATTCTCACAACAACTCTGGGAGGTATATTTCCTCATTTCACAGAAGAGGAAACTGAGGCCAAACAGGAGGTTACGTGACTTTTCCAGGATCACACAGTTACTAATACCTGAGGTCAGGTTTGAACTCAGGTCTTTCTGATTCCAGGTCCAGCACTCTAGCTACTGCATCACCATACTGCTCCATGTTTCCAACTCCCTGTACTTGGATATCTCAAATATACCCCAAACTTATCATATCTGAAACAAAGCTCACAAATCTTTCCCTCTAAACTTGTTTTTGTTTTTTTCTTACTCTCCTATCTTTGTCAATGATTCTTAATACCTCTTGTGTTTGAAATCTTGGAGTTCTCTTTGGGTCTTACATTTCTCCTTACCCTTCATATGTAATCAGTTGTCAAGTTCATATTGACCCCATCCTTGAAGCATTTCTGACATCTATCTCCTTTCTATCTCCTAGCTCTCTGATACAAGGCCTCCTCATAGGTCTTTCCACATCTAGTTTCTTCCTCTTCTATTCCATCCTTTATATCAGTGCCAGATTAATTTTGCTTATGCATGGGTCTGGCCCTACTCTTCTTCTCAAAGATCTTCAGTGGCTCTCCATTTTTAAATAAGCACAGTTCAAACTCGTGTGCCTGAAATTTGACACCTCCACAATAGGGCATGATCATGGCTTTTTAGCCTTATAGCATTCTATTTCACACACTGTATACTCTAGCCAGATAGGACTTTTTGTTCCAGACAAACCCTGTGCTGCTCAAACATCTTGACTTTGTTCATATTGTTCCTGAGGCCTAGAGTGTCCCCTTTCTCCCCTCTTTTGCCTTCTGGATATCTACCTATCCTTTAAAGTCAGCTCCAGGAATACCTCCTCCATAAATCTAATTCTGAACCACATCCCCTAGTCATACGAACCTTCACAAAGCCCTTCTTGAGCAACTTTTTGTGCTGTAGTGTGACCCAGTGTTTGTGTCTTATTCTCCTGTGATAGTAATGATGATGATGCCTGCAAGTTCCATGAGAATAGGGATAATTCTCTTAGTGTCTTGCATAATTTTCTGAAAACAGCGAATGTAGACAAGACTTTTGTTTAATACAGATTTTTTTTCTCCTGACTGACTGATTTAATAGAAGCGGAAGGGACCTTGTCTATCCTTTTTTCAAAAATATTCCCCACAATGCCTAGCTATACAATTCAACAGACCTCCTATGTACAAGATGCCTTATGTGAATCTTTATGAGACTCATTTCTACATGAATCTGAGTCACTCTTGAGGAGAATATTAGTAGGGAAGAGGCAGTTTTTCATGAGTAATATAAAATAATGGAACTCAACCTTACTAGCATGCAATTTATTGAAAGATTTATTTTGTTGATTAAGGAAAAAACCATTTAATTCAATAGAGCAAAATACCTCTTCCATGGTGTCTTTCACTCATACATCATAATCATTTAAGTTCACTTGAAAGATAATACCTTCAGAAATTCAGTGACTCTCTGGTCATAAATTTGGGCAGCTAGGTGGTGCATTAGATAGAGCGTTATGCTTTGAGTCCAGAAGAGCTGAGCTCTAACGTGGCCTCAGATCCTTACAAGTTGGGTGGGTCTGGACAAATCACATAGCCCTGTTTGTTTTAGTTTCTTCATCTGTAAAACGAGCTGGAGAAGGAAACCCCACATGAGGTCATGAAGAACAATTGAACCACCACAACAGCTTATCATAAATATCAGAAGAGGTCTAAAAGAGGGATATTTATGCTCAACAAAAGCATTTGCTCCTGGATGGAGGAGATCCAAAATGGTAGTCCTAACTGAAGGGGGATTTACTGCCAATCATTAGGGCAAGAAGTAAGATATCAGAGTAATAGGAGAAAGTATAATTTAGCTTCCTACTGTCAGTGTAGGTCCTCCAGATACTATTACTTGCAGATGACATTGTGCTAGTAGCAACAAGCCCTAGAGCATTGTGGAACTTCCTGGGAGAGATCTACAATGCCTGAAAAGAGTTTTGCCTGGCCATCCATCCAGGAAAGACCAAGTGAATGAAGAACTTATATTACCCAGATGATGGCATAAAATTGAATGGAAAACCTATAGAACATAGCCCACAGTATTTATATCTGGGATGGACAGTATGAAGACATGATGAGATAAAAAGAATGAGGAGAGCCAGTGAGAAGATTGCCTTAAGGAAGCTACATTCCAGAAGCAAAGGCCCAGTTTTTCAAACCAATATTTTATAAATGGTGTTACATGATTTCAAGTTTTGGAACACAACCATTTCTGAAGACTTGAAAATGAATTGTATAAAAGGTAAAACAATGGTGTATAGTGGGTAGGGGAAACATATAACCACTAAAAGAATAAGAGGTAACATCAGAAACATGTATAATAAGAAGATTTCTGGTTAGAGAAATAACACATGGACAGTTTGGGTGCCCCACTGGTGTCTTCACAATGTCAGGAGTAAGGGTGAATATTCCCCAGGACACTTGTTGAACCACTTGTCATGAATTATGGCAAGATACAGGCATAGGCAGATAAGGCTTCCAGTGTCCATTATTGGAGCAAACATCCAAACTGATGAGATAATAGACTTATTTGAGGAGGTATGTGGCACTATGTTAGTTTCTTCAACTACAAAGACAAGAATGGAATTTTTCTCATTCTGCAAGAAGCTCGTATTTCACTGAGAACTTGTACGTTTATTGAACTGATATATGAAATTTTGAGTAAGTTGCTTAACTCACCCAACTTACTTGTACAATAGATATATAATGATAACTACTGTGTAGAGTTGCCTCATGATAGTAATTTTTATTTACTTCATTTATCAAGTTTCTAAAGAGTCAGCTAGATGTTTTAGCTCAGTCATTCTTTGACAATATTTCCAGTTCTACAGAACAAAGGAGCTATTGAAATGGGAGTCCAGGTTGTAATCAGAAAGGGCAGAACCCAATCACAAGTGGTTTGGTTTTTTTTGACTACTCTGTATTTTTGTGACACAGGTACAGATGAAAGGCAATGATTTTTTAAGAAGTTTTGGAAAAGTAAACATAGTCCTTAGTTTTCACATGGTATCTTTTCACCTTGGCAATACCTTCAGTATTGAATTACCCTATCTTCTCAACTTCTGATGGTGCTCTGGGCTTGAGGAATACATTTTTTCATCTTCTGATTGAATGTTGTCAGTATTCGTTAATTAACTGAGTTGAATAACCCTACTGTGAGGTAATAAAAATGAAAACATTTGTGCTTTTTTCCTTTTTACTCATTTCTAATTGCATTTACCACACACAATTTTAATTTAATTGAATACTTGAAAACAAATTGTAGGAAAAGGAGATGAAATTTGTCAGCCTCCAATTCTGTGTTCAAATTTGTTGACTGCAGAATGTAAAATAATGTAGATATTTGAAGTTGAAATAAGAGTCAAGCAAGCAGCATACTTTAACAGAGAGAGAGAGAGAGAGAGAGAGAGAGAGAGAGAGAGAGAGAGAGAGAGAGAGAGAGAGAGACAAGTTGGATGCATGACTCTGGGAAGAACTGATCTGTAGAGAAACTGGTCAAGGGTTCTCTCTTCCCAAGCTTTCACCAATTCACCTATTATGCATGTACAGATCACTGAATAATCAGACTCCAACAATGAGGAAAATCTTATTCAGTGGAATTTGAACCCCTTTACAATAGGATTATAATTTTAGATTGGAAAGGACCCTAGTGGTCATCTAGTTTAATTCTTCATTTTTCAGCTGAGGAAACTGAAGCCTAGAGAGATTGATATTTGCCCAAGGTGGGGAGGAACATGATAATATGTACACTTAAGGAAAGTCACTTTGGCAGCAATGTGGAATATTGATCAGAGAGGAAAGAGACTTTTGGCAAACCATTAGCAGACCATTGTCATAACAGGTGGGAGGTGGTGAATGAAGGTGGTGGCTGTCAGTACAGAGGGAATTTGATATAAGAGAGTTATGGAGGTTGAAATGATAAGGTTTGGCAACCAATTGGATGTGTGGAATGAATAAAAATAAGGTCACAAACTTGGAAGATTTGGTTGAAATAGGGGGTGAGTTTGGAGAGGTAAAATTCTTAGTTTTTGATTTGTTTGGCACTAATCCCTTATGATCTCTCTATGCTCTCATGAATCTGAATGGCTCAAATATACTCCTCGATTTCTTGGCTTCAAGCTTTAAGCCAGTTGGTTCAAGCGATTCTCTTTTCCTGAGGGACTGTGATGTATTGGAAAAAGAGCACTGGAATTGGAATAAGAGAAACCAGGTCCAAATCATGATATGGTCTTGGGCAAATCACTCTTTGGATCTCAGGTTCCTTATTTGTAAAATGAAGGAGTTGGTTTAGAGGACCTTTAAGCTTCATTCCTTCTCTAAATCTATGATATTATGATACATTCCAGCTCTAGGTCCTATAGTACTGTCCCTCCCCTGAAGCCCCATTAATCTTTTCCTATTCAAGAGGGGGAGGACAGATGGTCAGTTTGAATGCTCTACTGGATCCCCAGTGTCAGGAGAAAGCAGCCTGCCTGTCCAGTCCAAGTTTTACATTTGCTATGAAACCTTCCCTGAATTTCCTCAAACAGATGTGATCCATCCTTCCTCAGAACTCACTTTTCTTTTGGCACATTCTATTTTCTCTTATACAATCATTGTTAGTGTACCTGTATCCCCTCTATTAGATCATAAACTCCTTGAGGTTGAAATTGTGTTGATTTTCATCATTTGTTCTTTCTGTAGAATCTGGCACAGGATGATGCTCAGAGTATGTACTCTATAAATATTTACTGAATGGACTTGAATTTGTGGCTTTTGAAGTAGCTTTTTCCTTCCATTTCCAAAAATGGTACTTGTAGATGTGTAAATATATATATATATATATATACACACATATATATGTATATATATGTAGATATACACACATATATACACATAAATGCATACATGTATACTTAATGTATATGTGTGTATATGTGTGTGTGTATGTATACACACACACACACACACACACACACACACTTATACTTCATTTTGTCTTGGGAGTTTTACGATAGCCCCGGAGGGATATGAAGACATCAGAAGCAAGGTCACTTCTGTACTCTAAAGTTCTCATTGATTTTAGGGTTGAGAATCATTGTAGGAAGTACTAGAAATAAATTTTGATGTTAAAGAGTTGTCAAAATAATATGTGCTTAAGTGGAAATCAGGAATGGAAGAGGAAGGGAAGGGTATATGCTACATGAAGAGTGAATAAAATGTTCTAAGTCAGATAGGGTAGCTTATGAGCACTGGGCCTGGAGTCAAAAGACCTAAGTTTAAATCAAGCTTTAGACCTTTACTAGCTGTATGACTCTGGGCAAGTCACTTAACCCTCTTTGCCTCAGTTTCCTCATCTGCAAAATGAGCTGGAGAAAGAAATGGCAAACCATGTCAGTGTGTTTGCCAAGAAAACCCTAAACGTGGTCTTGAAGACCAGGATGGGACTGAAAAGGACTAAAAAACAGCAAGGAGGTCAGACAGTAGCAAGGGCAGTGTCAATCAGGACCATGAAAAAATAATGAATGATCTACCCCAGAAGGGGAAAATAGAAAGGGTGTGTGTGTGTGTGTGTGTGTGTATAAATGAAAGCTTTTGCTCCTTTTCCAACAAAGCTTTTGCAAGATAGGTGATTGCTACTTTTTTCTATGACAGGAAACAGAAGAAGAAAGAGCATATGAAGAGATTGAAAGAAAGGTTTGTAGTAACCCAGAAGGAGAAAATAGAAAGGGAGTGTGTGTGTGTGTGTGTATGTGTGTGTATGTGTGTGTGTGTGTGTGTATAAATGAAAGCTTTTACTCCTTTTCCAACAAAGCTTTTGCAAGATAGGTGATTGCTACTTTTTTTCTATGACAGGAAACAGAAGAAGAAAGAGCATATGAAGAGATTGAAAGAAAGGTTTGTAGTAACATATTCCTTTTTTGTTTCTCCTCTACTGAAGAGGGAGAATTTGGGCTTCTAAACTGTATACTGTGGAAGCTATATGGAATAGTGTGTACGAAAGCATGATGTCATTTTAAGCCCTTATTACTATTTACTGTTATTTTTCTCACTGTTCTCATGGTTATAACTACCTTTACTATTACACAGTGGACTGTAGCAGATAGACAGATGAACTTAGAATCAGGAAAATCTGGATTCAAGTCCCACTTTGTCACATACAGATGACCAAGTTGTGACCCTGATTCATTACCCTGGGTAATTCTCTAAGATAAAGGTTTAGAATTGTTGAAGATCTGCTTTGGTAGAAGGAGTTTATGGGCAATTTCCTATACCAGTGAACTCACAGATCCCGAAAAGCATGATGATGATGATAGAAATAAAACTTAATATTCATATTATATTTTATTATATATTATAAAGGTTATGGTTACCATGGAGGGGAAGATGATAACTCTAGTGAAGTAGCTATGGCTCCGTAACAGGACAAAAAACACCCATATCATTATGGTTATTTCAGTGTTGTTGCTCCTGTGGTTAATCTGTGGGTGACTGACAATTACCAGGGATACATTATGTGCATAATCTGTCACACCTTCTTCCTAAATCTGGCATCTAGTTTCTTCTGAGTTAACGACTAAACTTGAAGGAAAGCTAAGGCATTTAAAATGGATGGCACAATTCACTCTGAAGAAGAATGAAAAGCAGAAAAGTGGAAACCTTTCTGTATAGTGCATGGAACAGCCATCACCATACGTTATACCCAAGCTCAGCACTTCATGGAGTAATAGTCCCAATGATGGGATCCCCATCATTGTGGTACCCATGTTTAGGGTAGTCATAAAACCTGAACTCCAGAACTCTCCATCATACTAAGGGCATTTGAATGGACTGAGCTTTGGGAATAGACTGCTATATAGCTCACAGGTTTATGGAACCTTTGGGGGGAAGATGATGGCTGCAGCTAGGTAGCTCCGTTCTGCAGCAGTAGCTTAAAAAAACAGCAGATTTCCATTTTTATAATGCTGCTTTGAGCAGGAAATTGCTGCAGGAAATCTTGAAGCTGATGAAACTGAAGAAATGGCTTATTTAATAGTCAAGTGATGGTAATTATCTTCTCCCTACACTTTACCCTTTCCTCTCCTAGGCCTAGTGAGTAGTACTATTTCAAGAAGTTAAACTCATACTCATTTATAATTTTTTGTTGATAGTTATGGGTTATCGTCACAGAACTAAAATGTGGTATTATTTCTTGGCTCCCTTTTATACACACACACACACACACACACACACACACACACACACACACACATATGTTTAGTGAGTGGGAGGCAATACAAAGAGAACTAGACCATGACCCAAGGAAAGATTGTAGGGTCTAATTTTTGTTCTTCCCCTAATTTGCTCAGTATCCTTGGGAAAGTAATTCTAAACTCTATGCCTCAGTTTTCTCCTCTGTAAAATTAAGATAATATTGTCCCTGATTACCATACAGGGTGATTGTGGGGATTAAATGAGATCCTTAATGTGAAGGTGATTTTTAGAACATTTTATGCTATACACTGAACTATGAGTTCCTTCAGAACAGGAACTGTTTTATTTTGTTTTGTTTTCCCTTCCTTTGTATCCCTAGACTTATCACAGTGCCTGGCACAAAGAAAGTCTTAATAAATGCTTGTTGAATAACTGAAGCAATTTTACAGGAAATGGATAAGTTGTATAAGATAGGTACAGTAGCTATCTATTAACCAGAAATTTTGATGGAGTTGTTCTTTCTTTGAAAAAGAAGGTATAGAAGAATTTATCTTGATCAACTAAATTGTAAGTTCTTCTGGATGATGTACTATATACTTAAGTGCATTTCATTTCTGCCCCTCCTCCCTGATCCCTTAGCCTACTCTTAGTGTATCACACAATGTAGCTTCACAATAAAGAAATATTTGTGGATCTGATGATGTGCTGGTCATGAATTTTTCATTACCTGTCTGTGTAGCATCTTAAACTATTAAAACTCTATGACATATGGAAGCTAAAATAGAAAATAGAATAAAAATAGAGTAAACAGAATAAATACCTTGAATCAATCTGAAACATACTTTTAACAATTCTTATTTTTTGAGGTATTTCAAAATTGCAGATTATATCCAGTTTAATTGGTTTGAAAATTGCAAAGCAGAATTGACATTCATGTAAACTAAAAAAATAAAAACAAAAACAAAAAACCCAACTCATCACCATTAGCAATTTAAAAACCCCTCACCAAACCTTCAAAACAAATTGTGTCATTAATGGAATTCTTTCTGAACCCAAACTACTACTGGCTTCACAGGTTTCAGATGCTCTCTTTTGGTCCATGTGCAGGTTCGTGGCTTTCTTGACCCGCTCTTCATGCTTTTCTTGCATCTCTGTCATTTCTCTTCCCAGTTTTTCCTCCACCTCTCTAACTTGATTTTCAAAATTCTTTTTGAGCTCTTCCATGGCCTGAGCCCACTGAATATTTATTTTGGATGTTTGGGATACAGAAGCC
>CM053769.1:243667102-243702907 GCA_028658325.1 Potorous gilbertii
CTCTCTAACTTGATTTTCAAAATTCTTTTTGAGCTCTTCCATGGCCTGAGCCCACTGAATATTTATTTTGGATGTTTGGGATACAGAAGCCTTGACTTCTATGTCTTTCCCTGATGGTAAGCATTGTTCTTCCTCATCAGAAAGGATGGGAGGAGATATCTGTTCACCAAGAAAGTAACCTTCTATGGTCTTATTTTTTTCCCTTTTTTGGGCATTTTCCCAACCAGTTACTTGACTTTTGGGTCCTTTGTCAAGAGTAGGGTATACTCTGGGAATCTGTAAGATCTTAGTTCCTCCAAAGTGGCACAATCAAGCATGTACTGGCCTGGACTCAGTAAGGGATTTTTGTGCCCAGAATCTTAGCAGTTACCTCTCCACAGCCACCTGGCCTCCAATTCTGCCAAGTCAGCACTGGGGGCTGATTTTCAGATAAGCTGGATGGGTAGGGCCACCATTCAGTTTGAGACAAAGACCAGCTTGGCCAAGGCCTCCACCCATGGCTGAGGTAAGACCCAACTCTTCAATGTCCCCATAGGTTTTTACGCTCCAACAATGGGGCTTCTGTATGGACTGCTGTACTGGCTCTGTGGCCGCTGCCTGCTGCTGGAGCTATGGGAAGGCCCTTCTCCCTTCCTGGCTCCGTGATAAAAACCCGTCACTGACCTTTGGTGCCCGTGGGCTGAGGGATCTGAGGACCTGCTACTGTGACTGGAGATTCCGCCCCTGAGGGGTCATCCTCCCGGAGTCTTGTTGCACCATGGTGGAGGCTGAGCTGGGCTCTGCGCTCAGCTCCCGTGTCCGTGCAACCAATGTTTCCGTGGGCCTTTCAGGTCACTGTGGGCTGGAAATCTCCTTCACTCTGTTGTTTCCACTTCTGCTGCTCCAAAATTTGTCGAGAGTCCCTCTCTACAGGTATTTTATGGGCTGTGGGGAGAACCCTGCGTAAGTGTGCCTTTCTAGTCCACCATCTTGGCTCCGCCCCCCTCGTGGCTTTCTGAATGCATAGAAAACTACAGCTTGACTACTTGGTAGCAAATAGTTAACTTAATTATTGTGAACAAGTCTGATCTAGAGAGTTATTATGTGGAATTCTATTTTATAACTGTTGAAAGTAAAGAGATGGAAATAATGGAATAATAATTACATATTTTTATGATATTTTGTGGTTATGAAGGGTTTTCATATGTGCTGTCCTTACATGCTTATAAAAATACTTTGCAGGGCTAAGACTTGGAAGGATGATTCCCAAAGTTAAAGTATTGTACTTAAACTTAGACTGTCACCTTCAGCAGCTAGAACATTCACTAACAAAAGAACACTGGGAATATTTTGGGATATTCAATTGTTTCTATTATAGTTAATGTTCTTATATATAAATCATTTCTGACTTCCAAATGTCGAGAGACATTACAAAAGGTACCAGGTTTTGTATAAAAAATAAGAAGAATGAAATGTGAATTATAAAAAAGTTCTTGCCAAAGCTAAGGAAACAATTACAATTCTGATTGATCATGTGCATACTATTAGGTAATAAAGCCCCATAATTTAAGATTTTAGCATTTGCATTGAACATGAAAGTATGAAGCATTACATTACCTTTTAGCATTACTTTTTGCAAGTTTCATGATGATATTAAAGATAATTAAAATGATATCAAGGTAAAACACATTAAATATGTAGATACAGGAATAAGACTATAGCAAAAAAATTTGCATCTTTGGGATAGAACAGTAAACATTTATAGAGTAACTTCTCCGTATAGAGTAATAGTCTAAGTGTCTTAGGGAAATGACTGGGTAGACATAATTGGGGGAATAAAGGCTGGGATCATTAAATCACAGATTTAGATAACAGAGACCTTTATAGGTCTTCTAGGCCACCTACTCCCTTTAATTTTATCAGGAGGCTGAGACCCAGAGAAATTTAAGGATTTACCCATGGTTCCATATGTAGGAAATGACATGGTTGGGATTAGAACTCAGGTCCTCTTGACTCTCAAATCTAATGTCCTTTCCTTTGCATCATACATGGGGATGGAAATAAAGACAACCTTTGAGGAATGATGAAAGATGATTTGGAGCAATGGTAATAATTACCTGTGCCAATCAGGGAACCTTATTCTTTGAGTAAAGTTACTTTCTATACTAAAGTTTAGTTGTGTGCCTCTTGTTCTGTTGGTACCTCCTCTCTGGTCTTTATTCAGATTTGGGCCTTGAATGCTTTAACGATGAAGCATTGAGATGCATTCTTGACTGTAGGTTCCAGGTTATTTGCTGTAGGACTAATGGAAGACATACTTGAAGTGGTGAGTCTTGTATATCTTCTCCTACGCATTGTGATACCAAGCATGTGTTGGCAAATTCCTGATTTAATTTTATTGATCCAGAGAAATTCTTGATCAAGTAGCTCTGGGTAGCTAAATTGGAGCAGACAATATTACTTTTGTGAAAAAGGAGTCAATCAGTAAATAGAGGGGTAAGTTGGTTCCTTAGCTGTTCAGGGAATGGGATTAGTCTTTAGCCCCAATCTTTCTTCACATACTCTTTGGGGTGCTTATTTGCTCTTATGATTCATACTAACCTTTGTAGTCCCTTATTTTCCACACTATGTTTCTAGCCTTGATGGTTCACCAGAACTGCATCGAGGGTGGGATGACTGGGGCATTGACCTTGAATATCCAAATATAGAGGATGCTGACAACATTTACATTCCTTCAGCAGAACAGAAATAACTTAGCTTAGTATATTGTTAGAAAGAATAGTTAAACTATTGAAGAACCTGAAGGCTCTTGCTTATTCTTCACCAAGCGTCTCACCAGGCTGAGCTTTACCTACTCCTTGACTGAAGAAGACTTCCTGTGTTCCAGAATCTTTGGCTCTTGAGTCCCCTCCCAAACTGAATTTGTCTTAAAAGCCTGATATGAAGGTGCTTTTATTATAGATTGTCCCCAATATGTTTTGTGAATATTGCCCAGGACATGATAAATGCTTGCTACGTCTCTGCCTTTCACCCTCTCTTCAGTGCCATAGAAACCTCCCTTTCAGGAAAGCTTCTTTCATAATCTGTTTTCTCTTCTCCCTTTACTCCAACACACACACATACACAGTACATACAACACACACAACACACACATACAACTACAGATGTAGATTTAAAGCAAAGATTTTAGTGTAAGGGATACTGGAGGATTCTGATATTTTGGCCACTGAATCCCCATCCCTGCTTATAGTATTATGTGTATTAAAAAAAAAATCACCAGCAATATATTTCTCTCATCCAACAAGAAATTCTGGGCCATGACTTATAACTGGGAAGTCCTCCAGATTCAGGTTCTCTCCTAATGTTTTATCATGCCTTGCAAATCACCCAGGGTTTTTGAAATACCAGCGTAGCCCAAGCTTTGTCAGCCTCTAACTAGAAGAAAAGACTTTGGGGATGGGCTTGCCACCTTTGTGCAGTACCTGATTCATTGTAGGTCCTTAATAAATGTTTGTTGATTTGACTTACTAAGTACAGAGAGCCTTATAGCCAAGTTGGCTTTGGGAGGATGAAATTTTTGGTCACAGTTATTCTCCAAGATCATCTACTAAACTTCCATCTGTGGAAGGAGTTCTCATATGGATGAAATCAATTACATGTTTTTGAAGTCTTAAAATATGTGCTCTGCTATTTTTCATAATTTAAAAAATGTTTTAATTATAAACTTAAAAATGAATAAAAAGAACTAATTTGAATATATACACAGAAATATTCACCACAAATTATACTTTAACATTGCAAATATAAAAAATAGTACACTCTAGTATACAAAATATACCATATTAATCCAATCTATTGCCTCTCTAGATCTGTTTACATTTATCACTGTATAGATAAAAACCTTTTATTTTTCTAGTATATGCTTAATACTATGCTATTCTAGTTTTGCTTTCTTTGTTTTGTGCTATTGTATTTGTGTTTTCTATTGTCTTTCTATCCCTCACTTTACACAATTGATTTGTTCAGACTTTGGGAAGTTGGGGGGCACATTGCATAGAATGCTGGACCTGGGGTCAAGAAGACCTGAGTTAAAGCCCCACCCTAGGGAGTAGCCATGTGACCCTGGGCAAGTTACGGATTCTCCCTGATCCTCAGTTTCCTCATCGATAAAACAGGAATAATAACAACACTTGTCTCCCAGGGTTGCTTGTAAGGATAAAGTGAGATAGTATTTGTAAAGTGCTTTGCAATCCTTAAAACACTATACAATTATTGCTCTCCAAATGCTGAATATGTAGATAGCTTCCAGTTTTTCACTGTGTATCAGTTTTCTTTATTTTCCTGAAAGTTGGAATTTGTTCTAGCCCATAGAAATCTGGATGAGGATTTTGTATTTCATAGGAGTACTGAATTTCTTTTATTAGTTGGGTGATATAGCCAGACTTGTGTTCTAGAAATATTAGTTTGATAGCTGTGTGTAAGATGCATTGCAAAAGGAAGAGGATGGGGTCTAGGAGGCCAAATGGAGGCCATTTAGATATTCCTTGTGAGAGGTGATAAGAATCTCAACTAAAATAGAGACTTTGGGTGTGGAGAAGGCAGTGGGCACAGGAAATGGTACAAAGGTAGAATTGATGAGACTTGGTCATTGATGGGATAGGAAGTTTGTAGGAGAGTTATGAATGATTTCAAATTTGTGTAGATGACTGGAATGATTTTGTGGCCATTAATAAAAATGGGGAACTTAGGAGGAGGAATGTATTTGAGAATCTGATGAGCAGCCTTTTGAGTTAAAATGCCTACAGGAGATGTCTAGTGGTAATATAAGACTGTTGTTCAGGAGAGAGATTAAAGCTGCTTTTCTAGGTTTGTTAACCATTTATATAAAGATAGTCATTGAAGTCATGGGGATTAGAGAAGATAAGTGGGTTCAAGAGAGCCTTGCAAGCTGTTCCACACTAGTAGATGGGGAAGAGTATGCTGTTTTAGTCAAGAAGACTAAGAAGGGTCCACCAGATAGGTAAGAGTAAAATCACTAGAAATCAGTATCCAAAAGGAGGATGCCAAGTCAACAGTGTCCAAAGTCACAGGGAGTTCAAGAAGGCTGAGGGCTAGAAAAAGGCGTTTAATGATCTTAGCTACTCTCTCAGTGCCCAGCACATCCCTCTGCATGGAGTAGACAATCAATAAAGAAATGGTGATGGAATGCATGAATGAAAATTTTCCAGGGTTTGCCACTACTGATGGAAAAGCAACTTAGTGAATTAAAATATATACAAAAGCCTATAACAATAATTTATTCTTCTTGGGTGCCTCATCAGTAGAGGGTTTCCATTTAATTAGCATTGCCAGAACTGCCAATAAAACCAGGCTTCTTTGTGACGGAGTATTGTCCCTGGCTTAGGATTTTTGTGATAAAAATGATAGTGACATTGATCCCTCTATTGATTTTTAAAATTTATTGCCTGCACAATATCTTTACTATTTCCCTCTTTTTATTATCTGGATACTGTTCTGTCACCACAGCTAAGTATTTTATGACTTCCTTTTGAAGCAAGGTCAATATTGATCAAGGTAGGAGACTCAAAAAGCTAAGTGTAAGTCATCGATAATGCTAAGTGGGATCTTGGTGAATTAAGTATCCAGTAATGAAAGTCTTAGAGATTACAAGTCACTAGAAAAATAAGGCATGAATTCCATTATCCAGGCTTAGGATATTATGTAAATTATTCATAAAATCTTTCCCTTAAAAGTTCAAAATGGTACATAATATAGAAGTCTGTGTGAAGTTCAGCTGTAAGATATTTGAACTATTTAAATGATGCTACATTATTGAACTGGCATGAGTGGGAAATATAGTAGCACAAGAGAGTGCTCCATTGCAGCAAAGTCTGCGTAGCCTGTAAACTTTTCAAAATAGTCAATGTAACAATGTAACCAAGCAGACAAAAGTAGCAACCTGGACTTTATAGTGGTTCCTTCACAAGGACTCTCTATCTAGGAGGTAGAGAGGGAAGGCATCATTTCCATCTTAGAGCAAAAGAGATATATTCTAGTTAAGTGACTTGTTCATGGCAATCCAGGGCTAGTAAGTGTCAGCATTTTTTTAGAGAAAGGAAACAGTGAACTTAAAAAGTTCACTAGGTAGTCTAGGCTCTCCTTGTTCTGCCACTCACTATGCCATGTGACTCTGGGTTATTTGCCCAATTTTTCTGACTCAGTTTTCTCAACTGTAAAATGAGGTTGATAATTTGTGTTCTATATGAAATAATGGAAATGAAATTGTAAAAACTTCAACATGTTATACACATTAAAAGCATTAAGGGCAAGGGCATGTGATGTAGAGCATCTCCTTCCCTTCCTACCTACCTCTAATCTTAGGAAGCTAGATGAAATAAGCAGAGGTATTGTCATAGATCAAAGTTTTCCAAATCATTCTATATAGGAGTATTTGTTGAAAATTCCTTGTCATTGTTCAGTCATTTCATTTGTGTCTGACTCTTCATTAACCCATTTGCAGTCTTGGCAGAGTGGTTGGTCATTTCCTTCTCTAGCTCATTTTACAGACGAGGAAACTGAGGCAAACAGGATTAAGTGACTTGTCCAGTGTCCCATAGTAAGTGTCTGTTGAACCCAGGGAGATGAGTATTTCTGACTACAGGCTCAGCTCTCTAACCACTGCACCCACCTAGCTGCTGTCCTTGTAACTAGACCAACAAATTTCTGTCACTTTGGGTCGTCTGTCTGAACCCATGTCCAAGCATATATAACACTGTAGTATATTCTGTCTATATGGAAATTGAATATACCCATATTAAGAAATTCCTATAGGATTACTGGGGTGGGGTGTGTATATTGCACGTTAAAATATTTCTAGACTGTTGTGACCAATTTGTTATATCCAAGCAGCTAGAACAGGGCACATGGGAATGGAAAGAGTTTATTTTATCACCTCAATGCTCACTTTTTGACTTACAGGAGCTATTTTAGTCTATTCAGGTCTATCCTGTCTTCTTTGGGGGTAGCTAAATTCACAATCCTTATTCCAGTGAGTAATTAATATCCTCATATTGTTCTAACCACCTGCACTTTTGAGCAGATTTGTATTCACATACAATTGTTTTCACTGAACAACTAAAATTTGTAACTCACCAAGATTTGAAATGAAAAAATGTCTTGGCCATCCACATTTTCCTGATATAAATTTTTTGTTCTTCTCTGACCCATTCCTGGGCTCCAGTGGGTTGGTCGTGACATTTTTAATGCATAGAAAAATGAATCCTGACTTGTGAAAAAAAATCTAAGCCAAAACATTAAGCAGAGTTCCAGTTAGAAATATGATACCACTTGAAACATTTTCAATCATTTGAATTTTTTAAGGGGCAGCTTTGGGTAGAGAACCAGTCTTGATATGGGAGCACCTAGGTCCAAGTTCTGTTTCTGACTGGTTACCTGTCTCCTTTCATGGCCCCATGCAGTATTCTCAGGCTATGTGTTAGAAATCAGTGTTGGTGGAAGGACTTTTTACTCTGAGAGTTGCTTATACCTATGAAATCATAAGTGCCATCTCTATCTATATATTTGCACATATGCATGTTTGTATATACATACCCATGCATTCATATCTCTCTGTATGTATATGTATATATACAAAACACACATACATATTTGGGTGGTTGGTAGCACAGTGGATAGAACTCATCTCCTTGAGTTCAAATCTGCCCTCAGACACTTATTAGCTTTATAACCCTGGGCAAATCATTTAACCCTGTTTGCTTCAGTTTCCTCATCTACAAAATGAGTTGGAGAAGGAAATGGCAAATTTACTCCTGTATCTTTGCCAATAAAACCCCAAATGGAGTCATGAGGAGTCAGATATGACTGAAATGATTGAAAAACAACAACTATATATGTGTAAATATATATATGTACACAAAAATATACATATATGTCTGTATATACACATACACACAGAGCTTGGTAGATGGGATAGATAGTTGGCCTTGAAGCCAAAAAATATGAATTTAAGTCTTGCCTCTGATATATACATATATATATATATATATATATATATATATATATATATATATAGATAGATAGATATATATATATATGTATTGGTTATGTGATCTCCTGGTTAAAGACCTTAACCACTCAGTGTTCAAGGTGACTTTCTAATGTTAATATTAATAATAAAAAAAACTAGCTAGCATTTATCTAGGACCTTAATGTTTGCAAAACAGTAGACAAATATCATCTCATTTCTATCCCCACAATGACCCTGGGAGATAGGTGCTAGTATTACCCGATTTTATAGGTGAAGAAAGTGAGGCAGACAGAAGGTAAATGACTTGTTCAGGGTCACACAGCTAGCTAGTAGGTATTTGATGTTGGATTCAAACTCAGGTTTTCCTTGCTCCAGGTCCAGTTAGTGACTGTACCATCTAACTGCTTCTCTAAGACTCGAAGTTGCAGAGACAGTGCTATCCTGCATTAGTACAGGGAGTCTCCTCTCTGGGGACTACATAGCTATGATAACAGAGGTATGACTCAATCCAATGGACATGCGCATGTGTTCCCATGGGTACATACACACACACACAAGCACACGCATCCCCCTCCTCGAACTATTTATGTTTCAGGGACCAAACAACTTGGGTTTCAGGTTTCTGACATGAACTTTTAGTAAGAGATGAAAAGAAATAAATCCTTCAAATTTGCGACTTGTGTGGTTTATGAGAAGTTTGGATAGGCAGGCTGGATCCCACTCTGGGAGGGTATTTTAGGTGAATTGATTACTTGGTTTCTCTAAATTGACAGCCACATTTTGGTGAAAAAAGAATTCCTTCCCTTGAGTAGTTTCGAGGAAAAGAAAATCAGAAACATGAGGCGGAAAGAGGCTTGAAGGTCCACAGGCACTCAGAATTGACAAATTAGATTTTTCAGGAGCCCTTTTTCTTCATTCCACATATCTTCTGTGAACTTGGCAGTCTTCCCCCCAGAGAAAGCCAAGATGAGAAATAGCAGCACTGTGGTAAGTAGGGACTGAGGCTCTCTCTCTGCTTCTTCAGATGCACCAAGATTCTATAACATGGAGCCATATAATATCCTGCCCCAGCCAGGGCATTCATTTTCCCAGTTTTTGATCATTAGGGTTTGTCTACATTGATATTTGAAGGGGGAAAAAAACTCTAGACCTGTGCAAAAAAAGTAGTCCTGTGAAAGCAGATCACATGGTTGGCCTATTAAATTGGAATGACAAATAGACTGTTCTTTATAAGCTGCAGTAGTGACTGCAGGAAATCTGGGCTGCCAGTTTGTAGTCATTCAAAAACACACCTCAAATGTGATGACCATATTGTAGGCATAGTCCAAATATGAATTTTTTCAAAATTAGTACTTTTTTGTTATTCTGGAGGATGCTAGTATGAAGATGCTTTTAAATTACACTTTGGTTTCATTTCCTGTCTGTGATTAGCCCAAATGGAGTGCTCATTCTTCCAAGAGGAAGACCTTGCCACAGAGATCTTTGCATTTATCACATCTGTCTGGCTAACCATAACCTGTGTACTTTTTCTAATGAATAAGGTTGTGTTACAATAGCAGCTGGCATCCAGGCCTATTGAATTTGATTAACAGAGCAGGCTGGATGACTCGAATAACATAGTTTGCTTCTCCTGTTAAACCCTCACTCCCTGCCAAAAACCCCATATATATGTGTATATATTTATATGTATACACACATGCATGTATGTAAATATACATACATACATACATGAACACCACACATATATGTCTTTTGGGCTTTACTGCCAACTGTACCCTCCACCAAGTTGCCTCTCATATATTTATATATGTGTGTATGTGTGTGCGTGTGTGTTTATGTATGTATACATATATATACATACACCTATTAAAGTTTAAAATTGCACTAAGACTTTTGGGACATCCTGTGTGTATATGTACATATAATGAAATATATTCTGTATACAAACACACATAAATACATACATATATATATATAAAACGGATAATACACATTTGCCCATATATTCTCTGTAAAAACTTACATATATAATAATATCTATAATATATATGTATATATATATATATAGTGTGTGTGTGTGTGTGTGTGTGTGTGGTGTGTGTGTATAAAGTTTCCTTATAGGAATGTACAACAAGGAAACCTTAGACATATAATACTTTCTGCATTATATATATATATATTTCTAATAATTTTCAAAGTAATGATGATAACTAACAATCTCCAGTTACTTTTACAAGATAGTCTGTCAATTTATACATATTTTTCTAATATGCCAGATAATCACAGTTGGGTTTTGCTTTAAGAAATCTTATAGATCAGAGCCATAACTAGACCAGGGAGACTGGAGCATTGATACAAGGTGATGAATTTAGAGGGTGCTAAGAACACTTACCAAGAGTAGAAGCATGCTAAGCAGAGTGTAGCACCATTTAGTAAGACAGATTAACTAACATAGGAAGCGAGTAGGTGGTCAACTGCTGTGAACTCCTCCCTAACCTTGCTCTGGCTTCTCTACCCTTTCCTTAGTCACTCTCTTAGGTCCTGAAGTCTCTTTCTTCCTCCTCTAGTTTGGGACAAGCTTTGCGCTCTTTGCCTCTGGGATGTGTACACTTAATTTCTGGTGCTTGCTTTTCAGGTGGAAAATTTCCTTAATTAATGCTTTGCCATAGATCAGGTTTGAAAATTATAAAATAGATATGTTGTAAGGGAAGGGATTGGGAAAGGTCATTTTTCATTCCACATGATGATTTGTTCAAGGTCTTTGATATGGTAGATTTCCTGATAACATTTAAATGTTTTTATTACAGATTATTAACTACTTGACAGAGGCTTGATTGTTAGGAAACTTTTCTAAATGAGGATCAATCAGAAATGAGAGTGCAGAACATCAAATGAACTGGGTTAATGGAAAAATGACTCCACTTGATTTACAGGCAACTTTTCCCCGAAAGGTGTATATCATATAAAGCAAGCTCTGCGAGGCTTGAGTGAATGGACAACTGGCCTTAGAATAAGGAAGACCTTTGTTGAAGTCTTGCCTCTGACACATGTATGCCTCTGGGCAAATTAATGTAGTTTCTCAGTGTCTCCCGACAACCTTCTTTCTTTCTTTTCATTTACTTATTTTTGAGGCAATTGGAGTTAAGTGATTTGACCAGCATTATGAGATCAGTAAGAGTCTGAGGTCATATTTGAACTCAGGTCCTTCTGATTTTAGGGCTGGGTTCTATCCACTGTGGCAGCTACCTACCCCCAGGCCACTTTCTAAGACATTAATTTGCATAGCATTTGCCAGTCTGCATTGGTAATGGGGGTTTCCTATACCAATCAAATCACAGTTCTGATTCTCTCTCTGCCTCAAATTAATAAAATAAAAACATGGAAAAATGAGTTAAAATACAATATGTATATACATGCATTCATATATTCATAGTTCTCATATACACAGTTTTAATGTATTTCCCCATGTTTTGATTTTTATTTATCAATTTCATTGATATTATATAATGCACACAGTGCACATGTACACAATACACATGTGCATGTTATATGCATTTGCATATGTGTGTATGTGTATCTCAATATATGTATGTCCATGTGTGTATACTCACATACACACACACACATCCACAATGCCAGGTAGATAGTAGGATAGAGAACAAAGAATGTGATTTCATTGCTATAGAGTGCATGATAAGAACTTAATATATGAATGATGATAGATTAATAGAATTTTGAAATAAGGAGGACTTTGAAATGATAGAATCAACCCTATCATTTCACAGAGGGAGAAACTGATCCTCAGAGGGACTGTTACTTGTCTAAATTCATGTGGCTAATCAGTTGCAAAGATTTTAGACCTTAGAATTCAGTCTTATGTTTTTTAAAACTGTGCCCTAACCTATAAATTCCTTCTTTTCTTGATCTAAGGAGCAAATCAAAAGCATGCTTGGAGAAAAGTTAGAGGTGTTGTTTTCCCATCAATCTATCATCTTATCTTAGAGAATAAATTAGTTTAAGCTGGCCAGATTTATCCTTAACAAAGCCATGTATTCATTCTCAAATTGTAAGTTTTAAAAGACTTTCAATTATCAGTTTTTTGATACTACATTAGGATTTTTCTTTTTCCAGTCATTCAACTCAAAGTGTCATATCTTTTATTTCCAGGGATGTCTTCTCCCTCCTTTCTTGAAAGATAAGTGTTATGTATGACTCTCCAACCTTCAGTAATATCACATGTCTGCAAGAAGTTCTTATGGCTAGTTAATGGTATCTTTTGACTGATTTCAGACAGTTCTTTCAGCATCCTTTGATATAAATCAGACCCTGCAGATTTAGACAGAGTCCCTTTGTTCTGGTCACCTGTAACTTCAAGGATATTTCTTCTTTTTTTGGAGAGGGGTGTGGCTTCTTACTTTCCCTTCTTAGGTTTTTCCTCTTCCAGTAGTTGGATCTTTTCCCTACTCTCAGAAGGACCATCCTTTTTCCTCCTGAGAGCAAACTCATCTATCTCAACCCTAGATCCCATCTGTTTCTGATTCTTAAGAGAGTTGGTTCTTTCATTTATCTCATCCCTGGTCAGCATCTTTAATCTCTCCTTCTCACCTGGTTCCTTTCATCTGGTTTTCAGTGTATATGAATTCCTCAATCCACAAAAACTTACTCAACCTTGCCATTCACTCTTGTTTCCTCTCTATTTTTTAACCTTCCCCTCCTTTCTTCCTCCCATAGATATTATGTATTCACCTACTATGATTTTGTGCTGGACATTTGTGCTAAACTTTGCCAGTACTCTACCTCCATTTTCTACCTGTTTACCCATTTAACTCCTTGCTGGCTTTCCTATCCACCATTCTCCTGAGATTGATCTTTCTGTATGGTTATTAGTTATTTATTATTATACCAAGAATATAAAAGATAGGCAAAGAATATTTCCTGTCCTCAAGGAGCTCACATTATAATATGGAAAACAACATGAAAAAACATACAAGATACACACAGTGTCAATGATATGTGAGACCACAGCTGGGGTGAGGGATACCAGAAAAGGCCTCTTGGAGAGGGTGAGATTTGAGCTGAGTCTTGAACGAACCCAGGGCAGTTAAGAGGTGGAGAGTATTCTACATATGTAGGATGACCACTGAGTTTAAGGAACAAATAGTAGACCAATATGGCTATATTATAGACTGTATGAGAGAAGTAAAGTATAAAAAATATTGGGAGTGTAGCTAGGGGCCAGATTATTAAAAGCTTTATGTGAGTGAGAAGTTTATATTTGATCTTGGACATAATAGGGAGCCACTGAATTTTTTTGAGTAGGTGAATGACTTTTGGAAAATTACTTTGATGGTTGAATTGAAGGTCAGTGGACGTGGAGAGAGACTTGAACTAGGGAGACCAATTAGAAAGGTATAAGAGTCATCCAGGTAAGAGGTAACAGGTTGAACAAGGTAGATACCTGTGTCAGAGGTAGGAAAGCAGGGGATGTATATGAGGCAGGTAAAGATAGAAATGAGAAGATTTGGCAAAGGATTCTCATTCTTCTTGAACCCTCTGCAATCTTTGATACTGTTGGGTATCCCTGCTCCCATTTTTTGAGGCTGTCTTTTCCTGTAGCATGATTCTATATTATACTGGTTCTGACCCTATTTCTCTGACTGCTTTGGTTTTTCTTCATGATCTCTTTCTACTCTTTGGTCTCCCTAGCTTTGGCTATTTCCCATGGCTCATTCTTCAGTCTTTTGTTATCTCTCAGAGAATTCTTGTAGTCTCCAGGCTTCAGATAACCCATCTATGCTGATGACTCCTAGATCTATTACCTGCAGTCCTATCCAGCACCAGTCCTGTATTTCATACTATCTTACTGTTTAATGCAGAAATATTTGAAAGATCTGTTACTTTGAAATGATGGGGAAACTCCCCTGTGTGGGGGTCTCTTCTGTGGGTTGTAGAGCAAAAAGATCTATGTGAGCAGATTCCTTTCTCAGGCACTTTGTCCTAGGATTTAAGACACAAAGGAGTTAACTGTCAGAAGTGGGATTAGAACTTTGCTTCAATATAGTATGTTCCAATCTGAACTCATCATCTTTACTGTTTACCACAAAATGAATTCCCCTTATCACCTTCCTTGACTTCGTTGTGATATCGTCATTCACAGGTTGCTCAAGCCTAAAATTGTAGTTTCGTCTTGGATTTATCCTTTTCCTTCTTACACTATCTCTAGGTACCAAGTTTTGAAAAGTCCTTAAGTCTTTCCAGGGTGATCCCTGGAAAATACAATCTCTATCAGATTACTTTCCATATTCTTTAGCAGAACTGTTCTTCAAAATGTAGAAGATGCCTTTGGATCCTGGAAATAATGTATTTTGATAGATTTTTATCTTGAAAAATAGGGCCTTGGGGGCAAGGACTTTGTAATTTTTCATTTTTGTATTTTTAAAGCCTAGCACATTGCATTCCTGGCACCTTAAACATAATAGACACTTAATAAATATATGTTGAATTGAATTACATATTTAATGAAACACACTGGACTAAAATATAAATTTACTCCTTTGGGGAAATGTCAGCTGAAAAGCAACATGCCAACATTTTGAAATAATTTCTTCATAAAGAGAATTTAATCTTAGTATAAAATCTTGGAAATCCATTGATACCAATTATTCATAACCTTTAGATCAGAGTTTCTTAGCCTTTTTTGTTTTATAGATCCCTTTGGCAATCTGCTGAAGACTATGGACCCTTTCTCAAAATAAAATAAGATGTCTAGTATTGCAGTGGAAACTGATTACATTCAAATGCATTTACCAAAATATTAAAATTCCAAGTTCATGGACCTCCTAAAAGTCTATCCATGGACCCCTTGGCAGTATGTGGACTCTGGGTTAAGAATCCCTGCTTTGGATAAACATGGGTGATCTAGTTACCTTTCCATGGTCCTGATGAATGGATGACAGGACTAGAAACTTTAAGAAGTCCTCCAGTCAAAAGAATAAAGTCTAAAAAGCAATGCTACTTTGTTTCTGTATAGAATCAAGGAAACGAATCTGTGCTTATTTGTGTTGTGTCACGTTTTACATAAATTTTATGTCCCCTATTGGTCTTCTGATCACATGTCTATATGTGCTTTATCAAATGTGACATCCCTCAATATCTTGTGATATAAATTGAGGAGGTGTCACTACATGACCTCTGCTACTTTTTCCAGCTCTAAATTTATGATTCTGTGTTACCATAGGGAGAGGTAGACAATATATGTAGATCTTCGTTTTCATTACTTCATTTACTTATTTCTTGCTTGTTCTCCAGTTCCTCCTTGAAATTGGTGTAGGTCAGATATTCCATGACAATATAGTCTTTTGGGGAGGCATCAGGCAATCAGGAAAATAAAGGGCTTCAAAACAGTGCCTTATGAGGGTCATTTAAAGGAAATGGAGATGTTTGACCTTGGGAAGGGAAGACAAGAAGGAGGTGCTAATATGGCTAATACCTTGTCTTCAAGTATTTGAAAAGTTGTTGTGTTTAAGAGAGTTTAGACTTGTTCTGCTTGGCTTCAGAGGGGAGAATGTCCAGCAATCAGTGGTAGTTGCTTGATGTAAGGTAAGAGTTACTAATGATTAGAGCTCTCCAAATATGGAAATGGCTGCTTTGGGAAGTCTTCTCATTTGAGGTCTTCATGTAGAGGTTAGATTGCCACTTGTAATCCTTCAACAAGTATTGGGTCTATGTTGGAATAGATAGTCTCCAAATTCTCTTCCATCTCTGAGTTTCTGAGGTTCTGGTTCTTTGATTCTGTGATCTCTTCTTCTAGGCTCACCAAACCTCTGTAATTTCCCCTCAAGCTATCAACTCAACTGTGCTTCCCAAAGTTCCCTAATGGGAACTCTGTTCCAATCAAACAGGTTTTGTCTCTGTCCCATGAGTATACGCTGTTCGTTCTGACTTTCAGAACCTTGGCTTATGATCCTTTTACATGAAATGTATTTCCTTCTTTTCTCCTCTTATGCCAAATCTGGGCCTCAAGGTCCAGTCAGAGTCACAAAGGCTTCTTAGGCTACTTGAAATTTCAATTATCATATAGCACTTGATTATATATTGTTTGCTATTTGTTTTATATCAGTCATGTGTTACTAACCATGTTGTAAGCCTCTTGTGGTCAGGAACAAGATTCCATTTTGTCAAATACAGTCTTCCACAACAGACATCTATTGGTTGATTGATTGATGACTTTTCTTTCCAGTGAACAGTGATGGAAAACAAGGCTAATAGTAGCTTTTAGGTATGTAGTGCTTAGTGGTTACATATCATACTATATGATTTGAAGTGGGAAAGGACACTCAGAGGTCATCTAGTCTAACCACCTCATTCCAAAATGGAAGTGATTGAAGTTTGTTCCCACAAAACTTCTTGTGAGGTAGATAGTAGTGCGAATATAATTATCCCCATTTTATAGAGGGTGAAACTGAGACTCAGTGAGATTAGATTACTTGTTCAAGATCACATTAGTAGATACATGGCAGAACTAGGCCTCGAGTCCAGATCTTCTTTGTAATTTTCCCTTCAATGTTTTCTCTCTTATTTTCTTTCAAGACTTTGTTCTTTTAATGTCCATGAAACTGAACTTTTTTCTCATGTTTCACAAAGAAGCAGTGTTTTCCTTAATATCCTTCCTTTGTGCCTAATGTATTTAAGTAGTCATTTGCCATCTCTCACTAGGCCTCACACATTATCTCATTTCCTGCTTTTTCTTTTCTGGTTTCTGATTTTTTTTTTAAATTTTACTCTCAGGATGAAAGACTGTCTATAAAAGGAAAGACTCAGCAGTGGGAACAGATACATTTTTTTCAGAAATGTTTTTTCTTATTTCTCCTGTCACCAATTTCCCAAGAGGGCATAATCATCCATTATCATCAATTAATATTTCCTGAGCTCTTGTCATTTCCATAGCAAATAATTTGGCTATCTGAAGTGAGGACTTTGACTGTAAAAAGATCTAAGTTCACCTACCTTAAAGAAAAATAAAGGGGCAGACTCACAGCCATTAGAATACATGAAGCACAAGCAAGGAACTTTTTGCATTGAAGCTGTCTTAGAAGTAACCCTTGTCGTGTTTAAAAAATACATCTACTGGAGTAGATGCTTATAATGGAATTTTTTTTATAGTAAATCAATTTAGTGACAATAGCTATTACTGCTATATGCTTCATGGGCCTTTTTTGATAAGATAGTCACATTGTACTATTTAGAAATAGGAAGAAAAAGGCCAAAACCCAATAATTAACAATCAGTAAGTATTTATTAAGTACCTGCTATGTGCCAGGCATGGTGCTAGGTCATGGGGTATTACAAGTATAATGAATGAAACAATCCCTACTCACAGAGATCTAATGAGAGAGGCAATAAGTACATATAAAAACATATAGCATCAATAGAAAACTAATAAACGTATGCAAAAACATACATACAAAGTAGTTAAATAAAAGGTAGTTTGGGAGGGAAAAGGAGGTCATTAGTGGTTAACTTGGAAATGTAAGAACTTACATTGAAGAAGAGAGACTAATTGGAATCCACAATCCTAGAACAATTTCATTTAGGTTGGAAGGTTGTTGTGCTACATACATTGCTGCAGTGGAATGGTATTTAGAGAGGGACAGACACAGGATTTGGAGTCTGGTAGTCTGACTGGTGGTCTGCCACTTATTTAATATGTGATTTTGGATAAATCATGTCACTTCTCAAAGCCTCAGTTTCTTTATGTGAAAAAATGTATATTAATTGCCTACATGCTGAACTCACAGGGTTCTTTTAAGGGCAAAAGAATAAATAATATAAAGTTTCTATAAATTGAAATGATTAATTTCCTCCTAAGTCAAAGCATTTGCCAGAGTTTTAAAAAATTCATTGGTTTGAGTCATCCCATTTTCAATTTCCTTCTCATCCAACATGAGAAATAGAGAGAAAACAATAAGGGATTAGGGGTAACCAGGGGCTACAGGAATTCAAGGTTAGACTTTAAGTATACTAAGAACCGGAACGTAATTAGCATATTATGCACTTAGGCAAATAGCACAAAATATACTCACTTGAGTCCTTTATCCACATAGCTGCTGTCCAAGTGACATTGATATTCTTAAAGGACATTTCTGATCATATCACCTCTCTTCCTGATTAACACTATTGACTCCCTATCACCTCCAGAATAACATATAAACTCCTCTTTGTTATGGAAAAATTTGTCACAACTTTGCTTCCTCCTATCTTTCTAGCTTTAATAATACTATTAATAGCAATGATAAAAGCTAGCATTTGTAGAGCACTTCAACATTCATAAAACATATTACAATTATTAATTCATGTGATTCTCACAATAATCCTGGGAGGTAGGTACTAGTATTCTCCCCATTTTACAGATGAGGAAACTGAGTTAGAAAGCGGTTAAGTGATTTGCCCGGGGGCACACAGCTAGTAAGTGTTTGAGCTTGGATTTGAACTGAGTGGGAGAAAGCCAGGCTTGAAGTCAGGAAGACTCACCTTCCTGAGTTCAAATCTGACCTGAAACACTTAATAGCTGTGTGATTCTGGGCAAGTCACTTCACCCTGTTTGCCTCATTTTCCTCATCTGTAAAATAGATTGGAGAAGGAAATGGCAAACTACTTTAGTACGTGCCACAAAAAATCTCAAATGGGGTCACAAAGAGTCAGACATGACTGAAATGACTGGACAACAATAAAATCTTCTTGACTCCATGCTCAGTGCTCCATCTGCTGCACCACATTATGCATTTTTATGTAAATTGCCTTTCTAAGTACTCTGTGATCTTACTTCATTTCTCATCTCTGTGCCTGGGCATTTTTCCTGTCTTCCACGATGAAGCACATTCTCTCCTCTTCTCTACCTCTTGGAATTCCGAGTTTATGTCAAGACTCAGCCCAAGCACCATTTCTTTTTTCTTTGTGTCTCTCTCTTTCTCTCTTGTGCTCTCTGTCTGTCTGTCTGTCTCTGACCCTGATATACACACATACATTGGGGCCTCTAGGTGGTGTAGTGGATAGAGCACCAGGTCTGGAGTTAGGAAGATCCAAGTTCAAATCTAGTCTCAAAAGCACTTACTACTGTGTGATCACTTAACCTTTGTTTGCCTCACTGTCTTTAACTGTAAAATGAGGCTGATAGAAGCACCTACCTCACATAGTGCTATATAAATATTAACTATTATAATAGTATATATGTGTATATATACATTCATATATATTTGTATATGTACACAGATACACATACATATATAGAAACATATACATACCTATACACTATATAGATATATACTCTGTGTGTGTGTGTGTGTGCGTGCCCACGTGTACATATGTATGTTTATTGTATGTCCATTGGAATGTATAAATGAAGACTTGAGGAAGGGAACCGTTTTGCATTTGTCTTTGTATCTCTAGAATATAGCCTAGTACCTGGTACATAGGTATTTAATGAATGATGTTTAATAAGTGTTTGTTGATTGATTGATAATGCTGCTAGAATCTGCATGCCCTGTCAACATCTTTGAAATTTGTGTATTCTGGGACAAATCCCCACTTGCCCTGTCTTAGTGTCTTGGATATAGATGGACACTCTTCTCCTTAACAGGAGTTGTTAAGAGTGTGTGTCAGGGCCAGAGCTCACTATGGTAGAACTGGAAGAGGAAGTTAGGAGTGAATGTTTTGATCAATTCATGGTTTGGGATGAACAAGAAGAAATTATTTGGTCATCATAATTTCATTCTTTATAGTTCCTTCTATATGGCTAAAATATGACTTCAGACTGGTCCAGTGGAAGAGTGCTTGCTGAACCAGGAGTCAGAAGTTCAAATCTCAGCTCTGATGTTTACTACTTCTGTGACCTTGGGCAAATTACTTTCTGGGTCTCAGTTTCCTTCTCTGTAAAATGAGGAATTTGGATTAGATGTCCTTTCTGATCCATTACCACTCTAGATCTGTGGCCTTATGTCTCAGGATACTTTGTTGATCAGAGTCAAAAAAAGATTATTTGTCAGTTCTGTACAGGAACTGCTGCTCCTGGCCCCTGACAAGCGCATAAAGCACTATTCTGTCATCCGATGTCCATCTTTGCAGCCCACTGCTTTTGTGGAATGTTTTAGAAAACTCTTTTATGACACACTACAGGAAGTGACTGATTTGTAACTAATAGCCTTCCTAGTATTTAATTTTAAGTGGTTGGAATTCAGGGCTTACAAATTGCTCTGCAAAAGATTTCAAAGGGCATCCTGTGCCAATTGAGATGATTTGGTCATATGAATATATAGCCACAGCTCATTTATCTGATGTTCTTGGGCAATAAGGCACGACATGTAAGCAGAAACCACCTCTCACTTCTTAGTGCTGTTTGGTTTGTGTTCATGGAACATTTTGTGAAGAAACTCTTTTAAAGTTCTATTACACATGTCCCTTACCCTCTGAAGCAGTAAGATGGTATGTGGTTCAGGTCTTCTAGAACCCCCAGGTTCAAATCCCAGACATTCTATATGAAATCTTTCCTGATTCATCTGGCTGTTTTGCCTCAAAAGTTTGCTTTATATCTATATTTATTGGTTGATGGAGGGATGGCTTTTCTTTACAATGAACAGTAATAAAAATAATAGTAAACCATTCCAGCATCTTTGCCATGGGGTCACAAAAAGTTGGATATGACTGATCAACTAAACAATAACAAAAATTTGTGTACTATATCATAGAATTGTGAGGAAAATCCTGTAAAGTTCAAAGTGCTAGAGAAATGATTTGTCTATTATAACTATGTCATAAGAATGAAGGACTAGGGACTCTCCTTTGAATAAAGAAAATATACTTGCATATATGCTTTTTGTAATATCTGTTTTGGTTGTTCAAAGGAGTTGTTTTTGTTTCCATTTTGCTTTTAATGGTTGAGGTTACTAGGTAAGTAGCCTTCTGCCCTCCGTCCTTACCTAGCCACCTCTCCCTTTCCTTTCCCACTTCCATATTTAAATCATACTCATCTTTTAAAATTCAACTCAAATGTTACTTTCTTGGCAAAACCTTCCCTGATCCTCCCTCCCCACTGAGGTGGAAATGGTCTCTCTCATTATCAGATATTCTTAGTGTCTTGTTGCTACGTGTTTTACCCCCTTTATTCAATTGTAAGTTTCTTGAGGGCACCCAGGTGGTACAGTAGATAGAGTGCAGAGGCTGGAGTCAGGAGGACCTGAGTTCAAATCCATCTTCATACCCTTACTAGCTGTGTGACCCTGTTTCCCTCAGTTTTCTCATTTGTAAAATGAATTGGAGTAGAAAATGGCAAAGTACTTCGACATCTGCCAAGAAAACTCCAAAATGGGGTTATGAAGTGTTGGACATGATTGAAACATCTCAACAACCACAACAACAACCACAAATATAACACAGTTCCTCAAGGGAAGGAACTATGTCTTATTTATCTTTGTATATTTGCCAGCTCTTAGGATAGGTATTTAGTACCTACTTTAAGGTACCTACATAATAAATGTTTGCTGGAGAGGTATGATGATGCTAAAGATCTTTATTTTCTTGATCCTACATTGCAATTTAAATGAATATGTTAAATTTTCAGAAGTATATAAATATACATTAAATATTTAATCATTTCTAAAAACAATGGTGGTGGTAGCTTTTCACATAGTTTTCCTATATAGCTTTACTACATAGTTTATGGTTTTTTGTAGAAGGCTGATTTTATATATTGTTTGCATATCTTTAATATATATAACTTTATCTTTAATATATATAACTATATATTATATATATTAATATTATATATATTATATGTAATATATATAACTATATCTTTAACATAACTTTAACAATGAATAAATCATAAATTTTACCTTCTAGAACAAACTAAAAAAATAAATTCTTGCTGAATGAGTTTTTACCATAGCATCCTGGGTTCATGCTGCCTCTCCTCATACTTCTGGAGATGGTTATAGTTTGGGCTGAGCCAAAAGCTGATATGATTTGAGTTATCTCTGACCTTTGGTTTTTTTCTGGTTCATCTTGGAACAAGAGGTTGCCCAGGGAGGGGTTGAATGCGGGGGGATGACAATGTTTGTGTTCTAGGTGACCCTAGGTACTCAGTCAGAATTGGATCCATAGACTCAGTTGTTCTATTGGGTCGCAGACATTGTTTAAATCCTGGAGCTGTCCAATTTCCCTGACCCTTTAAAAAGGGGATCAGCAGTAGAGACCAGATTAGACCTCTCAGGGCCACTCTGGACTGGAATATGATACTCAAATGATTCAATATCTAGGAATCATGGTCAGGTGAAAAAGAGTAATAGATTTGAAGTCAGGAGACTTGGGTTCAAATCCCATCTCTGCAATTTACTAAATGCTCATGGACAAATCATTTAAAGCCTAGGTGTCTCAGTTTCCTTCTCTATAATATGGGAATGATAGTAACATTGGTACCACTACCTTTGGGTTGTTAGGAAAGCACATATAGACATGTGACCTAAGATGATGAATATTATTTTTGTCTTAGAATTCACCTTCTTCCCTTCATTCTGAGTCAGCACTAGACTGCTGTAGCAGTGGAATAGAGAGGTAACGGATACACTCTCTCTTGCTATAAATTAATTTACTGTCTTTAATGGGTTAACCTTCCTTACAAGAGAAAGTAGCATGGCATGGTGGGTAGAGCACCATGCATAGAGTAAGCAAGACCTTGGGTTTGAATCCTACTTCAGACACCTACTAGCTTTATGACTATGGTTGAAATGCTTAATCCCTCTCAGCCTGTTTCTTCATTTTCCAAGTGGAGACAATAACTATAGTAATTATATCACGATGAAATGATGTACATAAATAAAAATGAAATTTATGCATTGTACATATGGCACTTTATATACTTTCAAGTGCTCTATAAATGCCAATTTTACGTTATTATCTCATTTCCTGGGATCCAATTATAGCTGAATGTTTTAATCCTGAAAATTCACATTTCTAAGAGTTAAAAGATAAAATCAATTATTAACCTTGATGATTTCTATTGCAGGGAAACAAAAAAGGATGGCCTTTAAAGATGTTTGACTTTTTTCTCAGACCAAAAATCAAAGGTATGTTATCTAGGTGGTAAGGAACTGGAGTGTATTTATTTCCCTAGTAATTTAATGAAATATAAATGTGAATTAGAATGCTGTTTAAGACATGATGATGTAATAATGATATATTAATGATACAATTAACTATAAGTGATTTGTTTATTATTCAGTTCACATTTCATCTCCTGAAACACAGTTACTGTATTCATTCATTCTTTCCCTGCATTCAATAAGTATTGGTTAAATGCACAAGGCATCATGCTAGGGAACAAGGAAGTATATAATTAAATCTAAATGTGATTTCTGCCCTCAAGTACCTTACAAACACTGAGGTTCATAAGATTATAGAATGTCAGAATTGGAAGGATTCTTTGAGGTCATCTAGCCAACTCCCTCATTTTATAGATGAGGAAACTGAGGCCCAGAATGGTTAAATGATGTGTGCAAACCCACACAGGCAGTACAAGAAGGTGCTCAGAATTTGAAACTAAAGTGTCTAGCTCCAAATCCTTTAGTATTTCCAAATGAAGACATATTTAAAGGGATTTCCAAATATTAATCTCCTATATAAATGTTATTTGTTCATATCATCATGATACCATCATCATCACCATCATCATCGTTTCTGTTTGTGCTTGGCACATTGTAGGTACTTAATTCATGCTTGTTGATTGATTAATTGAAGAGGTAGTGTGTAAGTTGGAACTCAAGGATGGTAAGGATTTTTCACCGGTAGTGACATGGCAGGGGCAGGGATGGAGGGAATGGGTCTCTTCTATCCATGAGAGACCGCATGACCAGAAAGATGGAAGTTGGATAGGGTATTATGAGATTGGGGAAAAGTGAATAGTTCTATTAGAATGTGAAAAAAGAAATGCTAAAAGACTGAGAAGAAGGTTGAAGTCAGATTGTGGAAGGTCTTGAATGCCAGGTTAAGGAGTTTGCATTTTATTTTGTAAGCTGTAGAGTAACTGAAGATTTTTGAATCTCCTCAAAAACTTACCTTATATTTGTTACGTGTGTGTATTCATCCTTCACTGCCGAAGAAGATTATGCCATCAGAGAAATAATGACATGACTTGCACTTGACTTTGTTTTGAGTGAGGGAGCACTAGGGGAGGTCACCAGCCTCACTTCTCCTCCAGAGACATCTGAATCCAGTGACCAGATATTCATCAGGATGACTGGAGATGACCCAGGATGAGGCAGTTGGGATTAAATGACTTGCCCAAGGTCATACAGCTAGTGAGTGTCAAGTGTCTGAGGTGAGATTTGAACTCGGGTCCTTCTGACTCCTGCACTGGTGCTCTATCCACTGCACCACCTAGCTGTCCCTTATCTGTTACATAGATAATAGAGAAAATGCTTTCTTTCTCTTTCTCTCCTTATCTGTATCTATCAATCTACCAACTCACCACTCCTTCCTCCCTCCCTCCCTCTCTCTCTCCCTCTCTCCTCTCTCTTTCTCTCTCTCTCATCTGTCTCTTAATGTAGTAGATTCAAGTGTCACCTCTGACACATACTAGCTGCGTGACCCAAGGCAAGTCTCTTAACTTTTCAGGGCTCTAGGCAATGTTTTATTTTCATTTTTACAATGGGGTTGTCCATTTTCTGTTTTAAATTTTTTTACATTAAAGTTTGATTTTTCTCAATTACAGGTAAACAAACATTGTTAGCATTCTTTAAAAAAAAATTTGAGTTCCATAGTTTTTCCTTCCCTCTATCCCTCCTCCCTCCTTGAAGAAGGCAAACAATTTGATATTGATTATACATGTACAATTATACAAAACATTTCTGTCTTAGCCATGTTGCAAAAGAAAATGCAGACTTAAAAAAACTCCCAAGAATATTAAAGTAAAAAAAGTATGCTTCAGTCTGCATTCAGAGTAGTATTTTTCATCATGAATCCTTTAGAATTGTCTTGGATCATTGTATTGCTGAGAATAGCTACATCATTCACAGTTTATCATACAATATTGCTGTTACTGTATACACTAGTCTCCTGGTTCTGCTCATTTCACCCTGTATCAGTTCACAAAAATCTTCCCAGGTCTTTTTGAGAGCCTCGTGCCTATCATTTCTTATAGCACAATAGTACTCCATCATATTCATGTACCACAACTTGTTCAGCCGTTCCTCATTTGATGAGCTCAGTGTTCAATTCTTTGCCACAACAAAAAGAGCTGCTATAGTATTTTTGTACATGTAGGTCCTATTCCCTTTTCTTTGGTCTCTTTGGGGTACAGACCTAGTAGTGGTATTGCTGGGTCAAAGGGTATGTACAATTTTATTACCCTTTGGGTATAGTTCCAAATTACTCTCCAGAATCTAGGCAACTTTTTATAAGTTGAAGAGAAGGTGTTGACCTAAATTTGTAGAGAAAGTTCTTCAGCAGGACCTCCCTACATGAAAGAAATAATAGGTTCAGTCTCTCTATTTTATAAGTATATTTTTTATGTATAAAATATTTCCTCTGATAGAATATAAGTTTCTTGAGGTTGGGAACTTGGATTTTTTTGTCCTTGTGTTCCCAGTGCCCAACAGAGAGCCTGACACATAATAGGTACTTAATAAATGAATTAACTGGCTTTCATCTTTTCCTTTAACTTACTGTCTTTACTGCAAGTTAATAACCTTTGACTGACTGATTGACTTGGCAACTGCCTAGCTATGGGTGATGACAAAGAGGAAGAATCAACTATGACTTCAAAGTTTCTAGTCTGGACGCCTGGGAGAATTGAAATTGCTATCAAGAAAAACAGGACACTGGGAGGAGGGGCAGGCTTTGGATTCGTTGAATGGAATGTGCCAACAGAACATCTAGGGAGAGAATTAGACCAGAGGCTGATGGAAGATGCTGGGCCTAGACATATAGGTTGAAGTGATATATGTGTAGAAGTGATCACTGATGCCCCAGAGGTGGACAAGGTCACTAATTGACTGAATGTAAAGACAAATAAATACTATATAGTCAAACCTTTCATTTTACAGATGAATCAGAAGTTCACAGAGAGGAAATAGCTTCTTCAAGGACACATAGCTATTAACCAAAACTTGTTTTTTTTTAAAAATAGTTTTTGCTGTGCTTTACTGTTTTGAACTTGAATTCATGCATCTATATATTTCCCTGTAGTCTAAGGATCAGTTAATGTCTAGACAAATATAGATAAACTGATAGCAATCTACCTTCCTGTATAGATTAATAGATTAGGTTTTGTCTGTATTTTGATTATGATACAATAAGAATATAATTTGTCTTTTTATAATGAGATCATTAAGATGCTAGCCTGTAAGGATACTGACTGTTGACTGCTGGGGACCTGCCGCACACTACAGATTATAGCATCACAGTGAAAAGCGGCCAGATAGTTAGATTTTCCTCCTTTCAGTCAACAAATATTGTCTGTCTTTTATGTGCAAGGCATTGGCCTTCCATTTCATTAGAAGGCTGAGGGTGAAAAAAGAAGTTTTCCCTAGAAGAGTAATAACAAAATAAAAGAGAAGCAGGAGATTCTAGGCATAAGAGACATTTATAGCAATGGCAAAGGCTGGAGAGTGTGTTTGAAAGCCTAGGGAAGGCATCTACTTTGACTGAAGTCTTGGGAGTAATATGGTCAAATCATATTCCAAGTAGGAGTTTAAGGAATACTTGTAATATATCCCCTTCCACTCCCTATTGCCCTTGCAGCACACTGAGACATGGTTAGCACTTTAAAAGGAAACAGAAAACTCTTATAAATAGAGAAGCAGAAGTGAGAATTGACTGTGGGGAAATAGAGTCAGCAACATTTCTCCCCTCAGTTTTGAGTGAAAAAATCACCTATGAATGGCTAGTCAGGTCCCTCCCAGATCCTTGGGTATTTCATATTCCAGTCTCTAACTTTTCTTCCTGTGTTCAGTTCTTAATGTCTTAGGATCTTTCTGCATTCTTCAGGCTCTACTCTATGCCTGGGATGACTGGGGATTTGGACTGCTCATTAACACCCTACTTGGAAGGCCTGTAACTGATTTTCCACTTGTCATTACTGTGTAGTCAGGAACACTTTCATCCTTCCAGCCTGCGAGCTCCTAACTAGAATATTGGAGAATTAAAAATGAAACCACTTTAATGGCAAGGGAAGTTTATCAAACAATTTCCTACTCAGTCTAGTGACCTTGAAGCAGTGATCCAGGAAGCTTGTCACCCTATGTGAGCAGTCACATCTCAGCTCCACAGCACCATCTAGTGATGTGAGAATGAGCCTATTGGTACCCGATGAGCTTTAGAAGTGGATTAATAGAATATTAGGCAAGAAAAGGACCTTAGAGCTCACCTGATCTAACTACCCCATCACTTTATACCCAGGGAAACTGAGGCCCAGAGAGAGAATGACTTCCCCAACAGCACACAGCCAACTAGCACACTAACTAACTAGTGTGAAGGTTAGAACATTGGTTGCTTGAATCTCTGTTCAGAGTTGATTCTACTAGGTCATTCTGCCTTGATCTGGTGGAACATTTCTTGGATAGTTCAGAAGATCTTTGATTTCCATCTTAGATCAAAGCACCTCTGGGCTTTTAGAAGAGAATTCTGGGTGTCCTTCCTTGGGCTGTCCTCTCATTAGAATTGACTAGTCCCATGCCCCAGAATATGATTCTCAAAAGTAATTAGATAGGTTAACCTGGGGTCATCACATTAATACATTGTCCCCCTAAAGCACGTTATAAAGATACAGTACCTTGCACATGGTAACTCATCTGATTCTCACAAATTCTCTATGAGGTAGATGAATACAAATATTAAACCCCTCATTTTATAGATAAGTCTCATAAAAGATAAATCTTCCAAGGTCACCCTGGGATGTGCCAGAGCTAGGACTATAGCCCAGCTCTTCCCATTCTGTGTCCAGGGCTCTTTCTACAATGCTGGACAGAATACCCATGACCTGGAAAGGACCTCAGAGACTCCATCTCACCCCACTCTCTCATTTTTGAGATGAGAAAACTAAGTCTTATGCAATTTAAGTGACTCCAAGTTTCCTCATAGAGTTATTTAAGCCCAGGTCCTCTTGACTTCTGGGTTCTTTTCATTGCCTACCTTAAGGGGTACCTCTCATGTTATGAATTCCAGCTTTAAGACTCAGCTCTGCTATAGATCACATGTGAATAAGCGAGAGTGTGGTAAGAAGGCTTTCTGCTCATATTGACCTGCCTGTCTTATTCTAGGTTTAGAAGAGGCCAGACATTGGCATCCAGGTCTCTGTTTTGCAGGCGGTCAATCAGCTAACTTTATGAGAAGCAAAATCTATCAGCACTCTAAAGTATATATTTTTAAAAAGCAAAAACACTATAACATAATAGAATTCCATTATAAAATGTCTCATTCTTCATAGGGCTGAAAAGCTTTTGAAATTATTATTTTCTATTATATTAATAATCAATTATTAAATTCAAATTATGAACTTTTCTCTCTATTTCCTCATTCAGGGACTAGCCCCTATATAATTCAGTCTCTCAAAGACATAGCTGATAGATAAGATTGCCCAAATTGGGAACATGCTCCTAGATCTTGGGTATGGCCCCACTCATCTAGGAGATCTTCTGTTTAGAGTGTAAACAAAATCTAATCTAGGTGAATTCCAGCCCCCAGAGTGTTAAGCTCATGTCCTTTTGCACCCCTCCATTGGAGTTTAGGGTAACCCAACTAATGAAGGAGAAAACCAACCAGAGTGGTCAGGGTAGAAACGCATTCCTTTGTCCATATTGCTGGAGGCATTGGAATCTCATGAACAAATCACGTTCTTAACCAGAGGAGCTAAAGGCCTTCAGCCCACCTGGCATTTGAAAGTCTATCCCCTCAATCAATTGTTTACCATCAGGGTTGATTTTCACTTGTCAGGAGCATCCCCTTTGTTAAAAGCATATTAAGGCATTCCGTGTCACTGGTTACCAAGAGAGGTCACTGACCATCTATTTATTATCAGCTAGCATAATTAATAAATTGATTATTAATTACCCAGAAACTCTGTCTCTCAGGCTTTTCATTGTCTAACTTTGAGGTCATCTGGTCCCATTCTTTTACATGAAAAATGGAAGAAAAAGTCAAACCAAAACAAGGGCCACAGAGGTTATAACTCATATTCTTACGTTCCTTCAAAACTCATGGATGTGGTTGCCCCTTTACATTGAACTCTACATTATTTTCCACTCTAACTTTTCCTGAGCTTTGCTTGTGATCTGGTTTCCCTTTGAGTAAGAAAATTCCACAGTCTCATGTATAAGAAGTACATTTTCAGCCTGCTAAGTCTTTGAGCAGCATTTCAATTACAAAGAATCATGTGAATTAATGAGTTTTTTCTGAAGTATATAACCACAACTGACCACATGACCTCTGAAATGCTATAATGATAAATAACATTTATGTAATACTTTACCATTAAAAATTGTTTTACCTTTCCCTAAATGACCCAAATCATCAGTTCCACTCTATGGTTTTTCACAACAACCCTAGGAGACAGTATAAATAAAAGGGGTGAGGGAGTGTGGGTTCAGATCCTATCTCTGATGCATGCTACCTGTGTAAACTTAGGCAGATTGCTTTCTTTCCCTGGGCCTTAGTTTCCTTAACGAAAAAATAATGGGTTTAGACTAGATCACCTCCGAGGACCCTTTATTTTACAGACAAGGAAACTGAATTTCAGAGTGGTTAGGTAACTCACCCAACAGCACACAGCTATATTGGGTGGGGATGGGGAATAGGGTTATAGTCAAACTGTAACCTTGGCCTTCTGACACCCAGGTTAGAACTTTTCCCACTGTGCTACTTAGTTTTAAACCCAGGTCTTCTAACACCAAGTACAGGGTTCTTTCTATTATAATCTTTCAAAGGGCTTTAGAATTCTTGATTTTTCTTTTTGACCAATATCGTCAAAAATGCCTTCTGCTGCTTCAGGCATAATTTGTCAGGGAAAATATGGCATTTTTAAGTCACATCCTTCCCTTGTAGTGAGTTGTTCTGCTGACTAGGAGGGATTTTTTTCTACTGTCTTATTTAGCATTATGTATGTTGGGGGTAGGGAGAGTGGAGAGAAAGAAAAAGGAAAAAAAACCAGAATCAATTTGTTCTTAGCCAGGAAACAAGTTCATCGTTTTTACTGTATTTTTCAACTAATTTCACCTTGTTCCACTGTAATGTGGCTCAGTGACTAGGGAAATTAGGATGCTAGGCAGAGCTGTAACTAGGTTGGAGAGAGGCCCGAGTTATTCCTAAGGGTGACAAATTTAAAGATGCTGATGGCACTTGTAGCCTTTCAGTAGATTAGAAACAGTAGAGATTAGCACCAAGTTAGCAAGAATAGTTAGTTCAGCTAGAACATTCTGAAACTGTGGGCTGTGGCACACTCTTGTGCACTTGCCCCAGGTGCAGCAGTTTCTAGTTATGACTCTGGATGATAGAACTTAGGATGAGAAAACAGAGGCAATGAGAAATATATACTCAAGGTTATGTAAGTAGTAACAAACAGAGCCAGAATTCAAATTCAGGTTTCCTGGCTCTGATTCTGGGGATTTTCCACTGTTCCATGAATGCACCTGTGAGGCAAAGGTGTGAGGTTAAACAGATGAGGTGACACGATGCCCCATGGCCTCTGTATTTCCATCCTTTTCACCAACCTGCTTTTCTCTTCCTGCGCAGGTGCAAATGAGTCTTTCCATTCAATTTCATTCCCTGTGGAGTCCTAAGCCTGAGCACCAGATAGCACCATGAGCTCTCAGAGGGGCCCTAATATACCAACATAGTATCCTTTCTCTACCTTCATGTCTTGTTGTTATTCTCATTTATTTATTTTTTGCTCTGATTTCATCCAGCCTGAGAACCCAGGGAGTGGTGAAAGGAAAGATGTGTTTTCAACAGCTTTTGCAATTTCCAATCCATTTGGTGTTCTGAGCCTGGATGGGAGACTGTCACTCAGGGGAGCCAGTTTAACTCTTTGGGCCCAACAGGCAGTGAGAAGCCTGTTGTAACCAGTGAAACATTCACATAATGAGGCTGATTTCCTTTTTGATTCTAGTTCAAAAAGCACATCATGGTTTTGTTGTTTTTTCATATAAATGCTGTCTATTTTGACAGCCTCCTCTGACATGCAGAAGCAGCCTACTCCAAGCAAAATTAATTATAATGTTCTCAAGTTCTCCTTTTCCTTCTGTCTTTCTGTGAAGTTACAGTGACAGGCCCAAGTCACGTTGTGCCCATTTTCCTTGATGTCCCTTGACAGACTTTATCAAGGTTGCCTGAGGCATAATTGTGATGCAGATGGCTTTTGTGCCTAGTCACACAATCACAGAGTCTTATAGCTTGTAAAGGGTCTCATTCATTTAATCCATTACTAGGTAGAAATCCTTTCTGCAATATCTTTGACCAGTCATTATCCAAAGTCTACTTGAAGACTGTCCATGAGCTCACTATGTCATGAGGCAGTCCATTTTGCCTTTGGGTATTTGTTAGGGATCTTCTGTGTTTTCTCTTAAAACTATACTATGACTTTTGTTACACTTTATATTCATCCAGTGTGGTCCAAAGCAGTGGGACTGGGGGAGGAGGAAAAGTGGATAGAGCTTTTCTATTTGCTCATTGTGTGACTTTCAGTAAGATGACAAGGGGACTGGGCCTGGATGATCTTTTCTAGTTTTCCTTCTAGCCTTAAATCTTATCATACCATAAAATGCAGGGAGGCAGATTTTGATTCTATATAAACAGCGATTTCTTAACATTTAGATTTGTCCAACAATGAACTATGACTCAAAGGAATGAATTTCCCGTTACTAGAAATGTTTATACGGAATAGCTAGCAAAAAGAGAAGCTGGTTTATCACCTACTTGGAATGTTGTGGATTCCCTTTCCTTTTGAACTTCCCTTTTATTGTCAAAGGTATCATTATACGTTTTTGCTGTTGTTTGTTCGATTTTGTCCTATCTCTGGGACCACATTTTGGGGTTTTCTTGGAAGAGATACTAGAGTGCTTTGCCATTTCCTTCTCTAGCTCATTTTATAGTTGAGAAAACTAAGGCAAACAGTTAAATGACTTGCTTAGTCACACAGCTAGTAAATGTCTGAGGCCAGATTTGACCTTATGAAGATGAGACTTCCTTATGGCAAGTCCAGTGCTTTATCCATTACACCACCTAGCTGCCCTATCATTGAATTAGCCAGGTTTGAAAACTCAGTGTCATCTTCATCTCCTCTCTGTCCCACTACACATACCTAATCACTTGCCAAATCATTTGGATTTCTCCCCCCCACATCCCTTGCATCTATCTTCTCCCACACAAAGCTACTACTCAAGTTAAGGTCCTCATCTCCTCCTGTTTGCAAAATTACAATAACTCTAATTGTTTTTCCTACCTCACATCACCCAATTGCAAGTCATCCTTTAAATAGTGACTGGAGTGATTTTCTTAAATCACAGAGCTGACCATGTCACTTTCCTCCTAACTGAACCCCAATGGCCTTCTATTATCTCTGTTCCAAATATAAGGACATTTGTTTGACATTAAAGCTTTTCACAAACTTTATCTTTTTACCTTTTACAATCTTTTAATATTCTTTTCCTCTCCACATATTCTACAATTCATCCATGCTGGCCTACTTTCTGTTCCTTGCACATGACATTCTATCTCCAATTTTTGTCCCCTTGCACTGACTGCTTCCCATGCCTGTAACACTCTTCTTCCCAGGTTCCAATTCTTAAAATTCTTGGCTTCCTCTAAAACTCAGCTTAAGGGCCACCTCCTCCAGGAAGCCTCTCCTGGTCCCCCAAAGACTAATAGTCAACCCTTCTAAGGTTTCCTTCCATTTACCCTCTCCTATTAGAAAATAAACTGCTTGAGGGCAGGGACCTTTTTGTTTTGTTTTGCTTTTATAGCCCTAGAGTTTAGTACAATGCTTGGCACTTGTAAGTCCTTAATATATTTTTAATTGATTGATTTCTAGTTGACATGTATCTCTTTTGTCCTGGGTTTAATGAAATAAATCATGTGAAATCTGCAGACAGGAACCCCTGCAGGCAGGGATAACTCACAATTTATAGAGAATTCATCTTCTGCTTTAATTCTAGATATACATGATGACGTGGAACACCTTTGGTGAGCCTATGTCTCTATTTTATACCTTTATTTTTCTTAAAAAGTGTGTTGTTAAAAATCATCTTTATGGTTGCAGCTGTCTTAAGATCCCTAATATGATCTAAATATATTGTTGAAGAGCCTTTAAGACTGTATTTTTCTCTCTTAAGTTGAATGTTTTCTTGAAGTCATCATATTCAGTTGTAAATTGTATCTTCTACATCAGAGGCATCAGTAGTGTGCTTGAACTAGATTAAAAACTAGATTTAACAAAATAAAAATAAATAATAAAATATAGATCATTTGAATATGTGACTTTCTAAGTCAGTATGCAGCCCAAAGGATCTTTTGTATAGTTTAATGACCCCCATTTCTATTTGAGTTTGGTGAGACTGCTCCACAAGGTAGTTAGGTGGTGCGGTGGGTAGAGTGTGGGGCTTGGAGTCAGGAAGACTCATCTTTCTGTATTCAAGTCTGGCCTGAGACACTTTTTAGCTTACTAGGTAAATCTCTTAACCCTGTTTGCCTCAGTTTCCTCATCTGCAAAATGATTTGGAGAAGGAAATGTCAAACCACTCTCATATCTTTGCCAGGAAAACCCCAAGTGGGGTCACAAAGAGTGGGACACAATTGAAAATGATTGATCAACAGCAACAACTGCTGCTCTAGATAATTCAACTCAACTCAGAAGGTTTGGTCTGTTCCAGGAAGCTTGTGCAGGAAACTGTGATAGTCAGACTTAAGGTCTTTTTCTTTATCTAGGAATCGTTTTAGTGTCAGTGATTTTTTTCAGTAGGTCAGTTTGGAGATGTTATCATCACAATAAGTATCTTTGTGATCTTTCTCATTTTCCTAATTTAGTGTTGATTTTAATTTAATATTTCCAGGACTCAATTTCCTCATTGGCAAATGAGGAGGTTGGACAAGATATACTGTAAGGTCCCTTTCAGATCTAAAATGATTGATTACTTTATGAGCTATCTTTTTGAGTAGGTTATTCCTTATATATAGGAATGAACCTTCTCATCACTTTCCACACACCTTTCTTTTTTTTTTTTTGATGACTCATGCTTATCATGAACATTTTAAATTAGGACCATTCAATGCAGTAATTAAGATGAGGTCTTTCTGCGACAGTTTGAGGAATATTGATCAACTTCTTTCCTTTTCAATTCCCCTGGAGGCAAATGCTTCTCCAAGTGTGTTTTTCTTAAGAAAGATAAAAGAGAAAACTCCTGTATGACTTATATGTCCAAAAGAGATTTATTTGAGGATATTCCAACTGGCTGGAGATGAGAAGGAGGTGTTGTAGATCATCAGACCTACATTCAATGGTGAATAATGGTATGGCATTTTCCTTTGGGATGACTTCCCAACTTTTCCTTTTGTATAGGAAAAGATCCTGTTTCTGACATGTGTAAAGAAATGCTCCTTCTTTTTGGTGGTTCCAGGATGTGATTGGTGTGGAACAAGATTCCATTTATTACTATTTTTGGGCTTGCTTGAGTACAGTAATTGGTCAAAGATGTGAGAATATTGGATTGGAATATTTTCTCATTTACTCAAAGTTGGTTAAGAAAGGGAATAAAGGAGGATCTCATCTATAATCACAAATTGTACAAGGGCCATTTGGACCCAAATAGACAGCTATTTATGAAATTAGAATTGGGGAAGTGACAAGATTTTGTTGACTGGTCTTAGGGGTGAAAACAAAGGAAAGCAATTAGCTATTACAACTACATAGATCTACAGGCTATTAGGCAATTCTACATTGCTTGTTTAATGCCAGCAGGATAGTTTTGCATTGGTCTGTCAGCATGAGGATCAACAACCTCATGAAGGTGCTTGTTTTCATTCCTTTCCCCTCAGACTCTATGTGTTGATACTGATTCAGACTCACTTGAAATGGGGAATAAACTTCTATTACATAAGATACCAATATAGGAGAAAGACCTTAATTATTATTAGTGCTGTGTCTCAATGTGTATCTGCATGTATACATTTCATAGCAAGAGTTCAATTATATTTCTTAGATGAATGATAGCATTGGCAATTGAAAAATCCTAAGAAACAAATATGTCTTTGTAAATAAGCTGGATACTATGAAACAAATTATGGCACTCATAGTTTTAGTGGACCTTTAACACACTGTATTGAAAAACAACCCAATGTCTCATGAAATGGTGTTTCCTGTTGTGTTTGGATTCCCAATGAAACTGACTTTCCTAATTTTTTTTTTGCCTTTCCAATGAGAACCTTTAAAATATTATTCTATTTAGTTGCATTTTCCTTTCTGCTTTCATTCATAGTGAGAATATCCATATCAATATAGTTCACTTCCTTCAGTAGTAGATTGATTACTTGGTATCTGGATAAGAATCTCACATTTAGTGGACTGGAAGTTAAATTAATGCTTATTTGATTGATTTGGTTGATACTTGATTTTTAGAATTCTCTGCCTTCTTTTCCACCATTATGACTGAAGAAAAGGGGCAGTGGACTGCATAGGGCAGAGGGTCATTTTAAATTTTTCTTTGTTTTGTGAATTGCCATGATCAAATAATTGATCACCTTATTTC